>SNQJ01S0004903.1:195741-302851 GCA_010110895.2 Picea sitchensis | reverse complement strand
ACCGACTTGATTAATCCTCAATGGGGATTAATCTAATAATAAAAATAATAATAATGACATGATTAATCCTCAATGTGGATTTAATCCAATAACAAAATAATAAGAATGCCCTTCGCAGTTACATTATTTCAACATATAGAAGGCATGCCATGAAGCTTGAAGATCTGATCCATGAAAAGTTGAGCCACAGTGGAGGTAGTGAATGGGTGTTGAAGAGCACATAAATGAGCATACTTGGAAAGACGATCAACTACCAGCATGATGACTGACTTATTGCCTGATTTAAGTAAGCCAACAATGAAATCCATAGAGGTATCCCACCAAATAGCGGGTGGGATCGGAAGCAGTTGTAGTGTGCTCGAGGCTTTTCTCACTTGTTTTGACATACATCACATTTCGCCACAAAATTTCGAACGTCCTATTTCATGCCATCCCAAAAAAAAGAACGTTTGACCATGTCATAGGTTTTGGTAAACCCTGAGTGCCCAGCTGTGGGTGTAGCATGAAGCTCAGACAACACTGTGGATTTAAGTTGTGACTGTTTACTTAAATACAGACGACCTTGTAGTGAAACTCATCATCGTGCCAAGATTACCTTGGGGAAACTAGAGAATTGGCTTGCAATTGTTGGATCAGACTCGAAATTTTGGGATCTTGCAACCATTCTTGGCGAACAACTTGGAGCCAATCTGGTACAATGAAGGAGAGGGAAAAATGTGATCCTTCATTTTCATATATTTTTGAAAGAGCATCAACAACCACATTGTCATTGTCTTTCTTGTCAATGATCTCATAATCATATCCAAAGAGCTTACTCACCCATTTTTGTTGCTTCGGGGATGAAAGACGTTGCTCCAGAAAATACTTAAGGCTCTGATGATCTGTCTTAATTTGTAAGCGTTGCCCCAATAGATAAGGGCACCGAAGATCCACTACATGAAGAATAGCCAACAATTCCTTTTCATAGATTGATTGGCCCAAATGTCGCTTTGACAGTTGTTTGTTGGTAAAGGCCAAAGGTCGGCCATCTTGCATGAGGACTGCTCCAATTCCTTTCCCAGAAGCATCACACTCCAAGACAAAAGTCTTTGTGAACTCAGGAAGGGCCAAGACCAGAGTGATGCACATAGCTGCCTTCAAGGCTTAAAAGGAATGATCAATTATTGTTGTCCAAGTGAAAGAATTCTTTTTAAGGAGGGCAGTGAGAGGCGCCACAATCTTTCCATAATTCTTAACAAACTTGCGATAATAGCTTGTTAAACCCAGAAAACCACACAAGCTTTTGAGAGTCTTAGGGCGAGGCCAATCCTGCATAGCTTCAATCTTCTTAGAATCGACCCTGACACCCACCTTGCCAACAATATGACCCAAGTACTCGATTTTCGAGGCTCCAAAAGCACATTTAGATTGTTTGAGGAAAAGTTGATGCTGAGAGAGTAGTTGAAGAACTCAATCCACATGAGCAAGATGATCTGTCTAGGTTTTACTATAGATGAGAAAACTAAGAGAAAAGGACGGAAGACATGATTCACGAGGCTTTGGAACGTGAAGGGAGCATTACACAAGACAGAAGGCATGACCAAGAACTCATAGTTTCCCTCATGAGTTCGAAATGCGGTCTTAGGAATGTCTGCCTCGTTCATACGTATCTGGTGGTAGCTAGAACGAAGATCAAGTTTAGTAAAGAACTGGGCATCACTTAATTCATCCAAGAGATCATCAATGACAGGATTGGGAAATTTGTCTTTGATGGTGAGTTTGTTGAGGGCGTGAAAGTCAGGACACATGCACCAAGAGCCTTCTTTCTTAAGTACTATGACTATAGGAGAAGAATAGTGACTAGTACTAGGACGAATAATGTCTGCGGCGAGCAATTCTTGAACAATTTTCTCAATTTCATTTTTCTGGGAAAAGGGATGACGATAGGGACGGACATTGGGAGGAAGGTTGTCAGGTACAAGGGGAATGGAATGATCATGAACACCACAGGAAGGAGGAAGTCCCTAGGGAGTGGAAAAAACAACTTGATATTTGGAGAGGATGGATTGGAGGTAAGGAGGCACAGAGAGTGTCTCAGTGGCTTGAATAGAATGGAGTTGTGCAATAATGTCGGAATGACCTTTTTTGAGGAGCCTTTCCATGCGATGGGAACTGATGATCTCAGGGGAACCTACTATGATTCCTTGGAACTTATACTGTTGGCCCTTCTGATTGAATTGCATGGTTAATTCCTTAAAATCAATGAGAATGGGGCCCAGATTCCTTAACCATTCGACCCCCAAGACAATGTCACAACCACCCATGTCGATATCAAACATATGAGATTTCATGTGGTACTGACCAATTTAAAGACGCACATTTTCACAGCACCCCACACATTTCATGGACCTGCCATTGGAAATCATGATTTGAAAGTTATTGACTGCTCGGATATAACAATTTGTTTCTTGGGCAATGTGGCAATGAATAAAATTGTGGGTGATGCCACTGTCAACGAGGATGATGACCTTCTGATGCTTAATGTAACCAATGAGCTTGGGGGTTTAGGGAGCATAGAAGCTAGTGAGAGCATTCAGGGAAATGACTAGTTCAACTTCTGGGGGGTTTAAGGGTGGAGTCAGGTCAGTGGGTTCAGGTGACTCTGCCATAGGGGGAGCCTCGACCTCTTCCTCAGAAACATCCTCAAAGATGGCCATAAAAATCTTTTGCTCCTTACACTTGTGCCCAGGAAAATATTTGTCATCGCAATTATAACAAAGGCCCTTGAGTTGGCATTCAACCATTTCTGCCCGAGTCAATTTTTGGATCTTTAGTGGAGTGGAAGGAGGAGTGGGAGTGACTAGTTTAGGGCAAAGAATAAAAGAGGGTTTTCAAGTTTGAGAAGAGACAACCTATTGTTCTTCCTTATCTTTTTTAGTAGCTTCCACCCAACTCTAGGGGCGAGCCAAGAGGACGTGGGCACAAATCTCATCTTTCAGGCCACTGATAAAGCATTCTCGGAAAAAAGCATCAGACATGCCCTCCATGCGACAAGCCAATCGCTCAAAAGCAGCTATAAAGTCTTCCATTGTGCCAAATTGTTTCAACTTTGTCAAACGACCTAACTGGTGGGTGTCAATGTCAAAGTGTTAATAAAGCTCTGCAACAAATTGTGTCTAAGCCACATACCCTTGGCGGACATTTTTTCTCCATTTCCACCATTGCCGACGTTCTTGATCTAGATGGAGAACACCATACCGAAGTTTGGCCAACTCATCTGTAATAACATGCAAAGAGAAATAGTGTTCCATTTGAGTTACCCAGTCAGTGGGATCCAAGCCATCAAATTTGTTCACATCCACGCGCAGAAGGCGTAGGTCACGCTGAAAGTGATGGGGCTGAAAAGTTTGGTCATTGGATGAAGTTTCACCTTCAAGGTGCAAAGGTGGGTTAAAGGAGGTAAGGTCTCCAGTGGTATTCAGCTTGGCGCAGATCTGGCCAACGAAGGATTCAAGCTGGGTAGAGAGTTCCTGTTTCAGGGTTTCCATTTTGGCGTCTATGGTGGAATGCATGTTTTTATTGATGGTGGTAATATTGGCACTAAGTTGTCGCACTTCCTGCTGGGTCACTGCGAAATCAGAGGACAAGGAATTGAGGTGAGCTTCAAGGTCTTGGCTACAGGTGTGGGCCATGATGAAGGGGGAAATGGGACGGGTGGGACCACACAGAAAATGGGTTATGGGTGAAGGGTATCACGACAGTGAGGGCGACGAGAGGAATCTAATGGGGTAAGTCCTAAATAAGGGGGCTAGAAGGGGGTCGGGTCCAAAAACAAATTGCTAAAAAATGATAGGTATGACTGCGATCAGGGCGAAGAGAGGAATCCAATGGGATAGGGATGAAATAATGGTGCAAGCAAGATCCAGTTGTTATTTATTCCTGCGGAGTTATACTCCGATTTGAAGATTACTGAAGTGTTGAAAGGCCCAAATTCTTAACAAGAAAAAATGTGTAGTAATTTCGCAACCAGAATGCAGGGGGTGAAGTTGCACGACAATAGATCTTGTATGTTTTGTTTCTGTTAGCATCCCAAGGGTTAGAGTATTCAGGGTTTCTACAGACAAGGGTTTGCCTTGTCCTATAGATCTTTGATATACATGTGGGGTCCAACAATAGTACTCGGCCCAATATCTCAAGGCACCAACTAAGGGGGCTAGACTGTTCCTTTAGCCGTACTACACGACTACCCAAGTACTAGACAATATCTTCCCGAGTGTTGTTCTCGGTGGCACTATAGCAGTCAGGCGACCGATCAGTTTATCTATGGAGGGCTTCAAGAATCTAGGCCGATCCGTAGACAGGTGTTGTCTGATGTGCTACCACTCGAAGGGGTACCAACGTGGGTTACAAGGGTGGCCAACAATATGCGCTTAAGTACCACTTGTAGTTCCTATGTGTATGCTTCCCCGACCACAGATTTATGCGTTGAACGACAGATTTCTGTAGCTTTAAGACGTTGGAATATGTCTCTACTCTGGAAAAAAATAACCCACAATTTTCTTCCAAGGAAAGTGCTTTAATACCACTTGTAAGGTACCAAATCTATTATAATAGCTGAAAACAGAAATATTGCAGAGAATAACAACGGAACAACACAATAGATGAAACCACAACACCAAAATAATACCTTTATTGATAAGAAACAATGTTCACTTGCCTCTTCGAGGAGGCAACCTCCATCAGAGCAAAGCTCTATTACAATAATTCTCAAGACATGACTTCACATGCCCTCGACTCCTATTTATACTAAATTTATCTATCAAAAGAACAATCTAGAGGAAGATCTTCTAGAAGTGAAAGCTTCAATTAGGTCTTCTTACATTTGACTTATTCTTCCTTATTACTAGGCCTTATTAGTATTGACATTTATTACATGGAAAATATATTATTCTACTTACGTGAGGGGTTAGGGAGGTTAGGTCCCTAAAAACCATAGTTTTGATGACTTGGGAGGTTAGGAAGGTTTGTATTGTGGAAAATATTTTTAAATTGGGATCTAATTTGGGTATAGGGAGGGCAATCTAACAGGAAGTGTTTTTCATCTTCAACCCTTTTAGTGTCAAAAAGATGGCATATTCTCTTCTTTGCACTTCTCAAAACTGAGAGGTACTTTCATTTTCTAAATTAGGGTTGACCACCTCCTTGGAGTATCTTAATTTTCTTATATCCTCTAATTCTTTATCGCAGGTCACATATTCTCCTTAAATTTAGAAGTGATAATATTTGTAATATTATCGATATTCTTGTTGTATTCCCTAATGATTTAGCCAAGATTTGGCATCTTTATGCCATCCACGCTTGAGTTGTTGATGGTTTTGGCTAGATTTTGAAGCAATTTTGGGGAGCCTCTTGTTATCCATGTTGTTTATCTTGTTCTTGTAATTTAGGTATCTAATCATATCAATGTTCTCAATGGGGGAAAAACTTGCTTCTATGAGGAGGATATGATATGGTGTGTTGAAAATAATAATAATAAAATTCTTAATCCCCTAGTGCTTTCTACATCCTTGACGTGTAACTATTTATGTGCTTAACATAAAATTGACATATGGCATTAAAAAAATATGAATAACAAAAATAATATTTCAATGTTGGCCATAAATAAAATATTTGAATGTCTACCTTAGGTAAAATATTATATATATAAAGTGATTGAAAATAATGATAATAAAATTGTAATCCTCGAGTGTTTTCTACATCTAGGATGTGTAATTTTTTCTGTGCTTGACATTTTTTTTTGTGAATTATCCAATCCAGAGTTTTCTATTACTGTAAAAAGAGGAAATTATACAATAACTTCGACTGATCGGCCACTTGGGAAACCCGACCATTCAAAAAATAGCAATTTAAGTTTACCATGACAGACCATAAGTTCAAAAAGCAGAACCAGAGATCCTTTACAATTCACATTGTTTGTTAGACTGTGCATGCTAGCTCTAAGACTTTGTCTATAGCTAAGCGAAGGTGGAGTGACCCCCTCACACCCATTTATACTATATAAACAAAAATAAATTAGCAGAATCATAGAGCCTAATGAGACGAACCAGGAGGAGGCTCAACGACACTTGAACAACCATGACTCAAACCAACACCATCGACATTCGTGCTCAGGAGGCAATCCATCTTCCTGCTTAAACTTAGAATCTCCATTTGCATCTCGTCCAGTTGCAAGAAAATTTCGTCATGTGCCTCGTTCCGCTCCATGAGCGCTTTCCCTATCATGGTTTTTAGAAGCCAATATAAGTCCATTGTTTTGGTGTATAGGGTGGTGTGGGCGCAATATGAGCCAGGGTCAGGTATTCATTGGCCAATTTCAACATCTACAACATCATGGTCTATGAAATGGCGAAGGACTCGAGCGTCAGCCTCGTCAAGGTCAAGCTCCTCCCTAATATGCAGCGGGGTATGGGCCTCATAGGCCTCAACACTAGGATAAATATTGGCCTAGGTAAAATGTTCAACAACTCGTCCCCGATGATTGCAGCCACGTTGTCATTTCCCTCCACGCGACATGGTGAAAGCAAGGGCAGTGAAGAAAATGCGCAGAGGAGGGGAAAAACGGAAGAGAAACTGTGCATAATGCCAAACCTTGCTGGTGGGAACTGTCAAATAGGAAATCCATTTGAGCATAGTGTGGGGAGTAATGGTGTCAGGCGACACCATTATTGCCAGCAAATGCCCCAAAATCATAATAGCAACAGGAGGAGTGAACCCAAGACGTGGAGTGATAATTCACATGCGAGGGATTAAAGGGGGTGAGAGGATTGTATTACTCATGCTGACAAGAGTTTGTCGAGGTGGCAACATCATCGTTGGAGGAGTGTACCGAGCCACCAGGTGTTTGGGGGTAGTGTGGCGGTGCATTATGTTGAGATTTTATGTAATTTCAGAAGTTATTCCTAAGTGTAATTGTATTGGTTATTCCTARGTGTAATTGTGAAAGGGTTTATTGATAAGTCATGTCTTTTAGGTATTTTAGAGTATAAATAGAGGTTATATCGAGTCATTTTGATCACTCATTGAATATAAGTACAAGAGAGTAATACACACTTATCTAGGAGGCTATTCTTGGTTTGTGTCTGGGTCTCTTTGGTCTTGATTTCCTAAAAGAACATTGTATGACATTGTACATGTTGGAGGAATCTATAGTGAGGAAAGTTTGCAGGGTTTTCTCCCCCTTGAGGGTTTCCCTGAGGATATATCTTGTTGTTCTATGGATATCTATCTTTCAGTTGTGATCCTTTTGCATATTAAATAATAATATATATATATACAATATCATCTCTTATGAAGATTCAACATGGTATCAGAGTAGGACTGGGCTAACTCCCTCATGGGAGGGCCCAAGATCCTGAGAGAAGAATCGTCATTGTGGGGAGAATCGGGTCTTCTAGTTGTAGAGCCTTAGTTGGATATGGATGTTACTTTGATTTCAAGAAGACGGTTTCTCCACGCAACCGACTTGCACACAAGATCCAACAAATCGACCAGGCAATCGATCGTTATAGTCGAAGGCAAAGACAAGCCTGTACCCTCTAGCCAATATCTAAGTCAAAAATGTTGGAGAGAGGTTGGAGATTGCAAAAAGAAGATATTTCTCAGTTCAGAAAGTTGTGGGATTGGAAACCTTTGTGAGCTTTGGCCCACATTGAGTGGGAATGATTCGACTGCAAATTGTCACTTTGCGTCCATAGCGTCGAAGGGATTCTGATCTGCTTTGATCGATTCTTCGATGGCGAGCCTGTGAAAATTATTTAAAGCTCCATGAAAAGAGAAACAAAATGGTAGAGATGATTAAGATGAAGAAAGTGAGGATGGTCTACTAGATCTTATAGGTTTTGCATGTGTTGAGGTTTGTAGTGATCACATCGATTTACGATGGATGGATGCCTCGAGGATTTGGCAATTTCCACGACCATTATTGGGACAACTTCGATGGTGCGATTCTATTGAATGTTTGGCAGCAACATTGTTGAGGCAGCCATGGCATCCAACACTAGATTACATACAAACATTGGTTTTTGGCTGAGGCGAGTGGTCATGGAAAATATATATGCCAGAGTTTTACCAGCTCAACCTGCCAGCGTGAGTAATTTCATGGAACCCAATACCAAGTTATATGTGATACGAGTCACATCTGGCTTTGCAAAAGGAATTCATAAGTAGTATTTACATTGATGATAATGCCAACACAAAATGGTATTGTGGTGGAATCAGATTCCTGGAGAGGGACTGAACATGAGCATGAACAATGGTGAAACGAGTTATATGGATTATGGTGTGATAAAAAAAAAATCTTTGGAAGAGGAAGAAAGGAGCATGAACACTTGTATGAGCTCTGAGATAGAGAAATTCTTATTGAACAACCTCATTTAGACTTTGGTTGTCATATCCCTGGACAATGGTAAATAAATATGAATGTGGACATGATCCTGTGTGAATGGAGGCTTCATCATCTACAGGGTTATTGAGAAATATTATCAGAAGGTCGCCACCTTCATCATTATCTGTATCATGAATAGGAAATGTGTTTGCAAGGATCACTGCAACAAACTTTAGAACGTGAAATATTCTTGTTTTGCTCTTATTTTGTTTTGGGCAAGTTACCATGGATACCTGGTTAGTAGATTGCAGTGCTTCTAGGCACATGACAGTTTACCGAGATTTTTATACTATGTGACACTCATGGATCTTCTTCATGAAGACCAAGGATGAGGTCTTTAGTAGATTCTACGAGTTCAGGGCTCAAGTAGAGAATTTGACAAAGAAGAAGATCAAGATCAACACGAGTATTTGGTGAGGACTGATCGAGATGGACATAAGAAGCAGTGACAAACCCTTTGTAGTTGAATTCACATGAAGCTTGTGTCGATGTGTTGATGTGGTGGTTACCATGATGTTGTGTGCCTTGGAAAATGAAAATATTGTCATAGAGTCACAGAGGGAGCAGCTAGTGAGACAGACTGGACAATCGGGGTTTTCGGTGACAAAGGGAGTTGGCCTCTGAGTTCGATATGAAGGATCTTGGTTTGATGCACTATTACTTGGGACTAGAGGTATGGAAAAAGCTTAGTTAAATCTTCCTAGGTCAAGGGAAGTATGCAATGGAATTCTTGAAGAGGTTCGGGATATTGGATTGCAAGGCAATGGCTACACCTATGGTATCAAATCTGAAGTTGTTGTAGGATACGACTTCAGAGACTGTGGAAGTTACGTTATACAGGAAGATGGTGAGTTCGTTGATGTATTTGACAAATACACGACCCGATATATCTCTTGTTGTGAACACCATGAGTTAGTACATGGTTGACCCCAGACGTGTTTACGTGATTACAGTAAAACATGTAATGAGGTACCTTAAAGGTACAATGGATTATGGGCTCAAGTATGTTACAGACAGTGAAATCAGTTTACTTGGATATTCAGATTCAGATTGGGTCGGTAGTGTTGCAAACTGGAAAAGTACATTAGGAAGTTGCTTCACTTTGGGATCCGATATGATTTCATGGATCAGTAAGAAGCATTGATGTGTAACACTCAGTATGGATGAGGCAGAGTATGTGGCAACATGTGCAGAAAGTCTTGAAGTAGTATGGCTTCAGAAATCGTTGACTGGATTATTCAATATTGCGATGGAGGCGACCTATATCGTGTGCGACAACCAGAGTTGTATAAGTTGTCAGAGAACCCTGTGTTTCATGATAAGTCGAAGCATATCGAAATTAGGTATCACTATATCAGGGATACATTGCAGAAGGGAGCATTAAGGCTCCAATATGTGGCTATCGATGAGCAGGTTGCAGATGTGTTGACAAAGTCGTTGTCAAGGACGAAGTTCAAGTACTTCAGGGACAAGCTCAACGTAGTCCCTCTTCAGAGGGAGTGATGGCTTCAGATGTTATCGCAGGGTAGTGGATGTCATGATGACATGTTGTAGCTATTGGAGAGCTACCCATTGGCATTGGATGCATGCTTAAGAGACGAGGTACAAATGTTATCGCAAGGTACAGGATGTCATGCATAAAGATATCTGAGTTTTCTACGGGAAACTGGATAGTTTCATGATGACATGTAGTAGCTATTGGAGAGCTACCCACCCACCCTCGATGCATGATGTGAAGTCACTATGGATTTCATGTGATGTATAGATTCGTGTGTTCAACAATCAATGTTCATGAGGTCATGTGGATGGCGACAATGTTAGACTCTGTGTTGCATAGAATACCTTCCTCATTAAGAGGGAGTGTTGAGATTTTATGTAATTTTGGAAGTTATTCCTAAGTATAATTGTATTGGTTATTCCCAAATGTAATTGTGAAATGGTTTATTGATAAGTCATGTCTTTTAGGTATTTTAGAGTATAAATAGAGGTTATATCGAGTGATTTTGATCACTCATTGAATATACGTACAAGAGAGTAGTACACACTTATCTATGAGGCTATTCTTGGTTCGTGTCTGGGTCTCTTTGGTCTTGATTTTGTGAAAGAGCATTGTATGGCATTGTGCATGTTGGAGGAATCTATACCGAGGAAAGTTTGCAGGGTTTTCTCCCCCTTGAGGGTTTCCCTGAGGATATATCTTGTTGTTTTGTGGATATCTAGCTTTCAGTTGTGATCCTTTTGCATATTATATATATATCATCTCTTATGAAAAGCCAACACATTATGCCTGTCGTGCTTCCCTAACACCCAATCTAGGCATTTTTTGTGCTTAACATAAAATTGACATGTGACATTTAAAAAAATATTATTATGATTAAAACATTTCAATTGTGTGTTCCTTAATATGAATCACAAGTTTAATTCCTTCCATACTTAACATGGAGTTGACACATGACATATATAGAAAGAGAATCCTCCAACTTAACCTGGAAATTATCATGAAAAGAGAGGGGATTTAATTTTTTTTTAAATTTAAAAAAATAGAAAAGATTTACACTTAGAACATGTTAAATCAGAAATTAAGATGGATTTAAATTATTAAACAAGCTAATTTTTTTATTTATATTAAAAGTTTATATTAACCTTTTTCTTTTAACTTATAATTACCTTCACAAACTAAAAAAAAACTTTTTATTAAACAAATCCCTTTTTTAATTATATAAAAAAATTATATTTTCCATTTTTAATATTAAAACTTTTCCCTTTCCACATATAATTACCTTCTATTTATTAAATTCACATTTTTTTCGTGACTTAAAGTTTATATTTCCAACCCTATACTTTTCCCTTTTGTAAATATTTTACTCAAAGAAGAGTATTTTAATGTCTTTTTGAACTTTATAAGTGCGTTCATATCCATTTTACTTTTGAATACCAGTTTACATAATATTTGTCTTTTTTTAATTTATAATTTTTTTTTATATCTATTTTTAACTTTTTATTTAAAAAAATAAATTTTAATGATTTTATATTATTATTATTATTATTTTAATATTTTAATTCTATTTTTTAATTTTATGACTCTTTTGAAGATTATTATTAGAATACTTAACTTTATTTTTATTTTTGAAATACATTAAAAACAACTTTCCAAAATCATCATAGTTTTTTGTTAAGTTAAAAGGATAGTTTTTTGTTAAGTTAAAAGGTTAAGAAGGTTGATTTCAAAGAAGCTTTCCAAAATCACCATAATTTTGTTAAGTTAAAAGGTTAAGAAGGTTGGTAGTGATAAATCTTTTGAAATTGAGATTATCACCATAATTTTGCTAAGTTAGAAGATTAGAAAGATTGGTAGTGTGATAAATCTTTTGAAATCGAGATCTAATCTCTGGATATGATGGACATTCTAAGAAAGTGTTTTTCATCTTCAATCCTCTTAATGTCCCTCTTAGTGTCACAAAGAAAAGTTCCAAAATCACCATAATTTTGTTATGTTAGAAGCTTAGGTAGGTTGATAGTGTAGTAAATCTTTTGAAATTGAGATCTAATGTGTATATATAATGGACATTCTAAGAAATAGTGTTTTTTATCTTCAACCCTCCTAATGTTACAAAGATGACAACTACGTTTTGGGAATTGTCCGGAATTGTCAAAGTAGAGATACTTTTGATCTTTTATATTAAGGTCAATCACCTCTTTATAATATCTTAATTTTCTTTTACCCTCTAATTTTTATGGCACCATAATTTCTTCTTCATGTAATAATATTTTTAATATTATTCTTAATCTATAAAATCTTAATCTATAGAATGATTTCTTAGTTTATTCCCAATAAGATCATCTTCAGCCATATCCACTTCAGCAATTTAACCATTTAGAGCAATTTAACCAGTTAGCCGTGACTGATCATCCTTATGCCATCCCCATTTCAGCAGAAAATGGGCTTAATATTATCCTGATCATCCTTATGCCATCCCCATTTCAGCAGAAAATGGGCTTAATATTATCCTTATTCATCTTTTTCCTTGGTACGGCGGCGTCGTTGGGATTCCTATGAACCTTTGCTGCGGACACACAACACTTCTGAAATTGCACCACGAATGGCGGCTACGGTTCTCCAGTTGGCAACGAATAGATGAGTAAATGGATAACATGGTGGCTTACACAACGACAGCGATTAGATGGCGGCTTATCCCTTTTGAGTTCTAGAATCGATGGAATGATTTCTGATAACCCAGTAGCATGAACAGATAAATACGACTATGGTGCTTCAAATTAGGGCACCTTAACTCTTCGACGGCAACTGAATTTTTTTTTCCTTCTGTATGGAAGCTTCCTTTTGACGGCTGTTACAGCATCAACTTCGTTTGGCGGCTACCGCCGATTTGTTTGGTGTGCCGCCGCGATTTCCCTTTTGCGTTTATATCTGACGCCAAAATGTAATTTCGATATCTCTTACCGATAAACCCTGTCCGCGTGGGTAAATACGTCGGCTGTCATAGAGCGATTGGTGTTTGATATTTGGCAGCGGAATAACTGATCTCTAATTTCTTCAAATTTGCAGTAGAGATGAAAGGGGCGGGATTTTTTTCAAAGAAACGCTAAAAATTTGGTGAACATGTGTTTAAGAGCCGAATCAGAGAGTGTCTGCAAAAATGTGGCCAATTACAAAAATGAAATGAACAATAATTCACTAAGAGAGTTTAAAATAAATAACTACATTCATAAAAATTGAATATCCAAAATAAATAAAATAATATATTATATATGTAATATGGAAATTAGATTTATGAAGGGTTCAAAATAAATAACTACATTCATAAAAAATGAATATCCAAAATAAATAAAATAATATAATAAATATGTAATATAAAAAATAGATTTATGAAGGGTTATGGTTATTAGGATTATTTATTTATTTATTTTAACAAAACTGCCAGATTTATATTATCAAAAAAGGTGTGGCCGAAACTACTAAGGAGTTACAAAGTCTTAGAAAATTTGGGCCAATCCGAGCCTCAAATAAACCACTACTACAAGCTACTAATGAGTGTTTCAAATACTCAAATGAAAACTTTACATAGAACAATCTTACTAAATACGCTCGGAAAAAGACTTTGAAGATAAACGTGAAGAGACACTGCATCTAAATTAACCTGTTGGAGAAGAGCTCGTCTTTTTTACTGACTTGCGGGATTGACTTCATGTTACCATTGGTTGTGATGTTACATCTGATTTCTTCTTCTTTCCAACAACCATCCAAACTTCATTTACAAATGTTGAGGTATTTGTGATGCTTCTAATTCCTGGATTGTCTTGATCTAGAGCTTCTATTTTTTCTTGATCTGGTACCTTAGCATCATCAGCCTGATCTTTCCAACATGCCGATCACTGAGGAGAAGACTGGATTTGAAGTCTCTCATCTAAGACCTAAGGGGAATATGCCTCTTTCTTTGGCTTCAGAATGGATTCTTTGCATGAGTCTTGAGATTGGAGAGGAGGATCTAATTGAAACAGAGTTTCACTAACTTGAGGAGGTTATCCGCATTTCTTTGAGATTACTTGATGGTCGTCATTAGATCCCACCCACCAAGTGGATTTTTGAATCTTTTTATTCTTCCTAAACCCTTTGGGACAATGGGTTGCAAGATGACCCAAGATCTACAACACAAGGAAACTCTCTCATAGTATTAATTTAATTTTTACCAGTCAAAATAACTTCTACTAGGAATCCTTTACTGAAGTCCATTTCCACACAGATACGAGCAAAAGTAGAGGTGTTGTGCCTTGTAATTTCACGGCTTGCAAAGTGGAACTTTCCCAAAGCTGAATTGATGGCTTCAAGAGAGGGTAAACCCCAAAAATGCAAGGGTAGATTGGGAAGCCTCACCCAAACAAGAGCTGAGGAGAGAATGTGAGTAGCTAGATTGAAAGGAGTCCAGGGTTTCATGCACAAACCTGAGTTTCCCCAAAACCACAAACCTGAGTTGAGAATTAGATCTCGATCCTCCTCAATGTCAAACTCAACAATGAAGAATCCTTTGGCACAAGGATGAATGAAAGCTTGTTGCTTCATGATAGGGATCCGGGTAGTCGAGATCCAACTGTTGAGATCAACTAACTTTGGTCAAAAGCCATTGAAGCAACATACCAAACTCACGGATTTGTAAAATTCTTCCTCTTCCTCTACATCTTGTTCCATGGGAATGACAAGAGAATGGACTTCCTTAACTAGAAGAGATTTAGAAGGAGCAGAGTCTCGTTGAACGACATCCCGAAAAGAGACACCAGACTACGAAGCTGAAACCGACCTGGTCACAGAGATGGATGGAATGGCTCCACTGCTTGGAGCACCCACAACAATGGACGAGGCCATCGGTTCCATGGTCAGGGAAGAGGACATACACGGGCTACAAGCCCGACTCACACAGAGGCAACGAACAACCAAGGCTAAACCCTAGCCGTCGTGCACTAGAGACAAAGCGACACCATCGCAGCCGTGGGATTTCGATGGATCATTTATTTTTATTATTATTACTATTTTATTTAATATTTCAGCTTTGTTTGTTAATATGATAATATGTGGAGTATTTACTTGAAAAGTTGGACATTTTAAAAAATTTATACATAGTTTATCATCAAAAAGTTTATGCAACATTATTATTACTATTTTATGTAATATTTCAACTTCATTTGTTCTGATGATAACACATGGAGTGTCCACTTGAAAAGTTGTTACAAAAAACTTAAACAACATTATGACTAAACTTAAGCAACATTTTGACTAATTGTGAAAACCTACACACTCATATATTTATTATATAAAATAATTAAACACTTTAAATATTTTTTCCTTTTATAAATATAGCTTTATATATTTATTTTGTAAATATAGCTTTATATTTATTTTATTTATTATATAAAATAATTAAACACTTTAAATATTTTTTTTCCTTTTATAAATATAGCTTTATATATTTATTTTGTAAATATAGCTTTATATTTATTTTGTAGGATATATTAGGATATATTTATTACTTGGGATATATTCAAAATAATGAATAGCAAATGCTACTCGACAATGGCAGACGTGACTCATGTCCAGGCCCACAGACATTGGTATGTATGGCTTATGGTCAGGGTACTTCAGACATGCTCCGACAAACTCATATGTCTACAACGTCTCCTTGGTCTCGTGTCAAGCTTTTGGTGATTTGTTCCCCCAAGCATTTTTTTTTTCTAAAACTAAAACCCATTGAGCTTTATCTATTATATACAAAAATTGTTACACCCTGTTCGAGAGAATCTGCCAAAAAGTAAACCAGATTCGTGCCTTGAAAGATTTTAACCGAGTTTTCATGCATATGTCCGTAGGTCTAAGATCACTAAATTTACTATATGTCAAGATATTGTTCATTCTCTGCCTATCATTATCTATCTGAGTTTTGTATAAGCTATGCTTATTGGAAGGTCTATAAGCATGAAAGAGCATCATCATTGAAAACAAAATCAAACCCGGTCGCCCTACGCTCCTTCCTGGTGATGAGCTACCTTGATGTCGTCCTTGGATGCTATGGCTGGCTCGTTCTCTTCCACATCGATTGAACAATTTTTTGAACCCAACGGGCTCGGAGTTCCCTCATCCTCCTCCTGTTGCTCAGGTCTCTGACCACTTGGAGAAACCTTGAAACGAATTCCATGCTGGGACTGGCAGAATAGTTAAAATTTTCCCTAAAAAATTCATGGTGTGTGCAGAATATCCCCCTGCTCTTTCCTAGTCTTTTCCATGGCCTGCGCAACCATTTCTTTGACAATCCAATAGGTCTCTGCTATTTTGAAATACTTGGTTTGAAATACTTGGTTTCTCTTGTCCTGGAATAATATGGGTCATCTATTCAATCCTGTACCTCATCCATTATCTCTTTTTCAGAAATTGTTTGTCTCTAGACTCGAACCATCACTTCGACCTCCTCAGCTACCTTTTTCTCTACCTCTGAACAGAGTTCCTAGTAGCGGGTTTCCGCCTCCCAAGTAGCTTGCATGTTGTTCACTGGCCCATGGGAAGAAGAGGCCTCTTTCTTCTTCCCCTCCCGCCAGCTCCCCTGCTTCTTCTTTGCCGAAGTTTTGGCCATTATGGACAGTATCAATGCTCTCAGATTACCGGGGGAAGGAGGCAGACGATCCCAATTATCCATGCACCTGACTGGACTCTGTTTTCTTTCGAACCTTTCCCAGGTAACTACCCACCTGAACCTTTGCCTTGCAACCATCCCAACTCTCGCTGCTCTGAGATTCAAACGTCTTCAATCACTCTGCGTCGACTAGGTCGCTAGACCCTTCTTACACCATAGTTGCATCACCAAATTTCGCTCGACATACCCGAAAAATGAAATCTACTCTCGCTTGTCTGCATTGGGAGGCCCGTTGATAAACCTCCACCCTCCCATTAAAAGAAACATGACCATCACCCATCGAATCAGAGAAGTTCATCCTCCCCTTTCCTCTACATTATTCCTCTAGATACTCCCTATACTCGTTTCCTGATCATTCTCCTTCAGCATTCTTAATTGTTGTGTACCCCCACTAGGCCAACCACCTCCAACGTTAATGAGTGTCATCAATTCCTCTCATGGATTGAGCTGGTACGAACCCCTTTGGCTCAGAGCTTCCTCTCATCCCGCACATAGCCGGATCCACTAGCGATCCATTAGCCGTCCGGCCTTCGATTGCTGTCATGTCGGGCGTCTGAGCCACCACGTGGGTGTGCCCAGTACCGACAAGTATTACCCCATCCGAGTAATTCCCCCTAGCATTTTTATCCCACAAGTTATCTCAATTTATTCTAGGCAGCGGTTAACCATGTATTTTATATAGCATTGTATTGTTTTTTTTATTTTCCCCAATATCGATAGCTCCTCGGTATTACATGGATCCTATTTATCAGTTGGAAGAAGAATTGCATCCACTGGCCTAAGAAAACATTTATTTTCTCTGGCAGAATGAAATTGGCATGGTCCATCGAGGTTAGAACTTCTTTTGATGCCACTTGTGATGTACCTTGTGGTAGTCACAAGAGCATGAATAAGAAAAGGGACCATCTCATAATGTCTAAAGACGGAAAATAATAATGTGAAGAAGATTGTCTTATATATAATCTAAGAGACATGGCCCTTCATAAAAAGTGTTAATTAGGTATATTACAGATGGCTTTCTTCACAAGCTGAATCAACCGTGTTTTCCATTTGGATCAGTTCGCCTTCTTCTATCAAGGAGGCCCACTCATCCTATGAAGGGCATTTTGGTGTGCAGAAGACTTTGTTGCACTTGCAGAGTTACTTCTTTAGGCCTTTCATGCAGAAACAAGTGGAAGATTACATCTTGAGATATTTAAATTGTAACCAAAGAAAGCCTACCAGTAGGAAGCTCAGGTTGTACCAACCTTTTCCAGATCCATTCAAACCTTGGAAATCCATCTCCACGGATTTCATCAGTGGTCTACCCACCACTCAAGGAAAACACGATTGCATCATTATGGTAGTATGCAGATTTTCCAAAATGGTAGTTTTCATTCCATGCAACTGTTGATGCCACTAAAACTACACTTTTCTTCCAATATATGTTTGGAGCCATTTTGGCTAACCTTTTGCCATCATTTGTGAGAGTGACCCCATATTTCTCGGTGGCTTTTTGAAATCTTTGTGGAAATGTTAAGGTTGTCAGCGTCAAATCCCTATTACCTTTCATTCACAAACTGATGGCCAAATTGTGGTAGTGAACAAAACATTGGTTCATGGTCTCCACATCTGCCACCAACAAAACAAACAATGGGATCAATATTTGCATATTTTGCAGCACAACTACAACAAAATGTCTCTACAGGGCTGACTTTTTGTGTCTTGATCCTTATGAGATCCTTGTTGCCCTTCCAAATCCATACACATCCCACCAATAGGAGGAAGATAAAGATTCTTCTCTTGTGCAGAATTGGCCAAGATCCACAACAGAGTTGATGACTTCCTTCAGGAAACACAAGCCAGGTATAAGTCACTTCATGATTGGCATCAAGTTACTCTAAATTTTCAGGTTGATGATCGAGTTTCGTTGCATTTGAACAATCAGTGCTTCAAAAACCAATAGCATCGCAAGTTCAAGTCATTTCTGCGTGGTCCTTACACCATCATACAACAAATGGGTTCTAAATCCTAATGCCTTCAATTTGGACCGCCCACCTCTTCTGGGCATCCATTACATTGTAAATGTCAATAAATTGAATTTGTATGAGCCATCTCACTGTGAAGAATCAATTCTAGTCACACATCTAGAGGCCACAATTCTAGATTTTCAGCCTCCCCTTTGATACTCTTCTTGATGTCCATACCATGCACACAAGGCTCCATCAAATCACCCCTGGATGCACAGCAAAGGCACATTTCCCGCTCAATCAAATTGGTTGTCCCAGAGACCATTTGAGAAGCATTTTCCCTATTTTCAGCAGAAATTGTGGATGATTTCCTCAGTAGGGAGGAATTGATGAGACTTAGTCTAGTGAAGAACATGTATTATATTTGTACTTTATCTAGTTTGTACTTCAGGACACTTTGTACTTTATCCTTATCTCGTTTGTGTGACTTCTCTAAATTGATCACTCACCCACATTATTGTATTTTATTGGAGAGCTGGTGATCTTTGATCACTCTCACAATTTTGTAGTACTGCATATATAGTAATACAAATAAGTGTACAACATATAATGTACAGTTCAGGCAATTGTCTTCTACTTGCATACTTGTCTTTGTGTTTCTCTTGCTTGTGAGTATCTCCATTGTTGGTGTTTTTCTCATAATAAAGGATTTGGTTAGGACACTGCAAATGAAATTATTTGGATTATCTCTTTGCATGACTGAAGAAGAATTTGAATTGTTGTTCATTTTGCAGTGGAATTCAGAAACAAATTTCATCATACTCAAGTGCAAGGAAATTCCTGGTGCTTGGAATAATCAGGATCAGTATAATGTACATGAGATTCAAGAGAATATACGAGGTTTTGGTTTCACAAGTCTGCTTTGAGATTTAATAATAGATAAATATGTTATATTCCTGTAAGAATGCATCGATGTGATGCAGAATCGTATGTATTATTGCTGTCTGAAAGATGGCCTAGTTTTGGGTGCTATTGCCATTTCACTTTTTGGTTTAATGCTATAAACCTGATAAGTATGACTTCTTTGGAACTACTATGAAGGGTAAATCTTTGTCAAATTCAATCAAGCAACAGACAGCAGTAGTAGCGACGGTGGAATGTCTTTGGGCAGGAATCATTGCAGCAGTGTTGTTTCCATTTCACCTGTTAGGAAAAAGTCTTTCTTACACAAAGATTTGGTCGGAAAATGGCCTTATGAAGGTTAGTCCGACTGCTAAACATTATATTTATGGGCACAGTATTGTTTATCCTTTTGAAGGCAGATAGTGAAAAAGGCCAAAAGGTTTTTGTGGGCAAAGATGTCATGTCATAAGATTTAGAGACAAGATTCAAAAAATATGGTTATAGAAGGAATCTGATACATAGTAGTTGATTTGGCAGATTGGATTAACGGC
Source organism: Picea sitchensis (assembly GCA_010110895.2). Classification (NCBI taxonomy): domain Eukaryota; kingdom Viridiplantae; phylum Streptophyta; class Pinopsida; order Pinales; family Pinaceae; genus Picea; species Picea sitchensis. Next base: position 282,834 of record SNQJ01S0004903.1, on the reverse strand, counting down.
TGGGGCAAGCATCCCTTTGCATGTTGACCAGTTTTTTGAGGTCAGTTTTTGAAGTTAAGGGTTCTGTATGGTTGGATGCTATTGTGTGTTCTTGGTTTTATTTAACATTATGCATACTATGGTTTTCAGGCTATTGGCATAACCTTGCTCAATGCATATGGCTTGACAGAGATGACTTCCATTTATTCTGGAAGAAACACAGAGTGCAATGTACGTTGTTCTTGAATATCCTTGACTGACGTATGCTCTGGATGCTATTTACTAATCTCATGGCACTGTTTAAACTTTAGATGATACATTTGATTCATATGAACTCTTATGCTTTCTGACTTGGAAACGTTACAGAACTCACTATAGCATCTCTGATACGCAAATTTTCTTGTATGTGTTTTTGCTTCTGTTTTCTTTTGGAAGGAACTTTGTGGAGCTTAAGCTGCTTCTCAAAGGACTTCTCACCATCTTCGTTTTCTTAGTTGGAAGGTTAATGGATTGATTACAATTGATCCAAGTATTCCTCCAAGCTCATTTCCATTGGATGAGCCTGGTTTGAAACAGATGTACATTGGGTGTGGCTTCTTTTTTGTTTCCTCTGTTGTCCTTTTAAGCACAATATATTTTTTAATCTTCTTGACTTATCTTACCAATGACTACTATCGGTTATTTTCCTAATCAAAATTTCTTTTTTTATTTTCTTGTCATGTACTTAAATGAACAGTTATTCAAATTGCCAACTCCATATCGCAAGGTCCAATTTGAGCCCATATTGTTCACTGGCAGTATCCAAAGCTAGACCTATTGCACCAAATGAATAAATCTCTTTTGTTGCAATATTCTAGATCCTATAATGTACTAAGTGACTATTTTGATATCCATACTATTCTTTTCAACCTATGTAATTACACCAATAAGCGATGCCAAAGTGCAGCCAAACCATAAATAAGATCAACTTTAGAGGAGTCATTATTGTTTTTGTCTTAATTCGTAGGTTTCCATTCACTTCCATGGTACCTCAGAATAGGTTGAAGATAATGTTTTGGGTTATAAGTGGCCTATTAAGCCGACAGCCATTGCGATATGGTGCCTTGTAACAGTTGAGTAATCTGTGACATTTTCAACTAGGCCATTGGCAGCTACTGCCTTGATTATGTGGGCTTTCGATTTGTTTATTTGTCTTCCAAGTGACCATAGTAGTCTCATCGAACTAACAACAGGCTTACTTCGTTTGACCAAGGGATGGTTTCAAATTCAAAACCGTAGCAACAGGCATTTTCATTTTTGGTTTGTTTGTGCAAATCGTTTCTTTTGTGTACAGTGTTCTTTTACGTATTGACTCATGAAGATAAACTCTGTTAAATTTTGAACTATTCTTGTTCAAAGAATGTTTCAAAATAGACATGGGAGCATTCATTCTTCATATTTTCTCAATATGGTTATATTGAGAGAATCCGTTTCCTTGTCAGAATACAAAATTGTCATTTAGCTGCATATGCACATTCGTGATCAGTGGACATGGAGTTGCTATATTCATTTAACCAGTTCTATGCAATTGTTATATCAATAAATTCATAGAATAATTCTATAAGATGAAAATTATCTCTGATGAACATCACTCATGTAGTTAAATTCTGTCAAATTTCGAACTCAATAAAAGGTGTAATTACTAGGACAGAAGTATGCCAAATTATGTTTCTGACAATACCATTCAAAGTAGTGCCAATAGATGGCTTTAATAATACGACAACTTTATCCAAATTGCAGCATGAGTAACCACTAAGAAAGCATGCCAGCAATCATTATCTGGCAATGACCTTTAGCAATTTTTGCATCAACAGCTGTTCCTCGATGCAGATTACCCTCAATATATGCTAGTGATTTTTAATTCAGACTTTCAAGTTTCAACAAACCACCAGTCATTGTCTAGACATTTTTCTGTCTCTTGAGATACTCATATGCTTGGACCAGCTCAAAGTGTCGCAAAAGAAGCACTATTAAAATTGTGTTGCTGATTAAAAAATGCATGACAAACATAACAGCATCGTTAGATGCATCAATCCCATCTCGCAGGCAGTTTCTCTCTTGCATAAATTTAATCACACAACAGAGCCATTATCTAGTCCCCATGCAGCCTAAAAAAGTTCTCTAGCTGTAATCAATGAAAACCCCTTACTGAGCATCATATCTTTTGCCTAAAAGGAAGCCCTGAGTAGACACACGAATGTCTCGTCTATTTCATAACAATCAAGCTGATTTCCAATTCATCGCCAACATGCACTGTGCCTGTTTTCCATTCTTCCTAGCCTTCATCAGATGATAATCTCTTTCCTTGATTAGGAAGGTTTTTGTTCGGAATTCTTCCATTTTGCATGTCAGTTTTATTTATAAATTGAATCTGACATACTCCCCTTTTTCTTGTATTTTATATATGAAGGTCCTAGGTACAGCTGGCTTGCCCCTTCATGGAATTGAGGTGAAAGTTGTAGACCCAGAAACAGGTGCCATTCTAAAGTCTGGGGAAAAGGGCCTTATCAAAGTCCGTGGACCACAGCTCATGAAAGGATATTACAAGGTAAAATGACTGAATTTTCAATCATCTTCATTTCTGGCCACCTACAGGCTACATGGAATATTAACCCAAGAAAAATGTCTTTTAAGATTTCTTTTCCAGTTCTTTGGGCAGTGTTTTTATGCTATTAATTTATAGTTAAGCATCAGGTAAGACTTTGAGTATATATAACATCTGACGCTCTTAGGATACTTGTGTGATTTGATTCTGTAGTCCTTAATGTCACATATCGACCTCAAATTTCTAGTACATGAATTCATTTAAATTATTTCAATCCAGATTTTGGTTGCACAAAGTTTTTCTTCATATTGAAATATTGAAATTCGTGTTGCTTTATTTATTTGCTCTGTCTTGTTAAAAGATACTCCAACTTTTTTTTTTTGGAGGGGGGAAGGGGTGGTGGAAATATTACTTATATCAATACAAAGAAAACACAATACAACAAAAGGAGCACGTACAGAAGGAACTCAAATCTACTTAATCTGGAAGATACTCCAACTTTTATATTATGTTTAAAAATAAAGACATCATGTTCGACGGAGAGTTTGTTTCAATAAGATGTTTAAAGCCACATGATGGCTCAATCTTTTAACTTCATGGAAAACAAACTCTATGGGAGAGATTTTTCTTAAAACATTATGCGATCCTGTAATGGTGAAAGAAGTTCTCCTATTAAAGGAAGTCTTTCTAGATTGATTTTAATGGTCACAACCTTGGCATACATTTTTGGCCATAGCTAACACAAAAGGGCTTTATAACTAGCAATAGAAAGTAATTTTTTCTGCCTTCACCTTCTCCAAAGTAATCAACTTTACCAAACAGACTTCTTTTTCATCTTCTTTGTAGTCATTCAATGACTAGGGATTCACTCTAACTCCTTTCCTCCACATGCATTAACTATCATGTAGGGCGATCTCTCCTTATTAGAGCACACAAATCTTTGCGTAGTTCTTGATGGGCTCCCAATAGTGCCCATCATATAGTTATTCCAGCACCAGTTGTTTCCGCCTTTGCATGCCTGAAGGTCCATTTTTAGCTCAGAAAAAGGATTTCCAAATTCTAGGATCCCTTGGAGCAGATTCAAAACTTTCATATGTAGAACCTGTTACTTCCTAAACTAGCATCCAAGTAGAAAGTCCAACCACGGATGCTACCTTGAGGCAACAAGATGGAAATTGTACCACTGTCACCTCAGTACAATATCCCTTCACTATAGGCCAGCTCCCAAGGGCCAAGGGGGTATCCCTAATCTATCAATGATAGAACTTAAGTAAATCTCCTTTAGTGAATTAATTTATGAAATCTTATGGTTTACTTCAATGAATGAATTCCACAAATATGTAGCAATGTAAAGATATGAGGATTCCAACAATAAGTGATTAAATGCCTGAAGATAACACTTCAATGACGATAGCATAAAATCACAATTACCCACATAAAGTATTATGAGTTAGGAGCTAGTGGATAGATGCCAAATCTGATTGTAAAGTATGCAAGAAAGGAAATCTTCAGATTTGCATTAGATTGATTAACATCCCAAGAAAATGACACTTAGAAGAAGCTACTTTGAAAAGAAACCACTTCAAGCCAATTAAAACCACCATAGATGAAATTGTCTAGCATAAATTGACTATGTGTGATGTGCCTTAAGTGCCAATCAATCATATGCTTGATTAAGGACAAGCTCAAGGCTCTCCTTAAGCTTCAAATCTGTTTCACTAATGATTTATTGCAGAATTCCAGATTTGAAGTTAGAGAAACAACCATCCAAGAGATAGATTTTAACCTTTAAGCAAGACGTCTTGGATGTTTATCTAGGGTTTTATGATAGGCAACAAGATAGTAACCCAAAAGCACTTAGAATCAAGTTCAAAATAAGTATATCAATGTAACTAAGCAACAACTTGAAATGAAAGGTGAATTCCCTTTAGGGTTTATCAAGATTAGCTCTAGAATTTACCAAGAAAGTCTCTAAGTAGTAAATATGCAATTAATACCAATTAGTGATGAATTTCATCACTAGAAAAGAAGAATAAGCTTGCTACAACCTTCTAGTAAATGAAATGACTGCTAAGTCTAGTTCAAGATATTCTTTAGATGCATAAGACTTAGACTTAGGGTTTATGTAAATCTGAATTTTCCTTTTTTTATGCAATTTCCAGATTTATATAAACCTCAAAATCAGCCCAAAGAAAGATAAATAAACCTTTAAAGCACAAATCTAAGGGGGCAATTTGCCTTTAAGATAAGAAATTAAGATCAAACCCTATCTTCATCTAGTCTAGAAAATAGAATAAGAAAATAACTTTATGCTAGACTAGGAAAGAAATCTAATTAATGATTTTTCAAAGATTTTCCTTAGATTTCTTTCTAAGCAAAAGTAAAAGGAGTTTTGGATTTTGTAGTTTTGGTTGGTTGTTGGTAGAAGATAAGTGCCTTATTCCAACTAGGGTTTATGGGGTCAAGAAGAAAACCCCTCTTCAAAATTGGTCTATTTTATCTTAAAGATTAAGATGTTGAGAAGTCTGACTCAGAAGGTCTTCCCCATGTGTGGCGTCCTAGCATGGTGGGGGACAATGAAACTAGCCAAGTTGATGGGTTATTTTTCCTAAGTCTAACTTAGAAAAAGTACATTAAATGTATTATATTTTAATGTTGACTTCATGATCACTTTTTCCTAATGTTAAAAGTGAAAATAATTTAAGTGATGGTCTTTTAATCTTGACCATTCATCTCATTAAGAGAGTGAGGCTTGATCTCAGCCCTTGATCTCTTTGGAGATAGAGTTTTCACTTGCTCATTGAGATAAAGGAGGTCGACTTGGTGGTTGGGCATATTCTTTCATCGAGAGAGGGTGAATTTCTGCTAGAGAGAGAGAGATTTGCTTGAGGGTTTGCTGGAAGAAAATTGCAGAGAATACGGAGGAGACATTTTGCAGGTGGATTGACTGGTTTTCCTTGACATTTGTAGAGGCCGTACTTTAGATCTATGTGAGGGTCGTACAGGTGATGCAGAGGGTTGTACGCAATGTGCAGAGGCCGTATTTCTGGGCCGTTTTTGTAATGCTGAGGTCGATTTGATTGGAAGAGGGTCGTACATATTTTCAGGGAGAAATTGCCAAGGTTTCTCTCAGCTTATTGGCTGGATCGATTTTTTTCTTGTAAGAGATCTCTATATTTTCTGTTGCATAATAAAAAATCCACAAACTAAAGAATTGGTTTTCCCACATTGGGTTTTTCCAAGGGTTATTTTACCCAAAAATTTGGTGTCTCACATGTGTTATGATTGTTGTTATCTTCTTCATTATTCCTGAGTTTATTTTTGTTGTGCGTTTTAGTTTTATGGTGAAGAAACCTAGTTGTCACTGAAAATAACAATTTCAGAAATTATTTTTAATGTGTTAAGTAAATTCTAAGTGATATATTGTTGAAGATTTCTGGTTCATCTTGTTGAGTTTTAGTGGATTCACACGGTATCAGATCTGTCTTGTTGAAGTAACAACAACAATGTGTTGGTTAAAGGAGATCGATTTCAGATCTAAGCATAGAATCAGTTTGTAAGACAACACTTGTTGATATTATGGTAGTTGCGGGAGGTATTTACCTCCACGTGTAAACCTGACAAGAATAGAATACTCCGGAAAGCAAGAAGAAACCCTAATGAGTTGGCTAATAACCCTAGAAGACTTGTCGGCTCAAGAGGATAATTTATATTAGGTTATTAGCCTCCAAGAGAAGAAGTCGGCCAGAAATAATAATAATATACTTTTATATTAGGTTATTAGCCCCAAGAGAAGAAGTTCACGTAAAATACAATAATATACTAAACGTGACAGTACCTTTAAGGAGAAGTCGGTCCCAGTAAATCTTCCAGAACCACTATAAATACAAGGCCAAATTTCTTTGACACATCCTCACACATAGAGAGTCAGCCTCACAGGAGGCAAATTGCGCCTTGTGCAGGTTTGAGGAAAGCTGAGCAAGGCAGCTTGCCGCAGCCTAGCAAGCACTGCTTGTCTTGGACTATTATCTCTCATTAGGTTTGACCATCCGACGCCTCTTTGGTAGGATGCCATCCCTTTGGGAAAGGTGTGCTGTCCCTTGTTTCCACATTCAGCCTTATTTGTGTTGATTTGTGTACCTTGGGAGGTGTTCCCCCATGGCTATGCGCTTCTTAGCACATGAGGGAAAGACATTTGCCTTTGTCCCATGTACTTTATGTCTCCATTTGTACCCTGACTTGCCAGGCAACATCACCTTGCAAGGAACATTAAATCACACTTTTGTGATTTGAGGGGACATAAAGTGACTTAGGCAACTTATCCAAAAGTGGGTTATGAGGTCACATTTATTTGAGATGATTTCAACCATAGATTAGGGATGATCTCATCCTCGATCTTAGGGTGAACTTTGGAGCCTAAAGAGGGCAAAGAGGCAAAAAGAGGGCGATTCTTCATGGAGGCTTTTGCTTGGAGAGAGGAGCTTTGGAGTTTGAGTTGGGGTTTGATGCATGAGAGCATGAGGAGGGAGGCTCTAGCTTTGTGTGTGAGCAGCAGGGAGCATCTACCATCCTTTATTTGGAGGAGAGATTTCATCTTGGAGGAAGGCGCACCACATTCATGGACTGCTTCCTTCCTAGAGTCTCAGCCATCGTGAACTCCAGAGATATCGCTGGTGATTGATCTACGTACAGCTAGACGCCCATTCCCTCGTGGGAGGGATTCATCATCCACTTCGGCCAGCATTTCTCAGAAAGCAGATCCGGCAGTTTGGAGGGGGGCACACCTCATTTTTCCTTCCTCTTGCAGCCTGAGCTTGATAGCTTCACCATCAGGAGTTGCTATTGTACCAGGTTCATCGTTGTATTGTATTTACTGCTTTAAATCTTTACTCTTCTCGATATATACATCATATTCAAATCTGGTTTTCCCTGTGGGGTTTTATCCAGTGTCTTAGACCAAAAATACCTGTTTCTACACATGCATTTTAGTTGTCGTTAGGAAGCTCTTATTGGCCCATATTTCAGCATTTAAGATTAGATAGGTGTGTTGTTGTCTATTGGGAAGTATATGTAAAAATTATTCAATTATAAAACTACTTTGCAAGGGCACCCAATCGAAACAACAACCATAACACATCAAAGAACAAACTACAAGCCAGGTTGTCATAAACAACAAGAAAACAATTTTTTATAACAACAGAAACTTAGTGTCTTAGCTTGGTCAAAGACACCAAGAAGACTTGCTGATAGGAACTGGATTTTCTACAATTTCCGTGAGGATTCTCTATCACAGCATAGTGCTCTGAGGGTATTTTCTACCTATGGTTGGGTGACAAGGGTATTGTCACGTAAAACGAAAGCACACATCTTCATATTCTAACAACACTAGGGTTTGGACATACACACTTTTAGAAATGGCCATGACTTTGAGAGTTGAAGAATGCACTTCAAGGAGCTCAACTTCCCCACCGGAAGGAAAGGGTTACTATGATCCTTGATGTCAATGATGTCCTTGAACATGTTAATGATAAAGAAACAACTCCTACAGATGCAACTTTATTGGGAGCCCGGAAGAAGGGTGAAGCAATGGCTATGACCATAATCCTTGATGGGGTAAAGGATCATATAATCCCACACCTTTCAGGGAAAATGTTTGTTGAAGACATGTGGACTGTCTTGGGTAGCATCTATCAGAGTAAGAATGAAAGCAAGATTATGGTGCTTCAGGAAAGGATGCGAGGTACCAAGATGGTAAAGGGTGAGGTGTGATTCCCTACCTCAATTGCCTTACACAGATTAGGGATGAGCTAGCAACAATTGGCTCAAAGATAGAGGATTCTGAGTTAGTACGTATAGCCTTGAATGGTTTTTCAAAGCCATGGGACACATTTGTACATGGGATTGTAGCTCAGGAGAAGCTCCCGACCAACAACGCTTTGGGATGATTTTGTGTAGGAGGAAATTTGTCTTGGTCATGCGAGTGGATCATCTACAACGTCTCAGGTTGTGGATGAGGAGGCTTTTGCTCTTGCAAGCAAAGGCAAGGTAAAGCCTAAGAAGAAGGGCTCCGAGAGTGGAGTAGGTGGAAAGAAGAAGAACATTGACTTCTCCAAATTCAAGTGTTTCCAGTGTCACAAGTTGGACACTTTGCCTCACAGTGTCTGGAAATGAAAAAGAGTAAGCCGTAGATGGCAACCTCTGCAGGAGTATATGATTTTGTGAAGAGCTTTGAGGAGGATTTCTTCCTTATTGCATGTATGTCGAGCTCAACTGTCACAAGTGTTTGGTATGTGGATAGTGGCACATCTTGTCATATGAATGGGCGCAAGGAGTTCTTCAATAGCTTGCATGAGGGAGGTGTGAATCTTCATATTGAGCTTGGAGATGATGTGCGTTATAAGGCGCAAGGCATAGGCACAATGCCATTTCAAAGGGAGTTGGGTAAACCACTCCATTTTGCTGACGTATTGTATGTTCCTGGTCTTACCAAGAACCTCATTTCAGTTTCGACCCTTGAGGATAAAGGGTTTGAGGTGACCTTCTGCGGAGGAAAGGTATACATTAGACCCAAGTATCCCATATCGGGGATAACTAGAGATCATGTCTCGAGGCCCACATGGTCCTAGACATGAGTACCCCAGGAGCGTGATGGTCTTGAGCATGGTCTTGGAGGACCCATCTTCTTTTTTCTCGGCCTGTGACTTGTCCCGCCAAAGAAGCATCGCCGCCCATCACTCACGGCTTGAGTCAGATCGAAAAATGTCTCTTGTTCCATGAGGTAATTGGTCCGGAGGTATCATGGTATGTGTCATATTTGATCATTATGACCTCTATGTATGCATTTAGATCTCTTTCACTTTTGATGACTGCTGGATTCACACTCAATCCACTTGACCACCTGGGGTAATTGATGGGTGGCTAAAGAAGTTGGTGTTATTCATGGGTTTTGGTTAGCCACCAAAGAGGCTTGCGTAATCCATCGTCCGCTCCTCTCATAGTATCACCTTACATCTTAAAACCCGCCATCTTTCCCACTCTCACCGCCATTAGAGGACCATCGGGTAACATCTTGTCTTAGGGAAGAAGGGGCTAAAGGCCCGTGGGGTAAAAGCAGCTGGCAAAAAAATAAAAGCCATAGAAAATCAAACTCCAGATGCTTCTCGCTCAGATCCTCGCCAGAAGGCAATAAAAAGCTCTCATAAGAAATCGAGGGACCCTAAGAAAATGATAAATAAATAAGTGCAAGATTCCAACTAAGAGGATGGGAGGTCTCATCAATGAAAGCCGCCCATTATGTTCATAGGTATTTAGCTGCGATGACATTGCCAATTATCCGTTACTGGGCTGTATGTTGACCTTTGGTTGCATGGCCAAAGGAAGGGGGTCTCTATCAATGAAAATTCCTTATTTCTCAAGGCGAAGATACCATAGTGGGTAACATCGTCACCGCCACCTAGCCAAGGCAAGGTCCTCTTTGTCAAGGCTTGTAGCAAAATATAAATAAAGAAAGATAAGGCAATAAGGGCTTGGAAAAATTTGGATCCATGATTTTGCACAGCCATTCTACAAAGGCACCCACAGACTAATAATTCTAGGTCTAACGCTATATGACTAGACATCCCTAAAACCATATCACGCCATTATACATGGTTTTGAATAACCCTAGGTGGAAACTTTCCAATTCTTGTGGTATTGACCCAATAGGTTGCCTTTTTGGTTGCTTTTGGCTTTGTATAGTGGGTCTCTGTAATGTCTTCGAAGTTATTAGAAGATTTGTTAGGTGTTGTGCATATATTTGATAATCTTAATGATGAAATTTGATTTACATTGCTATGATGTCTAGACGTTCCATGAGCCCCTGAGGGCGAGCTTTTGATGTGACCATGCCCTCGGTTCGCTGGACAAAATTGTAAAGGATCGGTGCACATGGGGAGATGATCGGGCCGACTCCATGGGTCAAGAGCCCATCGATGGACGCTGGGATGGCAAGAGGCGTGATTGTGGTTTATGATGAGCCCATGCACGAAGAGGAACGCCTCATCGTGACGCGCTTTTTGGCATGATCAGGCTTATGGGACCGCCTCGCGATGGATGTGGACCATGATGCACAGGACGCCACCACTGATGCTGGACGACTCAGGCACGTGGCAGCCTGGCGCAGGCTTGTTTGGCACGGTGACATGATGCTGGTTCTGAGGGCAACGCTTTGCCATCATATTTGGTGGTTATCATGCCCTAAGAGGGCCAACGCCTCCTTTAGGGGCTTGACGCCTCATATTTCTCGCTATTATCGCATTTAGCATGTAAAAGGACAAATAATTAAAAACTGAATCATAGCCTTGTCTGGGCTATTTTGTTGACCTATTTAATTTTAAGGTCAAAGTATTGTATAACAGAGGATGTTTTTCCTCTTTTAGATCATAACATAACTTGGTCTCATTTGAGAGATATCTTTTAGCTCTTGTCTTGATTTTTCTCTGGAGGTGATAAAGAACTCTTTGAAGGTGTTATTTCTTGGTGAAGTGGTGCTATATGCTATTGAAGGTTTACAACTAGGGTATGGATTAATGTTTCTTCATGATCTGTAAGTGTTCTTTCTCTTCAAAGCTTCTGATTGAATAGTTGTGGTTTAACATTTACATTCATTGCTATCTTGTTGTTTTGACGTAATCCTTCAAACCCTAGGGAGCCAACACACAAGTAGGTCGGCTTTATGTCCCCATAGCATAAGCTTATAGCCATTGATTCTAGAGGGTTTAGCTTAGCCATAGCTACACTAGCCTCTTTTATCTTGAGCTAGCTTTGAGTTTAAGTTGAAGAAAGAAGTGATTCTGTGCCTAATTATTTACACCTAGGGTTTACTTCTAGGGTTTGAGGAAGCCTTGCCATAGCAACATCTCTTTTTCAACCATAGACTCTACTTCTAAGCTAGCCGTTTTGCCGTGAAAGTCCTAGGAGAGGTCAAGCACTAGGCTCCAAATTTTTAGTTACACCTAGATAAGCCTTTTTCTCTTTAGGGGTTAGGGTTAGTGGCCTTGTTTTAGCAACACCATTAAAACCCTAGGCCTCTTGTCCCTAGGTTTGAACTCCTTCTAAACCATTAGCTACACTTCCTTGACTCCATTAACCTGGGCACTAGTCTAGAGTTGATTTCTTTAAGCTTGTTATGCCTTAGAAACTTTCAACCACTTTAAATCAAGAACCCTACTAACCCTATCAAGCCAACCCTAGGTATTTTTAGGATTCAACCCTAAGAAGACAACGCTATCTTAATTTCACCTTTGCTTCGATAGAAAGTTGCGGCCCTGTCCCCTCTTTGTAGCCGTGGAATCAAATATGCATGACGTCACAGTTATGATATTTTTGTTGTTTTTGTCAAAACGTCCATCTTTGGTTAGCTAACCTGCAGACACCAAAAATTGTATAGCTTTGACGTCATACATCATTAGAACCATTGTTTGACTTTGAAAATGTTTTGACTTTGTCATTTTCCCTGATTGGTTTTGAGCTTTGGACTTTATTGGAGATTGATTGGTGTAAAACGCTGGCTCTTTCCTCTCAAATTGACTTGTTGACAAAGCTTGACGCCACACTTATGGTGACTCAAACAAAATTGATATAGGGCTGATCGCCATACTCTTTTCTTGGTTTATACCGCTAACGCTAGACATTTGATAGCTCTATGGATTGACATTGAGTTGATAATTGTATCTCCAGTTTAAATTCGACAAAACGCTTCTACTCTTGTCATCCAAATTGGACTCATCAATGCTTGACGTCTTACCTACTGCAGAAATTATATAGTTGACGTGGCAAACTTGTTGTATGTGAGCTGATTTGATATACTAAATGCATTAATGATATGATACAAAGCTTAAATTCAAACATTGAATGTCGATTAGCTTTTCACGTTTATCGAGAAGTGATTATAGTCTTTGTTTATTAGCCATCATTGACTTCGGCCAATACAGCATTGATTCATTGCTCATATTAATTTAAAGATAGTCATTGGTTTTATGAAGTACTAACCCATTGCAAGCACATATCTCTAGTTGTCTCTTTGTTTTGTCTCAAACGTGCATCACAGTGGGTTATCTTTGTGACTATCTTTTCAAGAATCAGAAAGGGGTATCCTTGACTTATCCTTTATCCTTAGCCTTCATTTACCTGTGCATTGCCTTAGGGACGCCTCCCTGGACTTGCCCCCCTAAATAGAAAGAGCCCCCATCGAGGTGAGCACAAGGGTGGGGAAGTCTGCTATTTGCCCAAGCCCCACTCAAGCCCTTGAACCATCCTACAAACCGTAAGGACAACAAGACTCAGCCTCTGCAGGAGTAGAGGAGTTTGCGAAGAGCTTTGAGGAGGATTTCTTCCTTATTGCATGTATGTCGAGCTCAACTGTCACAAGTGTTTGGTATGTGGATAGTGGCACATCTTGTCATATGAATGGGCGCAAGGAGTTCTTCAGTAGCTTGCAGGAGGGAGGTGTGAATCTTCATATTGAGCTGGGAGATGATGCGTGCTATAAGGCGCAAGGCATAGGCACTGTGTCATTTCAGAGGGAGTCGGGTAAACCACTTTGTTTTGCTGACGTATTGTATGTTCCTGGTCTTACCAAGAACCCCATTTCAGTTTCGACCCTAGAGGATAAAGGGTTTGAGGTGACCTTCGGTGGAGGAAAGGTATACATTAGACCAAAGGGGTCTATAGCCAAGATGGATAAGGTAATTGGGGTTCGAATTGAGAAAGTATACAGGTTGCATTTTGAGCCAGCAAAAGCATTAGTTAGTAGCACCACAGATTTGAGTGAGTTATGGCACAGACGAATGTCACATTTTCATTTTGGTGCGTTGGATCATTTGAGACAAGAAGTTACATCAATGCCCTAGGTTGCAACAAAGAAGCACGATCCTTGTAAGAGTTGCGCATTGGAAAAGTATGCCCGCAAGGCATTTCCATCTAGTGAGCATAGGTCCAAGGGGATCTTGGATCTAATCCATTCAGATGTTTGTGGTCCTATGAGTGTGCAAACAGTTAGTGGCTTCAACTACTACGTGATATTTATTGATGACTACTCCAGGAAGACCTGGATATGTTTCCTTAAGACCAAGGATGAGGTCTTTGACAAGTTCAAGGAGTTTAGAGCTCTAGTGGAGAACCAGTTTGGGGGAGGATCCGGGTACTTAGATTGGATAATGGGGGTGAGTACACCTCTAATGAGTTTGTGGAGTATTGTGTTGCTGAGGGTATTAAGAAGGAGCTCACGATTCCTTATAACCCGCAGCAGAATGGAGTGGCAGAGTGCAAGAACAAGACCATAGTGGGTGCAACACGTGCAATGATACATGATTAAGGGATATCGATGTTTTTATGGGCAGAGGCCTGTCGCATAGTTGTATACATACAGAACAGTAGTCCCCATAGCATTTTGGGGAAATTGACACCCGAGGAGGTTTATACAAGTACTAGGCTACATGTGAGTCATCTTCGCATCTTTGGGAGTGTCTGTTATTGTCATGTCCCTTCAGAGAAGAGGACAAAGCTCGACCCCACAGGAGAGAAGGGGATATTGGTTGGTTATAGTGAGATCTCCAAGGCCTACCACATCTTTGTGCCAACGCGCAGGAGGATTGTGGTAAGTAGGGACGTACAGTTCGAGGAGCGAGCCTTGAAGAGATCTAGAAACATGCTAGCACATGTAGAGGACCGGACCAGCAGGGACAGGACTCGTGGCAGAATATTGAGGAGGTACAGAGTACTGAGTCACAGGCACAGGGTATAGGTACTAGTGTTGAGAGGGAGACCGGTGGATAGGGCAGTCAGGAGACTAATGAGGAGAATGGGCAACATGAGGTTGTTCCATAGGAGATTGAGCCTAGGCCACAGACTAAGTGGTACAGGTCCACAGTTAGTGATTTTAAACAGGTAGCACCTCTAGAGAAATCTTTTAAACAGAGTAAACCACCGCAGAGATTTGGGTACATGGCAGTCATGACGAAGCTTATAGATGTTGATCCTTCCACTTATGAGCAGGCTGCACAACATGGAGTGTGACAGGAGGCCATGATGGAGGAGTATGCCTCTATCATGAATAACGATGTATGGGAGGTGGTGCCCAAGCCAGAGGGAAAACGGGTGGTTGGATCGATATGGATCTATAAAGTCAAGCATGCAGCATATGGAAGCGTGGAGAAATATAAGGTGCACTTTGTAGCCTAGGGGTTTGCACAGAAAGAGGGAGTCGATTACGAGGAGACTTTTGCCCCTATGGCTAGATATTCCTCCATTCGTGCAGTTATTTCACTTGCAGCAGAGATGGGATGGCACGTTCATCAAATGGACGTGAAGACTGCTTTCCTTAACGAAGTTATTGAGGAAGAAGTCTATATTGAGCAGCCTGAAGGTTTTGAGGTTGGAGACATGGATACACATGTTTGCAAGTTGAGATGAGCCTTGTATGGGCTCAACTAGGCACCTCGGGTGTGGTACTCGAGGATTGACAATTATTTGAGAGAGATGGGATTCCAGCGGAGTGAGGTTGATCCAAACCTCTATTTTCTAGTAGGTGAGGTGCCTCTCATACTGGTTTTATATGTTGATGATCTCTTTCTTACTGGAGATGAGCAGCTGATTGTAGACTGCAAGGCTAACCTTGCAGCAGAGTTTGAGATGAAATACCTTGGTTTGATGCATTACTTCCTTGGTCTGGAGGTTTGGCAGACAGATGGGCACTTCTTCCTAGGATAGGGGAAGTATATAGTGGGGATCTTGCGCAGGTTCAAGATGATAGATTGTAGGCTCATGTCCACACCTCTAGTGACAAACTGAAGGAATATTGATGTATCTAATTCTGAGATAGTAGACCACACCATCTATCGTCAACTTATTGGATCGCTCATGTATCTAGTCAACACTAGGCCGGATATTAGCTTTGCAGTTAACTCTTTGAGTCAGTGCATGGTGGACCCTCAGAGAGTACATTGGATAACTGTGAAGCATGTGCTTTGCTACTTGAGAGGTATAGTGGAGTACGGGTTGTTGTATGAGCCAAGTGGTGAAGTAAGATTGGCAGGTTTTACATATGTTGATTGGGCAGGATGTGCAGAGGACAAAAAAAGCACTTCAAGATGTTGCTTCAACATAGGATCGGGTATTATATCCCAGTTCAGCAAGAAGCAAAGATCAGTGGCATTGAGCTATGCTGAGGCAGAGTACATGGAAGCTAGTTTATCAACATCTAAGGCACTGTGGTTGAGGAAGTTTCTCTCGGGACTGTTCGACAAGGAGTTAGAGGCTACTGTAATACACTGTGATAATCAGAGTGAGAATCGTGTGTTTCATGATCGTAGCAAGCATATAAACATCTGCTATCACTTCTTATGAGATTGTGTACAAAGGGGAGCTATGAGACTCCAATACATACAGATAGATGATTAGATAGCAGATATATTTACCAAGGCACTATGCCGACTGAAATTCATAAAGTTCAGAGATAAGATGAGGTTGGTTTTGAATCCCTTCCTCGTTAAGAGGGAATGTTAAGAAGTGTAACTAAGAAGGTATTCCCCATGTGTGGCATCCTAGCATGGTGGGGGACAATGAAACTAGCCAAGTTGATGGGTTAAATCTTTTTCCTGAGTCTAACTTAGAAAAAGTACATTAAATGTGTTATATTTTCATGTTGACTTAATGAGCACTTTTTCCTAAAGTTAAAAGTGAAAATAATTTAAGTGATGGTATTTTAATCGTGACCATCCATCTCATTGAGAGAGTGAGGGTTGATCTCATCCCTTGATCTCTTTGGAGATAGGGTTTTCGTTTGCTCATTGAGATAAAGGAGGTCGACTTGGTGGTTGGGTGTATTCTTTCACCGAGAGAGGGCGAATTTATGCTAGAGAGAGAGATTTGCTTGAGGGTTTGTTGGAAGAAAATTGCAGAGAAGACGGAGGAGACATTTTGCAGGTTGATCGACTGGTTTTCCTTGACATTTGCAGAGGTCGTACTTTAGATTTGTGTGAGGGTCATATAGGTGACGCAGAGGTGACGTAGAGGGTTGTACACACTACGAAGAGGCTATATTTTAGGGCTGTTTTTGTGTTGTTGAGGTCGATTTGATTGGGAGAGGGTTGTACAGATTTTTCAAGGAGAAATTGTTGGGGTTTCTCTCAGCTTATTGTCTGGATCGATTTTTTTCTTGTAAGAGATCTCTATATTTTCTACTGCATAATAAAAAATCCACAAACTGAAGAACTGGTTTTCCCACATTGGGTTTTTCCAGGGATTGTTTTACCCAAAATTTTGGTGTCTCTCATGTGTTATGATTGTTGTTATCTTCTTCATTATTCCTGAGTTTATTTCTGTTGTGCGTTTTAGTTTTATGGTGAAGAAACCTAGTTGTAACTGAAAATAACAATTTCAGAAATTATTTTTAAGATGTTAAGTAAATTCTGAGTGATATATTGTTGAATATTTATGGTTCATCTTGCTGGGTTTTAGTGGATTCACATAGGATTAAGAGACTAGAACCCAAAGGGAAGAATAGTCTCCTATCTAATAAAGATACACTATGAAGACCAAGGCCCTACTAGAAGGGATCCTCAAGGGAGCACCTTCACCAACAAGATCAACTATAGCTTGATAAAAATAGCAATACATTTGCTAGGGTTCCAAAGGATAAACAAAGCAAGGAATTAAACAATGAAACTAACATAGGAAGGAGAGGAGTTACCCCAAAACATCTTCCTTCCAAGTGGTAGTCTTACCCCTCAAATGGATTGACCTTGTAAGCTTGTATTAGTCTTGAACATTCACAATCAACCTTTAATGCACCAAAATAGAAAGCCAGGATAGAAAAGCTTCAAGAATTGACACTAATGCCTCAATAGGTAGATATTCAACAAAGTTGTATTCTCAAAAGTAGCCAACAACAACAAATTGGAATGAGAGGAGGAGGCTTCATCAACCATCTCATTACAATAATATTTTCCATCTCTTTAGATCTAGCCGAGGAGATCTCACATTTGACTTGTCTTCCAACTAACTGAGGGGACTAAGTCAAGTGATACATAAAATACAAAGTAGATGTGCCACATGTACAATATGTCCCCCAAGAGAGGAGGTGCCCCAATATGAAGGTCAATGTGAGATCCAAAGGTGCTCAACATCCCCTCCACAATGCTAGGTGCCCCAATATCAAGGTCAATGTGAGGTCCAAAGGTGCTCAACATCCCTCCACAATACTAGGTGATCTCAAATCATGTCAAGATACCTCTCCAATGAACAATAGTCAACCAAAGTGCCAACGACTATGCTCAAGGTGAGGAGAATCCACATGTGTGGCATGTGTGATGCTTAAAAGAGGGGGCGGCTCACCAAAATCTGCTCCAACATCTAGATGGGAGTTCTCCAAGGTATGAAATCCTCCTGAAATCATGCAAACCACGTCCTCAAGTCAAGGGAGGTCCACATGTTCCAAATAGGAGACTCAACGGCTAGGAAATGCATCCTCCAAGGTGCTCGACCCATCAAACTATGTGACATGTGCCTCCAAATGTGTGAATACGCTGAGCACTCCAAGATCTAAGACATGGCATGGCATGAGAGGTCCAATGCATGAAGAATAGCCCCAAACTGCCTAGGGTGTTGTGATCAATGCCTTGAGAATAGTGAAACTTCCTAGGGCATTGTGAACTGCCTTGAGCACTTTGAAAGTGCCTCAAGAACTGTGTCTCTGCATGAAAATCTGTAGAGTGATCTCAAAAGATAGATACATGCCAAGAGTCCATGGCCAAAGTGTGATAAATACATAAGGGGATCTGTGCTTAGGCATAAGATAAGTGTGCTCTCTAGGTATAACAACCTTTACAATACATGAGCAACATTTTTAGATAACAGTAAAGTGAAAAAACCTAGGGGTTCCCTAAGTCGTGTCCTAGTAGATCCACTCCAAGACCCTCACGTACCTACCCCGACCATAAATGACCTGAAAGAGATAGTCATCAAAGCCATAAGAACAAGGACTATCTTGAAATGGGGACTAAGAGGACGGACCATGACAAACCACATGGATCTAGAGAAACCACCTAAATGAAAAAAAACACTTTACATAGGTCATCTAAACATGGTCCAATACAATACATGGGATACAATGGTACAAGTCGTCGTGGTGGCACATCAGATCATGGTACTTTGAGCTCTAACATCATCAATATAGGCACAATATATGCACATATGATGGATCATATTTGGCAAAGACAATGAGGTGCAATACAACTAAAGTGAAACTAAGGGGTAACAATTGGCTCCAACTTGGGGACATGTGCTCTACGTGAGAGTGGATGAGAACTCTAGAATCTGCAAAAGCCATGTTATCCTGAAACATTCTCACCAAGTAGATGTCAAATACAGGGAAGAGATAGAAACACAAGTGTCTTGTCATGAATCAATGCATAAAGGAACATGGAAACCAGTTAGTTGCATCATATCTCAAAGGAAAATACATAACATGTGAATCTTACTTTTATCCTAAAACAAAAATCAAAATGCAGAAATCAATAAAGAAACAGACAAGTAAATCTAATGCTCATGCTAAAGAGCTTGTTCAATCTATTCTATTTTACAAGGATGCCCTATGGCATTGGATGTTATCTTTATAGAAAAATTTCAAGATTTGCCTATTTATGGGAAAAGGAAATCTTTCACCATCCAGGTCACTAAGATAGAAATAATTGTTTCTTGCAATATCTTCAATTTTATAGGGACCCAACCAAAGGATTTTGAACTTACGATGTTTACTTACCTTTTCAATTCTTTTATTCTACATGAGAACCAGATTGCCCCCTTGGAAGTTCCTCAAGCAAGCCTTGTCGAATTTGATCTTAACTTTTGATTCTTTGCTAGATGATCAAAGGCATGTCTTCAATTCTCATCAAGCTTGAGCAACTAGTTGATTCTATTCTGAACTGCATCTTGGTCGGATGAAAACTGTTGCAATATTTTGTAGAGATCTTTAAGTGGATTGGCAAAGTAACTTCCATCCTCTACACTAGCTCAAATGGGCTCTTTCCAGTGCCATCTCATACACTAGCTCAAATGGGCTCTTTCCAGTGCCATCTCGTACACTAGCTCAAATGGGCTCTTTCTAGTGGAGTCCTTCTTGGTTATTCTATCGTCCCATAGAGCATACTTGATCTTGCTATCTTGAATTTTCATATTATCTCCTACCATCTTCTTAATGATGGTCATCAAATTCTTATTGCTTGATTTTGCAAGACCATTTCCTTGAGGGGAATAGTTGGAGTGAGATAGGACAATGCCATAATCAAAACAAAAGGTTGACAACTCTATAGAATTAAAAGCATTGGCATTGTCGGTTGTAATCTTTGATGGCACTCCAAAACGAGTGAAGATCTTTTCTTCCAAGAATTCCAGGATTACCTTATCAGTGGCCCTCTTAGTTGGCATGGCTTGTTGGATCGTATCACCCTTATAAGCTCTCAAATATTTATACAACCAGGTGAAGATATCTTTACACTTGTTGGCCAGATTTTCAATTTCTCTTCTTTCTTCGCTTGTGGTGCCTTTTCCTATCTTTACAAGCTTTAGGCTACCAAGGGATCCTATATTGATTTCCATATAATCATCAAGTTTGATCACCTCTTTCTTTTCTTTATACATGTTATGCCTATCAAAAATCTTTTCCATGGGAACTAGGCCTGCGGGAATATGGTTTTATTTTAATTCTTCTTGATACTCTATCCCTTCTTCTCTCCAGTATATTTTGTTTTTTGCAAATTCTTGCAAGTTCATAAATCTTATGATTTGGGAATCATCGTCAAAAACCTACTAATGCTCAAATTTCTCGAGAATAGGTGTTCTAAAAATAATCTCTAATCTTCCTCCTTCCAACAAATCCTCACAAAGTTGGAGAGTCAAAGTAGCCACTGCCAATGCATCGCCTTTCCCATTAAACATTCTATGCACCGCTTCTAAGGACAAGGCATCAAATAACTCCATGGTATCCCAGACAACATTCCTATACCTATTCAATCTATCATTCTTGCAAGCAAACTAATTCTTTACTTGCATGATCACCAAGTCAGAGTTGCCTTCTATCCTCAAGATTTTGATTTGCATGTCCTTAGCCAAATTCAAGCCTAACAAGAGGGCTTCATATTCTTCCACATTGTTTGTTGATTTGAATTCTAAATGAAAAGCATAACACGATGTGACATTCTAAGGAGATGTGAAAACTATCCCTACATCGGCCCCTGTTCTAGACTTAGCTCCATCAAAGTTCATCTTGCAAGCTACATTAACATCCGCTCAGCAAGCTAGCTCATTTGCTTACAAAATGTAGGATCCCAAATATTCTCCATAAAAAACCAATTCATTCATAGGATCTTGGGGGTCTTGCACAGGATATTTCTTCATTTGCTCACTGTGTAGGGTCACAAAGGTGTTTTCACATGTAGGGATGGTAGCATAAGATAGGTCAATTTGGATGCCACCTCCTAGGTTGCAGCCCACTTACGAGATAAAAGCATTCCCCATGCATCTAGAACATCTATGACAACTACATCCATCAACAAAGAGATTTATGGGTAAGCTACCAACTTAACATGAAGGTCCTTGATCAAACCACACACTTTAATTTCTCTAGAATCCATTGCACGTACATTTTTGTATGGTCTGGTGGTTTTCAATCCCAATTGGTTCATGACTTTAAGTGACATGACATTGGTTGAGACTCCAAAGTCCAACATGCAATTATGAAGGAGCAAGTCATTCACTATTAATGATATGAAGAAGGGTAGATGACTCCCATTCCTTTCCCCTTCTTGAGTCATGGCTTGGAGAACAACAAGGCAATCTTCATTATTTTCTACTACTCGATTTGGTTGGTTTGTTTGTTCAATCCCAACAGCTTCCTTTAGCTCCGTGTTTATTGAGGGAACCTTAGCTAAATCAGTGAAAGGGACGGGCACTTTAACATTACTTACCCAATTAGTTAAATCAAATTCCATATCAAGGGAAGTACTTGTTGAAAGATCCTGTACTTCCCTTGGGCTCTAGTCTCTTATTTCCAATCTTTAGATGAAATACACCAATTCTAAAGAGGAGTTTTCTTCTTGACTCCATAAGCCCCTTTGATTCACCTTGACTCCATTTCCCTTGTTGGATTTAGCACTAATCTCTACTTCCTTCCATCACCTCTTTTAAAATCCTAAAAACCCCAAAACATTGTTTTATTAAAACTACTCTCACTTCACCTTGTGCCTCATTGCTTAGCTTTAGTAATCCTACTAGGGATACCCCCTTGAGCCAGAGGAGAGGCAGCCTAAAGTGAAGACGATAGGTTGCTTAGATGACAGCAATCCTAATAGTTCCCCCTTGAGTTGTACCTTGTGGATTAGGGCTTTTATCATTGAGTACAATTTGCGAGGTAACAGAACCTACACCTTTTTGTGAGATAAGAGATGATAAGATGGATGCCTTAATGTGAAGGCAGGATCTTGCTTTTGCCTTCAATGCTGCCTTCATGTATACATCTTGCCTTTGCACTCATGTGTTGCTTTAGCCTTCAAGGGGGAGGCAGCCTATGATAATATGTATTGGACTTAAGTATCTTAGTTATCTTGTGATTAGTTATAGTTAGTTAGCAAAAGCATCAACAAAAAGGTCATTATGAACCTTCATGACTTTTCACTTTGTTTAAATACTTCTCCCCTTCCACCTTGGAATGTAGAAGAGGGCAAAGAAATCAATTGAATTTTCAGATTAAATCTGTTTTTCTCCTTGTGTGGATTATCACGGTGTCTTCAGTGCATCTGTTGGATTGTCAATTGGAAGAGCTCCCATTGTGACATGGGACATGCCACCCCCTTTCTCTCATTGTGTTGTTTTGAGCTTGTTTCTTTCTTTTCAATAATTGGTGTGATGAGATTGCAGTTCTGATTTTCCTATTTCAGCAAATTAGTTGGTAGATGTTAAGTATGTGAGATATTAACATATTTATAGCAGCAATTTTGTTTCGAATAGCTATTGTTTCTTTTCCTTCACAATGACATAATTGCATAAAATGCCAAACCAACATTACCCATTTTTCCAAAGAAAGGTGAGTTGAAAGCCATGTTGGAAGCTTACATCCTTGGTTCAAAACTTCAACACATTACTAGGGTTCTTAGTGGAGTATTTTCCATAAGAATTTGAACCCTGGAAACTTGCCAAACAATTTTGGCATTGTTGTCGAAGATGTGTGCCTCACAACTATTTGGAAGCATCAAATGAGCATAACACGAATAAAATAAGATAAGATAATTTTATTAATGTCCACAAATGACAAAACAATAGGTCTATGGGACTAGAAAATATAGCCAGTTAACATCATAATATGGGAGTACTAAGATCACTCCTAAAAGTTAAAAGAAGGAAAATACAAATGAAAGTACAAGACAAAAAAAAATGCATGTGAAATCGTGAACCAAAAAGATAAACTTTAGAAACAGAGGAAACACAAGTCAACATCCGAAATAGATAAAATGAGATGAGATAATTTTATTAATGTCCATTAATGACCAAAATAGTAGGTCAATGGCACTCAAAAGTACAATCCAGTAGTGACAAACTGTAGGGATGGAGGTAGAAGTAGAGGAGGAAATACAAACATCCCTGTCATCATCGATCATTGTGAATGAGTGAATGCAAATCTTGATAATGTCCTATAGTGGAGTTTCTGTGGATGAGAGAGCATGGCTAGGTGAACATAGGAGATCATGAGTGGTCCATTGTAACTGTCCTAAAATCCAAAGCCGAAGAGAAGAATCTAGTGATGGCTGTTTGATTTGATTGCACTATTTGGAATGGGGGGGACATTATGCAAGGAGCAGGCATGGCACCTGTGACAACATGGAGGTGAGGCATATAACTACCAAGCAAGAGGATGTTCACTGTCTCACACATTTGACATCATCCATGTTCATGGCTGGGAGTTCTGCACAATGCTTGGTACCTCCAATCACTGAGATAGGCTGGAAAAACGAGGTGATGAGCCTAGAGGTCAAGCTATCATCAACAAGCTGTTAGAGATTTGACAAGCTGTCATCATTTCGAGAAGAAGAAGAGGTCCTTGATCTTTCCCAAGCCTTAGTTTATGGCTAGTTAGGGACAAAGTGATGTCTGTTGACTCTTTTCCATGTGTCACCATATTTTGTCTAACAAAACCCTTCTTTCAAAGATACTCAGTCTTGTCTACTTCCTGGGGATTGTTTCATCATGTCATCAGTTACTATTCAGTCCTAGAAGACTTTAACCCAACTATTTGGTCTGCAAGTGCCCCATGATTATCTTTTGGGTTGTAGATACATCCATTCCTTTTGGAGAATGTAGGTGCATCCTCATTTCTACCTTTTACGTACTTACTTTCTCTTATTATTTATAAGAGAGCATATTTTCAGTTCTTCTCTGTTGAACATTTGGTACTGCTTATTCTGGTTTTGCAGTTCGAGTTGAGGATACGAGCACGTGAGCAAAAAGGCATCAGTAAATACACACACAAAGAAAAACAACACAATAAGCCAAGAGATGCCAGAATTGTGCATTGCCTTACACTCTACATTAGTTTCCTTTAAATAGGTTTAGAATACATAGAAACCACTATTATAAAACTGTTGTCTGCCTGGTACCATGGACTGAAAACCACTTACCAAGTTAAACATGGCTAATGGAAAATACAATATAATATCTACAATACGTTGTCTATAGTCCTCGACAATATGGGTGTTTTTCTCTCCTTGCAAATAATATCTCATAGTGGCCTTATCTTCCACGATTATCCTTTCCAACCTTTTGGATGGCTGTCATGTCAAAGATACAATTTACTGAAAATTACCACCATTCCACTAATATTTCCTCATGTCAAGTATGCAATTAAGGCCCGTAATAACTCCCCATATATGCCACCTATTATCAATTTACCATCTATGATAATGAATGATCCTTATCTAATCAGCCTTTGGGTACTAACTTGAAATGGACCTTACTCTGAGGCCAATCAATAGGGATCATGTTGCGCACTGTTTTACTGAAAGTGTTACTGGACTGAGCATCTATTTTGTATGTGTTTGCCTCATTTGTTTAATATTTTTAATTTATTTCAACCTCAACTAAGAGTTTCTCTCAACTTTTCATCTCTTTCACAGAACATTGATGCCACAATGAAAGCCATAGACAAAGACAACTGGCTTGATACAGGTGATCTAGGTTGGCTTGCATCTCAAAAACCAGGAGGTGGTCGTCGCTGTGGAGGAATGATGGTTGTGGAAGGTCGTGCCAAGGATACCATTGTACTTTCTACAGGTTAGAATATCTAAGATATTTTATTGGGAAGGTAATGTCTGTGGTTAAGTGGAATGTTTTCCAAACTCAGAGCTCCAGTATGTTTATATTGCCAGTAAAACTTTAAACCATTTCCTTGACAATAAGCTATAGAATAAAGACTAATCTAGAAAAATTTAACAACATTACATTTTTTTTTGTTTGTTAATTTGTCCGGACCTTCTTGGCAGCGGGATTAACCTTTGGCTTGAGAAACCGCGACTCAGGGGCATCTAAGCCGTCAAAATCACCTGGGGATCGCACCTGGCCTGAGCCACACCAACCCTTAACATGGTTGGATTTTTTGTCCCCGCAGGTTTTGAACCGGTGACTTTTCAACACAGAGTGGCTTAACAACACACTCCGTCACCGACTGTCCTACACCTCGGGGACAATTTAACAACATTACATTATTTGGCATAGACAAATGACAAAAAGTGTTGGTTTTGAAATCATTTTTTTTAATGATAAAGCTAGAGCAATATTCCTGTCTCATTCATGAAATTTCTTGGTTCATCCTACCATCTACATTGGGATAGCTGGTGTCCTTATACTTACCATACTTAGACAGGACCCTTTGTGACAGAGATGAAAGAATGATGTAGGTTCCTTCTCAGTGCATATTCTAACTTACAATTTAAACATTTAATTAGTTTTCTCTATCAATGCCTGTCCTGAAAGACTAATGACTACTTCTATTAATGGTGATTGTGAAGATTTTTTCTCATTTGCGCTGCCCACAAGATTTTAAGACAGGTTGTTACCAACCTGAAACAAGTCTCATATTTTGAATATCAGATACAGCATATGTTTAAAAGTGTTGCAGTCATTTCTGGTATGCTTGGGGCAGCACCAAACAAATAATTCAGGCAAGCATTGCTGGGTGTGCTAAGGCAGATTGCTATGCTTGCAGACCAATGTTATCAGAACCGGACTGGTCATCGAACTAGTCAACCCCTGAAACCATAACCAGATAAAAACCGGAAACCAAACCAGTGGACCAAAAAATACATAAAATATTCAAATTTTGAAAATAAATGTGTGTGTGTGTGTGTGCGTGCGTGCGCATCCATGTGAATCCAAACCATTATACACACAAATGCAAAGTTTCTCATGTATATAGCAAGGGTGCATATAACCAAAATAGCACTGAGTGAAATCCATATCTGAACCAAAATACATCAACAAAGAGGCTCTAAATGGCCCCTAAAGTCCAAAAATAAGAATAGTACCAATTAATAACTATAGTCTATATTCTAGACTCTACAATCTAATCATATAAGAGAATCATCTGAATTCTCATCATCTACATCCTCAACGTGACTAGACTCAAAAATAGGATTTTGGCTTGATTCCCCTGGCCCTGAAGGCACTTGTCCAACAACAATGTTTAGATCCTCCGACTATGGAAGTGGGTCCAAGTCCATCCAAGATAGGTCTTCATTGTCAAATGTTGTTGGTTGAGTCTCCACAACCCGCTCTAACGAGGGATCAATATCATCCAAGACTATGTTGCTTGATTCAAGGATCTTGTTCAACAATTGATTGCGCCTCAATCTTATGTTGCACTGAACATAGACCATATCATTCAACTGTTTTTGTTCCAAACGGTTTTGCTTCTTGGTGTGTATATGCTTAAAAACACTCCAATTGTGTTCACACCCAAAAGCACTGCATGTCTAGCAAAATATCATACCACCATCTAGCAATGCATTCCCAAGCAGCCTCCTTTTCCATCTTCTTCCATTTAGCATCAATAGTGGGATGAGCACAGGGGTGGTGCGAGGTACAATGAATGAGTCAAGCTTATGAAGCCTCTTCAAATTGGATGGACCAGGGCCAGCAGCAAGTTCTTCTCTAGGTTGGTTTTGCCTTGGAACTATATAAGGAATAGGATCATCAACAGGAAAACTGGAGGATTCTTTAAAACTAGGGTTTTGAGTTTGAGTGTCATTATGGATTGAACCTGAATTTCTCCCTATCTCTTTTTGAATCTTTTTGGACTTGTCTTTATCTGCTTGATAGGATTCAAGGTAACCTAGCATCTCGGCTTTTAGATCCTTAGAGACTTTTTAGGCAAAGTTTTGCATTCCCTCTTGCACGTGCTAAGTGTTGTTTCAACCTATGGATACCCCCTCAAAAGATTGTTGCTTATCAAATATCTACTAGTGCTATTCTGCACTGCATTTGGACTAAAAAAAAATTGAGTTATTGTTGCTGCCCAATTGTATAACATGTTTATGTTTGACATCTCTTCTTTTCAAGCGTTTTGAGATCTTTAGAGATCACTGTTACTCCTCATCTTTATCGTTTGTTTTTCTCATTTATTAGTAGTTTTTTCTGCCTTCAACTGTTCTAAGGTA
Organism: Picea sitchensis; assembly: GCA_010110895.2. Taxonomy (NCBI): domain Eukaryota; kingdom Viridiplantae; phylum Streptophyta; class Pinopsida; order Pinales; family Pinaceae; genus Picea; species Picea sitchensis. The sequence goes on along the minus strand of SNQJ01S0004903.1, from coordinate 255,534 downwards.
TTTGTCAGGTACATTTGTTTTCTTGTGCCATTTTCCCTTGTTTATAATATTTAAATTTTACACGACTATCATGTCAGGTGAAAATGTGGAACCCATAGAAATAGAAGCTGCTGCCCTGGAGAGTAATTTGATTGAACAAATTGTCGTTGTTGGACAGGTATGCAAGTTATGTTAATTGAGGATGTTTGACCACTTTTTTTTTTTCCATTTTCTAATTCTCGATTTCAAAAGAAGGCCAGTGTATTTGTAGATTAACATAATGAGACTTGGATACACTCTAGTGGGTAATTCCATCTTTTTTCAGGAAGCACATGATACATATATTTCTAGAAGGGATGCGATTTTCATCTCTTAAAAATTGCATGCAAGCATAACATTACATCAAATTAGCCTTTCCCTGCCTTCCAGTGCAAGTCGGGATAGAGCATCATAGTACACCATGACCCAGTCCCTTATTCATTCCCCGCCATTTGCGATCACATATTACTATGTCAGAGTCTAAGGAATTGGGTTAAATTGCAGGATCAGCGGCGACTGGGTGCACTGATTGTTCCAAACATGGAAGCCATACAACTTGAAGCCAGAGAATTGGCAAAATCAAAGGGGATTACATCTCAACCAACAGTGGGAGATTTCAAGGAATTGATTCGACGAGAGCTTATTGAACAGTAAGCATCTTAAATATGAGCTACCAAATACCGCTCTACTCGCATCTAGTAGTGCCTACTGGATACTTTTGCAATCTCACCTACTGGTGCATAGCAATCAATAAAAAATTATTTTTGGCCAACATTAAATAAATATCAACTTTGCAACTTCTTTGCAATGTAATGCGCACATCATAGATCAAGACATAAAACAGTGTCATATTGGCCGCATATTCATGCATACCAACTTCCTCTATTCATCAATTTCAATTGTTTTCTCAAAATTGGTCCTCTGTGAAAACTTACATTTGCTGTACTTGCTTCAGCACCTCGAGATGTCCATTCCATATTGGTCCATTTGTTCTGTTGGAGGAGCATTTTACGGTCTGTTGCACCTACTACCATAAATTTAGTTCATTTGCAATGTATTGTTGTAATTCACGCATATGCTTCTGTTGTATATGATTCTTTGCATTGCATTACAGCTTCTTCAGTTATTGATGGGCAGGTGAATTTTGTGATTCCTATGATTGCAGGTAGATAGTGGCTTGCTAACACCTACCCTCAAAGTCAGACGGGAAAAGATTCATATGAAATTCCAGGATAAGATTGCTAATATGTTTCACAAGGAATAATATTGTGTTTTTATGCATTGGGCTGTGGACAAGGTTCAATTCCCCGGCTACATGCTCAATGAGACTTGCCAATCTCCGTTAAAATGTATATATATTTTTTGGGTATTAATAAACTCAGTACTTATTACATTTTATTGACCTTATTATTTAAACATGTCCTCCATGAGATTTCAACATGGGTTTCCATCCAGAAAACTCAAGACTTTCATGAATTCACTGTATCTATGTGTGTTGACACACATATAATATATATACTTTATCTATGTGTATGTTATAACACACATATATGTTTATAGAGTGAGATATATTTATTTTCTTTAATGTTTTTGGTTTAACAACAAATTGCATCTCTACTTCTTGGAGATCTTCATTAAAACTGGGAAAAACATTGAAGAAAACATAAATATTGTTGATAATTTTTTGATCAACCAGTATAACCTATGCATAATATTTTTACTTCTACTTTTCCACGATATTCACACAATTAAATCTCTATTAAAGAAAATATGGAACAAGAAATAGAAAATTTGCAAAAAATAAAAAATTGAACAAGAAATAGAAAAATTAAGAAAAAATTATAACTAGTGAAATAATTTACGATGTGTATGGAATTACTTACATATATTTCTGAGTGTGGGGTTCTAAATCATATAGAAAAAAAAAATTAATAAAATATTGAACAAGAAATAGAAAAAAAAATTAAGTGAAATAATTTACGATGTGTATGGAATTACTTACATATATTTCTGAGTGTGGGGTTCTAAATCATATAGAAAAAAAAAATTAATAAAATATTGAACAAGAAATAGAAAAAAAAATTAAATAAAATATTGAACAAGAAATAGAATTTTTTTTTTAAAGAAATCTCTTTTAAATAAAATATTGAACAAGAAATAGAAAAATTAAGAAAAAATTATAACTAGTGAAATAATTTACGATGTGTATGGAATTACTTACATATATTTCTGAGTGTGGGCTTCTAAATCATATATAAAAAAAAATTTACCAAAAAAGTTGTATGCTGGAATTTAACAGTTTTGCAGTGTTGATTCACTCCTATTTTAATTGTCTTTTACTAGAATTGTTTTTCAAGACATATGGAAGAATCTCTCAAGCCATAAATGAGAATGAGATTGCAGGTATGTTGCCAGTTCCAATCAACAATTGGCACATGAAGAGAGAACATATCACAAGCAGAATTTGAACTCAGATGGGGAGGATAATTTTTTTTTCTCAATCACTTCAATCACTTCAGCTAGACCTAATTGACATCTAAGCTCAGAGCTATAAAGTAGGATAAAAGAATTAACCCGAGTGAAAAAATATCGCTCCTTAAAAGATGTGTGGTTAACATGGATCTATGATAGTCTAATTATTTAGTAATCGTTGATCTGTAGCTTAATATAGAATAGGTTTACATAATTAAAGGTCAATTTTTTCAAACATTAAATGTTGGAAGGAGGATCTATTCCATTTTGTTTAATTGTCATTACCCTTGGACACATGAACAGAGAAAGGCATCTCTTCCACCCAACACTTTAAGAGCACTTAGAGAAGAAATACAAGTTCATCTTTTTTCTTTGACATCAAACATTGGACATTAAGCATTTTTCAAAAAACAATTATTAACATTATCTAAGGATATCTCTTCCACCTCGAGATGTAAGAGCACTTTGTTTCTCACTATGTAACTAGCATAGATCCATCTTAAACTTTTATCTATTAAGTGTTGAGAGGAATTGTGAATCTCAAGGTATAAACTTCAATGTTTTTTAAAATAAAGGTAGCTCTTTTTTTGCATTAAAAGTTGGACTGTGGTCTTTTTTTCCCATTTTATTTTATTAGCATTATCCAAAACACGCAAATAGACACAACTTTCTTCCACCCTAAGTTGTAAGAGCACCTTACCTCTTTTGATGCAACTAGCATAGATCCATCTTAATCCTAGATCTATTAATACCACTTGTTACCCCTTATTTTGCACAGGGATAGCCCTAATGAAATTTCTTCACTATCCTAGTGATTTTCATCAATGAACCTTGGATATTTGGGGTACTCACTTGTTTGTCTTAATGGATTATGATGAGCTAGAGGATTTTATGACATCTGGATTGATCATGTGATGTGGTATAGTCCCTTTGTTGAGACACCCTAAGGTTTGGGCATGGCATTGGCTTCATCCAAGTTTTTGGGCATCTTCACAGTTCCCAAGGTAGTTCACATTTCCCAAGGCACCTTCATGCATCTCAAGGCCATTCACGGTTCCCAAGGCATTGGTCAAAACAATTTGGAGTTATTTTTATGCGCTAGGACTTTACATGCCAAGCCACATCTTAGATTTTAGATCTCTCACCTTGTTTGCACATTTTGAGGCATGTGTCATCTAATTTGAGGGTACGTCCTCCTTGGAAGTTGTATTTGGGGCTTCTATGTGGCACATGTGGGCTTGTTGGGTCTCTCCCATGACTTAGGAAGTAATTGAGACATTTTGAGGACAATTTCTACACCTTGAAGATTTCACACGTGACTTTTGGATTTGGTTTTGAGGGACCACCCCCTTTTTGAGGGTTTTACTCATTATTTTGGAGGACCTTTTCACCTTTGAGACCTATACGTTCACCTTGGATGAGACTTAGGAGGGTTATTTGCATGCTTTAAGAAGATTGGTTGAGGATCTACCCCTTTGGAGGCCTTTGGAGGCTATACGTTGGACATTTGACTCGCCTTCTTCTCTTGTTGATGGAGATGTCCCTCTTTATTGGGCCTTTTTCATTTGGATTATTGTACATGTGGCGTGACCACCCCATCTTTTATGTATTTTTTACTAGATAGTTGGAGGAGAATAATATTTTATCCCTCCCTAGCCTCCTCCCTTAGAATCTCTAGTTGAGGAAATCTTGATATCCATTGTATAACCTCACAAAGTTGCTCAACATGTATGTGACTTCATGTATTTTATGGTAGACCTAAGTACTATTCATGAGGATATTATGATGAAATTATTTGCCTGTACATTAAGAGGAATTGCAGCACAATGGTTTCAATAAGGTTGTCTAAGGGGTGTGTCTTCAATTTCAGGTTTTGTCAAAGTTTTTTTGGTAGATTCTATGATTATGAGCAACTACTTGAAGAATTCTATGGCAAAGATTTTTTACTTGAACTTGGTCTTGAAAGAAAAATATGTTTTGATGACATTTTGCAAGCCTATCAAAACAATCCTACATAATTGTTGTTCAACAAACTAGCTAAAAGGTATGAGGTAGTAAATTCATTAGTTGATGCTATAGGAATGAAGTACCAACAGTCTGCCCAAGTGAACCCTCACCAAGACTCCCTGGACAACGATCAACCCATCATTTTGTCTAAAGCGATGTTGGAACTTGACATCACAGAGGATGACAACTCATATTTGAGGTTAGATATGGATAAGCCTTTGGCATCAACTTCTAGTGTTGTCACAAACCCTACCGATGCCAAAGAAGAGGTATATGATTATGCACATAGTTCACATTCTATGGAGATACTACATGAAGAACAAGGAACAAATTTGGAACCCCTCAGTGATAAAATTTCTATCTCATCATGAAGAATGAACCAGAGAAACGACCTCCCACCAACTATGCATCCTACATGGAAAACTTGTGGCAAAAACAAGGGAGTAGGAATTTTGTGTTGCCTTAGAAAAATCCCTAAGTGCATATGGAAACACCTTTTCTCACTACCTTGAGACTAAAATATTTTATGAGGATAGGCATGAACATATTTATGATTCCCTGGAGGCTAAGATCATGGAGTTTAAACAGTATCTTGAGATCGATGAAAGTTGTGATCACTTGGATTATGTCCGAGTAGAAAACAAACTTGAAAATAGAAAACAATATTGTATATCTGACCTTGAGGAGGAAATACATGTTAATATGATAGAGAATGTGAAGTTGTCTCCCCCTAATTTTGGGTATGACAAAACTGTCGTGCTGCCTAGCACGAAATTTCCACTTCAATTCAAACAAAACAATCATAAGTTATGTGTGCTACATTTTGATGGTAACTCCCATGTTTGATGATCATGATTGTGAACATAGGATTGATCCATCCCATGAACTTCATGAAGATCAGAAAGAAAGGTCTCCTCCTTTTGTTGCAAACATTTGTCCTGAAGACACATGGCCATGTCATCTTGATAAAGATAGCTTTCCATCTGGACAAAGACTACAGACATAGAGATGAAGAATTGTCACACAATAAAACCACCTTTGATGTAGACGGAAATGCCCTCTTTGTGTTTTCTGAGATTGACATCATGGATGAGATAGAATTTGAACAATTGAGAGAAGTAGATGTGTGTTGTGCATCATATGTGTTATCCCCATTTCCTAGGGGTAACTAAAGAGATGATGTCTCAAGGCCCTCAGGTTGCAGACATGGAGTACCGAGAGACAGGTGGCTAACAACGTCCACTTACACAAACAAAGGCTCGCCTCACCACCACAGGTCTCAGATTCATCACGATAGCATTTGCCACGGCGACTTGCTTCCGGAAGACATTGGGTCTTGCTCCATGAGGTACAAGCCAGATATTATGGTAAGTGTCATTTCAATATTTGAGGCATTTGAATTTGTTGCATTTAAAAGTTGTTTTTGATTATATAATGTCTACTTGGAAGTGATGTTCTTTGCCTTGTTTCACCTTGGTGTTTGACATTGCGCCCTGGTAAAGTGGTCACCCTTAGGGATAGGTTTCCACTGGGGGGTCCCCTTGACAAGTCATCGTGCCATTCTCGATCATACTTACCACTTTCCACACTCCATCCCCTCGTCTCCTTATCTTTTGGGATTTTTGAGTGTACTGACCCAAGAAGGGATTATCTCTCATTTCATGGGAAGAAGGGGTTGAAGGCCTAGAGGCTTGTAGTTGGAAAAAGATAAAAGTCAATCATGAACCTTCTAGATGCTCGCCCAGGGATCTTGAGGACAATGAAATGTCTTTCATAAGAAACTGATGGGACTCGTGAAAAATAACAAATGCAAAAGTGTCAACCAAGGTAGAGCGTGTGTGGGCAATACTTTTCATGCTTAGGTAGAAGTCCCACACATTTGTCTTTAACTTTGGGAAACATAATGTGACCAGGGTAGAGTCAAGGTGGACAATTTTTTTCATGCTTAGGTAGAAGTTCCACCTTGGCTTCAACCTGGAAACATCTTAAAGGAACAAAAGACAATAAATGGGCTTGGAAAAAGGATGCATTGAAAATGAAGGTGCATCACACCCTCTACAAAGGCACCCATAAATGAGATACTACGATCCTTTGTATGTCATGAACCCCATGCCCAAAAGTCCTGCCCCCATACACTTCATCTTCTACACATGGCTTAGAGGGGGGTCCACCTGGTAAACACTCCTTGACTTAGAGGATGATTCACCCAATAGGTCACTTTATCAACCCTCCCATTCCTAAACTTGGCAAGTTGCATAGGGTTTTTGAGCACTTGTTTAATTTGATGAGGTGGTTTTTTATGCACATGCTTAGATGACTCTTTTATTGATTTGATTTACTTATCATGATATGCTTGACTTGAGATCCTTGGAGGGTGTATTCATTGTCTTTGCAGGACCTTGCTTGGTGGACAATTTTGGAGGAACAAGCCTAGCTTGGGCTTCCTTGGGGCATGAAGCCCATAGGATGGATACCATGGCCCCGCACACCGGACGATGATGAAAGTATTTGGAGGCTTGAGAGACGCTTTGGATGACCTTACCTAGCCCCTACAAGCCCAACGTTTTGCCTTTGGAGGCTAAAACGTCACTTAGAGAGGGATTGACATCACCCTAGGACTAGGGTTTGGTGTGGTTGATTTGACACTTGGCATATTTTGGATGGAGATAAGCTTTGGCTTGATAGAGAAGACCCTATCACATGAGAGGGAGGCCCAACGTTTCATCTCCAAGCTCAACAATTTGCTAAAAGTGTCAAAACGTTGCCCTAAAGGGGTGAAGTCATGCTTCTTTTAGGGTTTCTTATGTGCAAAATCAAATTTAAAATTGTAAATGGGAAAAGTAAGGGTTGTTGACCCCTTACTTTGTGGTTTACCCTAAAGTTAAGTGGACAAACACTTTTTAGAGGATTTGTATAAAAATAGATCATTTCTATTTCATTTTCATCATAGCTTTCCCATCTTGGAGAGGATCCTTGGCTGAAATTTGCGCCCCTCTTGGGAAAATTCATCTTCTCTCTCTCTCTCTCTTGTGCTATGGTTTATCTCTTGTCTTGTGGAGTGAAGTGGTGCGCTATCTCTTGGAGGTTCTTTCTCTTGCTTTGGTGATGAAAATACTTGGTAACTAGGGTTTGTCTTGGCATTTTTTGGAATTGGTAAGAAAAAACTGCATATTGTTAGTTTTATTTCTTATTCCATGGTTGTTATTAGCTATATCCTTGAAGGAGTATAAGGGCATACACCCTCCACCAAGTTTTATCATTGTTGTTTGTGAAAGAAGCTATTGCAAAGGTTGTTAGGAGTAAAAGGGCTTACACCCTCCTAGATTTACCTTTTTAGATTTTACTTTTCCTAGGGAGTAAAAGGGTTTACACCCCTAAGGGGATTGTAGATCTAACCTATTACAAGAGGAATCCATAACCCATTTGGCAAGGCACTAATCATTTATTGCATTGGAGAAATAAATTGTTTTCATTGGTAAACGTGATTTAGATAGATATTGATTTTGTTAAAGTTAGAATATTTTCTTGATGCTTTAAGCTTGTTAAATCCTCTAGGGCGTCTTGATTGGCCTAGTATTCTTGGAGCTATGACTTAATAAAAGATACATCCATCAGGGCTGCAACAAATCGCTCTATATCTTCAATTGTAACTTGCATTTCAACCGTGGAAATTTTCTTGTAAGCCATTACTATCATTCTATTGCATATTGGTGAACTTTTTGTTGGATTACTTGCTTATTCTCGTGGTTGAAACTTGTTGTTGTAGCAAATCTTTTCTACAGCCACTTGGCTGTTACAATATATTTGTAATAACATCTTTGAACAACCCCATATTGTTGTTAAAGTCTTACTCTATCTCACTTGAGTTGTACTAGTCATTGCTAGCTTATCTCTTGGATCTTTAACTAGACTTTTAGTGACTTATTTAGTAGCTTTTATTATCATTACTTGTTGAATTACATCATTGTTTACTGGTGCTATACATGACAACAATCTTCACTTTCTTGTCCATTGGATATCAAGGCTTGTATACTTGTCTTTTCTTGTGTCTCATGCAAGTACAACAATCTTTTGTAGGTACACTACTTGGAAACCTTCCCTCATCAATAAGACTTCATCCCAAGCCTTACGTCTCTCCAAAACTTGACCTATAGGGGCTTCACTTCCATAACCTCACTTTCCATCGCATTTCCCCCTAGGGTCACCCGGTATTCCCCCCTTGTGTTGGATTTATCCTTCACTAAAGCGAGGGGAGGGTTTACCTATGGTGACAGTGGGTAGATTGTCCCACAATTATCACCATCTTGTGGATTGGGTCGGCCTTTGCCCAACCTACATATTTTGCGATAACATTTTGGCGCCATTGTCGGGGAGGATTTTGAATCCTCTTTCCTGTCCTAACGACACTTTGCCAAGCTTTCATCCCAAATCATTTTCCTGTAAGCTTGCCTAGCGACTCCATTTGTGGGAAGTTCCATTTTCCTTTTCTGATGAGTTTTTAATAAAGTTCATCTGGTGACTCCAATGATGTATTACTCTAAGTAATGGAACCATGGTGTCACGGGACTTACCATGGGCATTCCATAAAGTGTACCCTTCTATTGATGTTCAGAATATCCCTGAATATCCAAATCATTGCTCTATGGAGTGGAGGGAAAGTTGCCCTAAATTTAATGGTGATCCAGCTCTAGCAGTCACCCATGTCGTGAATTATATGAAGTATGCTTCGAGTTTAAATGTGTTGCATGAAGATGTACTAATGAAATTTTTTGTGTTTTCTCTGGAAGAAAGTCTAAGAAAGTGGCTTGCACACTCATGTGATCCGAAAAGTATCCCATCTTCTACAAAGCTCATTGAATAATTTATCATGCATTTTCGGCCAACCACTCATAATTTGCAAGATACTTTCCAAGAGCTCAAAGATGCTCTTTACAGAGAAGGTTTTCCAGTGGATGACGAGACAATAAGTGAGGAATGCAAAATTGAAGAAGAGTATCATCCACCCACTGCAAAACAAGTGTTGGAAGAACAGATCTACGAAGAAAGTTGTCAAAAATATCTCGAAGATCTCAATGACGAAGACCCAGATGAGACATCGGTGTCCATTATCTCGCTTGATGAAGGTGAAGTTATCCTGCCTCACTTTCCTCACTTTCCTCCTGCACATAAAGATGAAGAAATGATCAACATAAGTGACACAAATGATCTTGTGGAAGACCCTTCTGACGTGGTTGATCAACATATTGATGATTTCATACATGTTGGGAGACGTAGATGGGGTGTGGGTTGCATCATTTTTTATGGAGATCCTATTTACAATGTTGAAGGTAGCTCTCAAGCAAAAGAGTTTGAGTTATCATCTTCAGAGGATTAGTATTCATGCGTATATGATTCAGAGGTTTGGTAGTCTGATGATGATATGGTTACAGATTTGTTCCGTCCATTCGAGGATGACTTGTCGTAACATACTCAAGGTGATCTTCAATCATCCTTTAGGCGTTGTGATGCATATCCTTTTGGGAATACAGATTTGTTCTATGAAAACTTTCAGCCACCTTCGCCCCCATATTTAGATGGATACTAGTATGTGGCCATTTCAAAGCAGTCAAAGACTCATACCATAGAGGGCCATTTCAAAGCAGTCAAAGACTCATACCATAGAGCAACAATGTTTTCATCTTGGGGCCCTTCGGAAGGATTTTCGGATGAAGAAACAACATGTTTTGGATGTGGGAAAAGAGTCCTTCTTAGCACTTGAGGTCGTCCCTTATCTTGTTTCCTCTTCTCTGGGGGATCATAAGGTTTTGCTCGGGATCTCTTATATTTTCTCATCCTTCAGGGAGCAGTAATATTATAAGAGAAGATGAAGACGAGTTTTCGTCTATATGTGGTATCCCGATTCAGAGATGGATTGATCAAGCTTGTGGCCATTTTCTCCAGCATGATTTTTCCCCTCCCACCCATCTCCATGAGTTTATTTCTATGATTAGTTGCATGCTTACTTATGTTTATGACTATTTTATGCTTAACTTATCTTTGTTGTACTACATTATTAAGCACGGGGGGAGATACCTTAATGAGATGATCAGCTGGTTGCACTGGTTCTACGGCTTCACTTGACATTTCAGGACCTCATCTTCAAGGCCACAAGGCCCTAGGTAAGTAGGTATGTCATCTTTCTTTCTTGCATTTGCATCTTGATTGCTCATAGTAGCTTAGTTGCATTTCATCTTTGATTTTCATTTTACTCTACTTGACATTACGCCCTAGTAAAGTGGTCACCCATAGGGATAGGTTTTCCACTGGGGGGTCCCCTTGACAAGTCATCGTGCCATTCTCGATCATAATTACAACTTTCCACACTACATCCCTTCGCCTCCTTATATTTTGGGATTTTTGAATGTACTGATCCAAGAAGGGATGTTCCTCATTTCATGGGAAGAAGGGGTTGAAGGCCCAGAGGCTTGTAGTTGGAAAAAGACAAAAGCCAATCATGAATCTTCTATATGCTCCCCCAAGGATCCTGAGGACAATGAAATGTCTCTCATAAGAAATTGATGGGACCCGTGAAAAATAACAAATGCAAAAGTGTCAACCAAGGTAGAGCATGTGTGGACAATGTTTTTCATCCTTAGGTAGAAGTCCCACACATTTGTCTTCAACTTAGGGAAGCATATTGTGATCAGGGTAGAGTCAAGGTGGGAAATGTTTTTCATGCTTAGGTAGAAGATCCACCTTGGCTTCAACCTAGAAACATATTAAAGGAACAAAAGGAAATAAATGGGCTTGGAAAAAGGATGCATTGAAAATGAAGGTGCAACACACCCTCTACAAAGGCAACCATAAATGAGACACTACGATCCCTTGTATGTCATGAACCCCATAACAAAAAGTCTTGCCCCCATCCACTTCATCTTCTACACATGGCTTAGAGAGGGGTCCACCTGGGAAACACTCCTTGACTTATGGGATGATTCACCCAATAGGTCACTTTGTCAACCCTCCCATACCTAAACTTGGCAAGTTGCATAGGGTCTTTGAGCACTTGTTTAATTTGATGAGGTGTTTTTTTATGCACATTATTAGATGAATCTTTTATTGATTTGATTTTCTTATCATGATATGTTTGACTTGAGATCTTTGGAGGGTGTATTCATTGTCTTTGTAGGACCTTGCTTGGTGGACAGTTTTGGAGGAACAAGCCTAGCTTGGGCTTCCTTGGGGCATGAAGCCCACAGGATGGATACCATTTCCCCGCACATCGAACGATGATGATAGCCTTTGGAGGCTTGAGAGACACTTTGGATGACCTCACCTAGCCCCTACAAACCCAACATTTTTCCTTTAGAGGCTAAAACGTCACTTAGAGAGCGCTTGACGTCACCCTAGGGCTAGGGTTTGGTGTGGTGGTGTGGTTGACTTGACAATTGGAATATTTTGGATGGAGAGAAGCCTTGGCTTGATAGAGGAGACCCTAGCACATGCGAGGGAGGCCTTTGGAGGCCCAATGTTTCATCTCCAACCTCAATGATTTGCTAAAAGTGACAAAACCTTTCCCTAAAGGGGTGACGTCATGCTTCTTTTAGGGTTTTTTATGTGAAAAATCAAATTTAAAGATGTAAAGGGGAAAAGTAAGGGTTTTTGACCCCTTACTTTGTGGTTTACCCTAAAGTTAACCGAACAAACATTTTTTAGAGGATTTGTATAAAAAAAGATCATTTCTATTTCATTTTCATCATAGCTCTCCCATCTTGGAGAAGATTCTTGGCTGAAATTTGCACCCCTTTTGGGAAAATTCATCTTCTCTCTCTCTTGTCATATGGTTTATCTCTTGTCTTCTGGAGTGAAGTGGTGCACTAACTCTTGGAGGTTCTTTCTCTTGCTTTGGTGATGAAAATACTTCGTAACTAGGGTTTGTCTTAGCATTTTTTGAAATTTGTAAGAAAAATCTGCATATTGTTAGTTTTCTTTCTTGTTCCATGGTTGTTATTGGCTAGATCCTTGGAGGATTATAAGGGCATAAACCCTCCACCAAGTTTTATCAATGTTGTTTGTGAAAGAAGTTATTGAAAAGGTTGGTAGGAGGAGTAAAAGGGCTTACACCCTCCTAGATTTACCTTGTTAGATTTTACTTTCCCTAGGGAGTAAAAGGGTTTACACCTATATGGAGATAATAGATCTAACCTATTACAAGAGGACTCCATAACCCATTTGGAAAGGAACTAATCATTTATTGCATTGGAGAAATAAATTGTTTGCATTGGTAAACCTGATTTAGAGAGATATTGATTTTGTTCGAGTTGGAATCTTTTATTAATGCTTTAATCTTATTAAATCCTTCAGGGCGTCCTGATTGGCCTAGTTGATCCAGATGGATTTCAGTGGCCTCCAACCTATTCCAACTGGTTCATTTTGGCAGTTTTCCAGTTTGAGATATTTTTCCTAGTTTTTGGGTCCCCGACTTTTGGGGTCGTTTGAGGCCCTAAACAACATTTTTAGGGCTTGCCACAATTATACTATAGACAAAGTCAGAGTCTGATGGTAACATGTGTATTCCTCAGATAGACCTTTCCAACAAGCTATCGTGCACCTAAAACAAAGATCATATGCAAAAGTTATGACTCCGGGAAGTTGATGTACTAGCTTACCCCAACGGGGCCCACATGACTTTTGGCGCTTCATCTCCTAGGGTTAGGTTTTTGGATGTCTAGGATTTTGGCATTCATGTTTATTGTAAAACAGTCTTTAGATCCTCATTGTAATCACCTTCTTGCGAATGAGCGCAGTCGTCACATCTCTTCTCAGAGATAAGCCGCCACCATTCCAACAAGCTTGTTTTCCCTTGCATTTTACAATTTTAGCTTATTTTCTTATGGAATAGAAACCAGTTTTACTGTATCTCTGTTATTCTTTGTTAAACATATTTTAATAATCTGTATTCATTTTGTTTTTCTCATAAAATCTGGATCAGTGGTATCAGAGCGGTCTTCTCCTTGTCGTTCTTAATACATGTACCCAACGAGGCCAGGTTACAAAGAATTGGGTCTCGAGCTTGTTTCTCTTGAGGACAAAAGTTCTCACACGCCCAAGCGACCTCTCATGGAGAGAGAAAATAAAGACGACATGACAGGAGATCCTTCCAAAATGTTGCTTGAGGAATCCCTCACACAACAAAGGAACGAGATGATTGATAGTTTTTTGCAAATCCTTTGGCGTCTACTGACAGGTGACGCATCTTCCTCGAGTGGAGGCGTTGCCCCCTTCAAGGTACAAATCAACTTTGATATTCCTATATTTGAAGGTCAAATAGACGCAGATGTTGTAGACAAATGGTTGAATCTACTAGAAGGGTATTTTTATGCCCATAACTTTTCAAATAGATAAAATATTACTTTTGCGCTCCTCAAAGTCGTTCCCCATGTCAAAGATTGGTGGGAAACTTTCTATGAGCAAAAGGAAACATAGGAACCCTCATTATTTACAGTCACGGTCACCTGGGAATCCTTCAAGGATTCTATTAAGGAACAATACTACCTCGTCGGAAGTTATGACGACTTGTATACAAAATGGACCACACTGCAACAAGAAAGAGACCAAGCAGTGCTAGAGTTCACAAATATCTTCCATACCTTGCACACAAAGATGGGTATCAAATATTCTGATTGACATCTGGTGTTCAAGTATCGCAGTGCTCTGCATAGATACATCTAGACCGAAATGGAATTTCTGGACATCTTGTCCTTGGGCGCGGCCTATCGATATGCCGTCAAAATCGAGGAGAAGCTCAAACAAAAGATGCGGCAATTTGGGCCTGGGAACCCCTCACAGCAAAAGCCAGGAAAGGGCAGCCCCAATCCGCAGAACAAAGGACAGAGAAAATATGGACAACATCAGGAAAACCAGTCCAAGCCACAAGCAAAGAAGGACATCGGAAAAACAAAGAAAGATACCAGGAAGTGGTGTGACTTCCATAAGATCCCTTGGCATAACACTGTTGATTGTTGCTCAAAGCAGTCGTTGGTGGATGAAGTGAGAGCCTATGAATCAGATGCAGGTTCCGACTCTAATTCAGAACCAGAAAGGGGGAAATGGATCATTGACATGGAACCTAATGCCATTGTTGCTACCACCAAGCTCAAGCCCGGTGAACCAAACGAGCTAGAAAAATGTGAGCACCTTTTCCATTTACAGATGTGGGTAAAAGGCACCTCGTTGCACTTCATCATTGATAGAGGTAGCCATAAAAACCTCATATCAGTAGAGGTCTTCAAGCGGCTAGCCCTGCCGACAACGCCGCACCCGCAACCCTACACCATTGGATGGATCTGCCAAGGAAGTGATCTTCGCGTTAGCCAACAATGTCGATTATCGTACGAAATCAAGCCCTTCAAAGACGAGGTATTGTGTGATGTTGCTCCTCTCAAAGTTTGTAATGTTCTTTTTGGCCAACCTTATTTGTGGAAACGTCATGTTGTATATGAGTGTAAGCCTCGTAGTGTTATTATTACTTTGAACAGGAAATTGTACAGGATACCCGAGGCACTCACACCTAGTGTTATTTCCTTGATCTCTGCCAAGCAATGCAGGAAGGTCATCTCCCAGACTGGAAAATTTGTCTTCTTTGTGATTCTCTCTCAGAGTGAGAAAAAGATCACAACTACATCCAGGGCCTTCGCAGTTGATCTCTCCACACAATAGAAGCAAGTGGATAAGGTCGTGGAAGAATAATAAGATATCGTCTCCTCACCTATCAAGGTACCTCTGCACTGCCAAGTCAAGAATCCCATCGATCTGACCCCCGACACACCACTACCCAATGGGCCAGTCTACTACCACTCTCTGTTAGAAAACAAGAAGAATAAGAGGCAAATCCAAGAATTTCTCCACAATGGGGCACATCCGTCCCAGCTCATCTCCTTGTGGGAGCCCAATAGTGTTGGTGCAGAAGAAAGACGGGACATGACGACTCTGCATTGATTATCGGGCCCTGAATAAAATCACAGTCCGAAACTGGTACCTGATTCCCCGAATCAACAACCTCCTTGATCAGCTCACGGGGGCCAAATATTTTAGTAAGATTGATCTAAAGTCTGGCTACCACCAGGTCCCAATGGAACAGACAGGTGTATGGAAGACTTCCTTCAAGTCAAAAGGAGGTCTTTTTGAATGGTTGGTCATGCCCTTTGTTTTGACAAATTCTCCAACAACTTTCATGAGGATGATGGACGATATCCTACGACCTTTCACCAATACCTTTTTAGTGGTGTATCTGGATGACATACTCATCTACAATGAGACTTGGGCAGAACACTTACAACATATTCAACAGGTTCTGCACACCCTGCAGAAACACAAGCTATATGCCAACTTGTAAAAATGATCCTTCGACATGGAGGGTCCATTACCTAGGCTACATTGTTAATCAACATGGTGTGCATGTGGATCCAACCAAGATCTAGGTCATCCATGATTGGCCAACCCCAACCACACTCATTAGGATTTAGAGCTTCTTGGGCCTTGCCAATTTCTATCGCAAGTTCGTGTTTGGATTCTCTCATATCGCATGGGCCCTCAACCAAGTAACCAAGGGTGGTGGTAAGGAAAACTTTGTGTAGGGCCTGGCCCAACAACAAGGTTTCGATGATTTGAAGTAGCGCTTGTGCTCATCCCCAATACTTTCATTACCGAACCTGCAGTAGCCCTTTGAGATCGATTAAGATGCTTCTGACTATGTTGTGGGCACCGTTCTCACTCAGCACAGCCACCCCGTGGCATATAATAGTGAGACACTATCAGATGTTGTCCATAAGTACCCTACTTACAACAAAGAAATGCACTCCATTGTACAAGCCTGCCACCAGTGTTGACATTACATTCTTAGGAAGGAGACAATCATCCACACCGATCATAAGCCACTGTAGTTCATGCAGACACAAGGAAAATTGTAGAATTACCTCCATCAGAAGTGGTCCACATACTTGCAATAGTTCCACCTCAACATCAAGTATAAAACAGGAAGTACCAACCAAATTGTTGATTGCCTCAGTCGACCTCCAGCCGTGACACTCACCACAATGCTAGAATCTTGCGGCCACTAAACCTCTGGATGGCCCCACCTCTATGAGACATACCTTGACTTCACCACCGCATACCAAATGTTGGGCGCAAACTCAATTGTTGCTAATTTCCATTTTCAGGATGGGTTGTTGTGTTGTCTGGGCCATCTTTGTGTTCCATCAAGTGGGCGAGCAAAGCTTATTTGGGAAGCTCACTACAGTCGGGTGGCCCGACACTTCAACATCGAAAAGACAATGGCAGTCCTGCATAAACATTTCTACTGACCGAAACTTCGACAGGATGTCGGCAAGTATATTAGGTCCTGCACCGCCTGCGCTATTTCCAAACCAACCACTAAGAAACAGGGCATGTACACCCCTCTGCCTACTCTTGACAGACCATGGGAATCCATCTCAATAGACTACATGTCGGGCCTTTCGTCCACCAAGAGAGGAAATGACTGTGTTTGTGTGGTTATTGATCGCTTTTCCAAGATGGTGATTTTGGTTGCTTGCAAGAAGAGCATCACAATAGAGGCCACTGCTAAGCTCTTCTTTGAACGAGTATGGGTACATTTTGGAATCCCAAAAACCATTCTCTCAGATCGGGACAGTCGGTTCCTCAACACATTTTGTTCGAGCCTCTGGTCACTGCTGGAAACCAAGATCACCAAATCCACTATCTTCCACCCCCAGATAGATGACCAAACTGAGGTCGTCAATCGGATGATCATGCATATCCCGCGCATGTAAAATTCCAAGAACCCCCGCACATGGGATGAGATTCTTCCCTATGTCCATCATAGCTACAACATAGCCCTACATAGCTCAACTGGCCACAACCCCTTTTAGGTGGGGTTGGGATTCCAACCATTGGGCCCCATGGATGTTGCACTACCCCTAGCGACCACCTCGGCCGACTCGTCCCCTGCTCCACCTGAAGCTGACAAAGCCACCTGGTTCATTGAGCGGATCTAGCACATCCGCCAACAGGTTCAAGATATTTTACAGAATTCCAATGCAAAATACAAGCAACGCCATGATCAACACCCGGTGCCACATAATTTTCAGGTGGGAGACAAAGTTTGGTTGCACTTGTAGAAAGAACGCCTTACAGGGCCCCATCGTAAGCTCTGCCCACTCTGTTATGGGTCGTACACCATCGCCAAGGTTGTGGGTGACAATGCTTTCTATCTCAACATTCCCCCTTTCCTTGGCCTGCACCCAGTATTCAACATGGCTCTCCTTCGACCATATTTCTCACCATTATTGGACACCTCAGAGATAGTAGAGAAGTTGAAACCAACATAGCTCAACCCCGACTGCATGCAACAGGCATCCAGTGATCAGATTGTGGACACAAAGGTCAAGGTCAATCGACATCAAAGGATCCATCTTTATTGAGTTGTCAAAGCAGGGCAACTCCTGCACCAAGGCAAAGGGCTCACTCAGGGCCAAATTCAACATAAATTTCCTCATCTTATGGGGGAACTCAATGCAATGGATACCATTGCTTCCTAAGGGGGGAGGATTGATCCATATGGATTTCGGTGGCCTCCCACCTATTCCAACTGGTTCATTTTGGCAGTTTTCCAATTTGATAGTTTTTTCCTAGTTTTCGGGTCCTCGACTTCTAGGGTCGTTTTGAGGCCTTAAACAACGTTTTTAGGTCTCGCCACAGCAAAACAGAAAACAGAGTCAGATTTTTTATGGAAACATGTGTATTCCTAGGATAGACCTTTCCAACGGGCTATCATGCGGCTAAAACGAATATCGTATGCAAAAGTTACGACCCTAGGAAGTTGATGTACTAGCTTACCCCAACAGGGCCCACATGACTTTTGGTGCTTCATCTCCAAAGGTTAGTTTTTTGGATGTCTAGGGTTTTGGAATTCATGTTTATTGTAAAAATTCCTTCAGAGCCTCATTGTAATCATCTTCTTGCGAATAGTTCAACCTTCACATCTCTTCTCAGAGATAAACCACCACCATTCCAACAAGCTTGTTTTTTGCTACATTTTACGGTTTCAACTTATTTTCTTATTGAATAGAAACCAATTTTATTGTATCTTTGTTATTATGTGTTAAACATCTTTTAATAATCTGTATTCATTTCGTTCTGCTCATAAAATCCATATCACTAGTATTATTGGACTATGAATTAATAAAATCTACAGCCATCAGGGCTGCAGCGAATCACTCTATATATTCAATTTTAACTTGCATTTCAACCATGGAAATTTGTTTGTAAGCCATTACTATCATTCTACTACTTATTGGTGAATTTTTTGTCAGATTACTTGCTTATTCTCGTGGCTGAAACTTGTTGTTGTAGAAAATATTTGCTACAACCACTTGGCTATTATAATATCTCTGCAATATCATCTTTGAATAGCCCCATATTGTTGCTAAAGTCTTTCTCTATCTCATTGAGTTGTACTAGTCATTTCTAGCCTATCTCTTGCATCTTTAACTAGACTTTTATTGAATTATTTAGCATCTTTGATTATCATTGTTTACTATTGCTATATAGGAAAACAAGCTTCACTTGCTTGTCCATTGGATATTAAGGCTTGTACACTTGTTTTTGCTTGTGTCTCAGGCAGGTACAACAATCTTCTGCAGGTACACTACTTCTTGGAAACCTTCCCTCTTCAACAAGACTTCATCCCAAGCCTTCCATCTCTCCACAACTTGACCTATAGGGGCTTCACTTCCATAACCTCACTTTCCATCTCATTTTCCCCCTAGGGTCACCCGGAATTAACTCCTTCTGTTGTATTTATCCTTCATTAAAGCAAGAGGAGGGTTTATCTAAGGTGACTGTGGGTAGACTCTCCCACAATTATCGCCATCTCATGGATTGGGTCGAGATTTTCCCAAGCTACAAATTGTGCGACAACAATATGCAGAACCATACTCCAAGTGTGATGATCGAATTGTAAAAGGGGTTTTTGTTCTACCTCTGGATACTGTGTATTTGTCTAGAAAAAAAATCTACCCACAACAAAATGCTAATCCCAGTATTGATATGCCTTCCAACAATGATGACATGGACACCTATTTTCTTCATATAGTTGTGATTGACCATTCAAAGCACATTTCAATGAAAGATAAGTCGTATGATATGATAAATACATTGTAGGTCGAAGAGGAGAGTGCATGTGAGGATCCTCGGTCTCAAGGTAATCTAGATGATGGGGCCTTTATATAAAATCTATTTTTTTGTCTTCGCTAGTAAACTAGTGATCGTCTTTTGTGGCTTGATCCCAAAGGTTTGTTGCCACATTGATGTGGATGACCATACATGCCCAAGTAACATAAATCATGGGAGCACCATGTCTTATCTCAGGTCACAAGAATTGGGAGAATTTCTTGACGAACCTTTGTGACCCTATATTAGCCAATAAGGAATCACCATGTGCAGAGCTACATCCTCAATCTAGTGACAAAGGATCATTATTGCATGAAATTGGAGACTCTGGACAAGATCTGGACCACTAAAAAATCATTGGTGATTCTCCTCATATAGTATTGGAGCCAGTGAACACCTTGTGGCATAACATCGGGATATGAAAGAGATTTGGTCATCAGTGCCTGACATATTTGATACTGTAATTCGAACTCATGCACTTGCAATAGATTCTCACAATGAATTGAAAGCAGCTAAAATTCAGAAGTATTTACCTTTTGCATGACCTTGGTTTGGTCAAAATTCTATTTGCAACCAATTCTGCCAATTAGTGACCAAATCAATGAATATGTTGTCTCAAAAAATGTTTTTAGATTTGTTCTCTAACCCTAGTCTATTTATTGTGGCGGCATCAACTAATACCACTCAGGGTTTTTTGACCATCAAGGGAGGTAATCATTATTGCTTGAAATTTGGGGAATAACCCCACTCTAGGCTGCAACATTTAACAACTGAATTTTTCCTTGATATAAGTCAAATTGATAGTGTTGTGCAAAAGAAATTAACATGGATACAATCCTCGATGACAACAGGTTGTATTATTCCATAAGTTCATAGAATTAATTTTTTTAATAAAGACTTGTCAGGTGTACTCTTTTTAATTTTTTTTATTATGAACACGATTGGTGGCTTATCAACAATTATGGAAGCTTGTTTTTCATTTGGGACAGCCCCCTCCTATGACAGGAACACAACCACCCAACACAGTTCTTTAAGTAGATTTTCATCAGTAGGGGTTTGAACGGTAATATCTATTCTCATATGACTATGATGGGTGGTCTAATAACAAGTTTTGGAGCCAATGTTTCACTGAGACAAACACAGAAATTGGCAATGTGAGGTTTCATGTCTTTGGAATTCATTTTAGTAGGATACCACAGTTGATTGATGAAGATAATACTTTGTTTGCAATGGAAACATGCATATGTCCTATACCTCATATCTTTGCAAGAAATCTTCAGTAACAATAATGTCTTGATAGTGATAGTATCACCTTCTTGGACCAATGCTTTACCAAGGATAGGGTCAATGATCATATCTTCCTTGTGAAAAACATTTAGCCTTCTACTATAGACTTCAAGCCAAATTTGAAGCAACAAGTGTTTGATCAACATTTTGTGCTTTCATATATCAACACAGGAAAAGTTTTAGAGTTGGTAGCAGGGCAGAGGGACATTTTATGGCTTGACAATAGATATAACAACCCTCTTCAGTTTTGGATACACAAGGATTTTAGTATCTTTTATCAACATCTATATATGATAGAAGATATTTTTGACTCGCGGGTACTTAGTTTCATTTTTATCCCAACAGTGATGCAAATTCCATCCTACAAGCATTTGCATTTCATTATTTCCTTATTTTGCAAAATGGCTAAACACAGAGGAAGAATACATGATATTGATGAAGTGTTGAGGTGGCTACATTGGCTCATTGATTTCATCTAGTACACATCTTTCACATGCTACAATAGGGTAGGAAAGGAATAAGCTACTTTGAGCACTCGAGTAGCATGAATAAGATCTTTTGAGAATTAATCTTGATTTCATCTATCATAAGCATAAGCATTGATGCCTTGTACCTTGCTCTATAAAACCCATATTTTGATGTAGTATGATGTGGATGTCATTCACTCTTAGGAAGAGAACATGTCCCCAAGTAGGAGCCAATTGTTACCCCTTATTTTGCATAGGGGTATCCCTAATGAAATTTATTCACTATCCTAGTTATATTCAACACTAAGCCTTGGATATTTGGGGTACTCACTTGTTTGGCTTAATGGGTTATGATGAGCTAGAGGATTTTATGACATATGGAAATTTGATCGTGTGATGTGGTATAGTCCCTTTGATGAGGCATCCTAGGGTTTGGGCATGGCATTGGCTTCATCCATGATTTTGGGCATCTTCATAGTTCCCAAGGCACCTTCACGTTTCTTGAGGTAATTCACGATTCCCAAGGCATTGATCAAAACAATTTAGAGTTATTTTTTGTTCACCGGGATTTTTCATGTCATGCCACATCCTAGATTTTGGATCTCTCACCTTGTTTGCACATTTTGAGGCATGTGTCACCTAATTTGGGGGGACATCCTCCTTGGAAGTTGCATTTGGGGCTTCTTTGTGGCACGCGTGGGCTTGTTGGAGCTCTCCCATGACTTAAGGAAGTAATTGACACATTTTGAGGAGGATTACTACACCTTAAATATTTCACACATTACTTTTGGAGATGATTTTGAGGGGCCGCCCCCTTTTTTAGGGTTTTACACATGATTTTGGAGGACCTTTTCACCTTGGTGACCTATACGTCCACCTTAGAGGAGACTTAGGAGGGTTTACTTGCATGCTTTAAGGATATTAGTTGAATATATACCCATTTGGAGGCATTTGGAGGATATATGTTGGACATTTGAATCACCTTCTTCCCTTGTTGATGGAGATGTCCCTCTTTATTGGGAATTTTTCATTTGGATTATTGTACATGTGGCTTGACCACCCCATCTTTTATGTATTTTTGACTAGATAGTTGGAGGAAAATATCAGTCTTTCCCTCCCTAGGCTAGATCTAAGGATATCACATGAGATATTGTTATTTTATTGTAAATGAAGATGAGCAACACTTTATATAAAGAGGTGCCCTTTCTCATTATTGCTCATGGTTGGATTTTTGGAGCTTAATTGACATATCTTTCTTGGAGCATATGGTTGTGTAAAGGTTTCTTTCTTTGTGGATGAATTTTTTCAATTCTTGAAGCTTCTCTATCTTTACTCTTATTTGGTGCATAAGGATTAATGGTTAAATGCTCAAGTCTTCTACAAGTTAACTAGATCAATCCATTTGAAGGGTAAAATCTACCACTATGAAGGAAAACATTCTAGAGTAATTCCTTCCCTCTTCATTTGTTGGATTGGTTAGTGCTCAATTCCTTGCTTTGTTTTTCCTTTAGATCCATAGCAATGAGTAGTGAGTAAGTTCATCAAGTCATAGTTGATCTTGTTGGTGAAGGCTATTCCTATTAGGATCCCTTCTTCTTGAATCTTGATCTCCATTGTTAAACTTGATTGGGCGAGGGATTAATCTTCCTCTTTGGTTCTAATCTCGTGGTCCTAATCCTTGAATGAAATAGACTAGCTCTGAAGAGGGTTTCTTCTTGACCTCATAATCCATTTGATTCACCTTGAATCCATTTTCCTTCTTCGATTTGGCACTCATTTCTACTTCCTTCCATATTCTATTTTAAAACACCAAAACTTTGTTTTACTAAGGCCACTCTCCACCTTGTGCCTTATTGCTTGGTGTTAGTAATCCTACTAGGGATACCCATGTTAGCTAGAGGAGAACGGACTAAAGTGAAGAGGATATGTTACTAAGGTGACGGTGGTAACCATCCTAACAATCGCTTCTTGATTTGTACATTGTGGATTAGGGATTTTATCACTAAGTACAATTTGAGCAGTAACACCACTTACATACATGACGAGGGAAAATGTTAATAGATTTCGTTATAAAAAATTTCTCCTATTTGAAAAAATCACTTGACATTAAAAAAAAAGTTGATGAAACATCAATTTAAATAATAAATTTTATTTTTTAAAATATTAATAAATGACATCATAAAATATGACATATATATCATTAAATTGTATCTGGACATGAACTCATATGCCCATGTCATATGCCTCCAAAGAAGAATATGAAACAACCAACTCTTACAATAAAATATTCAATGAAAATAATTAAGACTTTAAAAACTTAAATGCCTGGCCTCAAAATAGATAAAGCGTATTTCCATGGATTATGAAACAACCAACACTTGTAATAAAAAATTTAATCAAAATTATTTTCAAAGAGGCTTTGAAAGATTAATTGCATTTCCTTCAAATCCTCTTTCCATGAATCATGATGCTTCCTAAACCCATTTTCATTTCAAAATAAGTTTAGATATCAGTGTAGGTCATGGCGTTTAGGAAAAATATAATGAGATAAGAAGACTTTGCAAAAAGCTAACAATTGAACTTCAAAATGTATCCAAATCCCACATAGTTTAAATAACACCATATTTAGATATTTCCAACCAAGAATATTTAATAGAGATTCCACAACATGATAATGCATCATCTACAATAAAATGGGGAAAATGTGTGTTATACAAATATTACTTGTTATCCCTGTTTTGTGGATAACTAAGGAGATTATGTCTTGAGGCCCTCGGGTTGTAGATACAGAGTGTCGAGAGACTACATGACCAACGATACCCTTTGCACAGATGGAAAACCCACTCACCACCACAGATGGTCACAGATTTGCAGATGGCATCCACCACACCAACTAGTTTCTGGAAGGCAGTGAGCCTTTCTCCATGAGGCACAAGTCAGTATTATGGTGAGCATCATTTCAATATTTAATCCATTATGTTGTATCTTAGATTACTCTAGATTTCATGATATATGCTTGGACACTATGCATTTTTCTCTGCTTCACCTTGGTGGTTGACATTGTGCCCTAGTAAGTGGTTTTCCTTGGGGATGGGTTTTCTACTAGGAACTCCCTTAAAAGTTCATTGTATCGTTCCCAATCATACTTAATTCCCCTCCATTTCCTTATCTCTTGGGATTTTAGCGTGTATTGACCCAAGAAGGGGTTGTCCCTCATTCTATGGGAAGAAGGGGTTGAAGGTCCGGAGGGGTTGATGTTGGGTAAAAGATAAAAGCCTTGTATAATCTTGCCAGATGCTTTGCCCAAGAATCACCCAAGAAAGCAATGAAACACTTATCTTTGAATAAAGGGGACCCAAAATATAATAAAGAATTCTTAAAAGGTTAGTTGAAGGATAGGAGGTCTCATCACG
Source organism: Picea sitchensis (assembly GCA_010110895.2). Classification (NCBI taxonomy): domain Eukaryota; kingdom Viridiplantae; phylum Streptophyta; class Pinopsida; order Pinales; family Pinaceae; genus Picea; species Picea sitchensis. Next base: position 230,660 of record SNQJ01S0004903.1, on the reverse strand, counting down.
AGCCGACCTATCATCTCCATGAATATCTAGTGGTATGAAATTGCCATCATCTCGTCACCAAACCAGGGCAATGGCTCTCAATTGCATGGTTGTGAGAAAGGGGGGTCTCATCATGAGCCAACCTTCTCACTTCCACTAGGTGTTTGTGGGTGAAATTGCCATCATCTGATCACCATGCCAAGGCAGTGACCTTCAACCTCTCCTTATGCTATATTGAAAGAAAATAAAGAAATAAAATAAAAGGAAATTGATGGTCTTGGAAAAATTGCATTGTGGACGAAGGTACCACACACCCTCTACAAAGGCACCCATGAATGAGACACTATGACCCCTTGTATGTCATGAGCCCTATTCCCACCGATTCTTGACCCAAACTACTTCATCCACCTTACATGGATTAGAGAGGGATCTCTTGGAAACTCTCCTTGACCTAGGGCAAGATCTACCCAATAGGACACCTCGTCATCCCTCCCATACTTGGGCTAGACAATTCGCAGAATGTCTTTGAGAAATTAATTGTTTGATATAGTGATCTTTGATGCACATGATTAGATGGATTATTTATTGATTGGATTCATTTATCATGATGTTATGACTTGATATCCTTGGAGGGCGTGCTCATTTGTCTTTGCAGGACCTAGTTGGTGGATAGTTTTGGGAGAACAAGCCTAGCTTGGGCTTCCATGGGGCTACAAGACCACAAGTTGGATTCCAAGGGCCCGCATGATGGATGAGAAAGATCAGACTTGGAATTCCTTGAAGATGACCTAGAAGACATAGCCTAGCCCCCACATGCCAAACGTTTTGCCTAGGAGAGGCAAAACGTCACTCCTAGAGGCATGACATCACCTAGGGAGGTTAGGGCTTGGTGGTGAGGTGACATGCATTGGAACTTGGACATTTTGAAGGGGCTTGAGCCTTCATCATGAAGGAATATGTTGGATGCTTGACATGTGGCTTTGGGAAGCCTCTCTACTCCTCTCCATCACCAACAACCTCCTCCAAATGCCAAAACATCCCCTAAAGGGGAGATGTCCTACTAAAATTAGGGTTTTATTTGTGCAAAAGTGAAACTTTAATGAATTGTTTAATATTACTTTGTTAAAGGGGGAAAGATTAGGGTTTTTGACCCCTAGTCTTGTGGTTTACCCCTTAATTTATGGACAAGTCACCTTAGTGACATTTTGTATAAATAAGAGATCATAAGATCTCATTTGACAATAACTCTCCCCCATTGTGAGAAGTATTGGTTTGAAATTTTAGCTATCTTTGGCTCTATTTGTATCTTGTGCACTTGTTTATGGATATCTTGATGAATGGTTGATGGAGGAGTGAGTCGCTAGCCTTGGATGGATATTTTCGAGCTTTTATGGTGGATTATCTTGGCATCTTTCTTGATTTTGGTATGATAGTTTACTCTTATGCTATCATTCTTTTCAAGTCAAGGATTGTTGTGCTAGGAGCTAGGTGGGAAGTATAAGGGCATACACCCCCACCATAGTCTTCATCATTTTATGATTCATCTTATTGATTAAGCAAGGGTTTGCTCAGAGAAGTATAAAGGAATACACCCTCTTAGCTTAAACCCTAGCTAGAGAAACTCGACTTGGGAAGTAAAAGGGATTACACCCCCAAGGAGGTAGCTTCTCTATCTCTTTCCTTTATTTGACTCCATTAACCCAATATTTAAGGCACTAGTCATACATTTTTTGCATTGGAGATATAAAATCATTTCCTTGGAAACACAAATTTTGATCTTTTGAAAGGTTTCTCGCTTGAAGTTGGTTTTCCTCATTGAGAGGAGTCTTCCCCTACTAGGGTGTCCCCTCTCTCCCACTACTTTAATTGGTGTTAAAGAATTTAACCTACAGCGATTAGGGCTGCATAACCCTGGCTACTAACACTCTCTTAACTCCTAAACTAACCCTAGACTATCTCTCTAACTCCACTCACCTAGTCTACCCCAACTAGGGCCTGTACCGACTCGATCTTGGCACTTTTTCATGGTTGATTTATTTCCCTCGTGCCATTGAGATTCTGATCTTAATGTCCCCACCCTTGATGAAGAGGTATTGAGGAGACTCAGTGGCCTAGGCATCCCCATTAGGCCATAGTCTCACACTAAGAGGGGAAGTCCAGCTAGGCTAAAGGTTATATTCTTAAGTTGACTTGAGAAAAAGGTAAAAAGGAGTAAAATATAACTCAATGAAAGAATAGAAGAGCTGGAAGAGTTAACCCTGAGAGTTAATCTAACTCAACAAAGAAATAGAAGAAAAGTATAAATAGAAGGCTAGGCCTTTTGTGATTCATTTCGGATTTTGGTATTTGCTTGTTATTGCTCTCGAGCATATAGTTTGGGGGTTTGTTGTTACAAACCCTTCACGAGCAACTCGGTGGTGAAATATCCGCTCACATTGTTCCAAGCTTGTCTCGGGATGGAGCTCCACCCACCATTCTACACTCATCACATATCCACATATCGATTCAAAAAAGTAGCAGGGTCATACTGTTTAGGAGTTTCCGGCAAAGTGCATCATTATCTAGAGGAGAGTTCAATCCAGCTGATCAGGAGAGCCTTTGGTCATTTTGACACTTAGGTTTTACTTGTAGGTTCTCAACCATAACTTTGAGGGTTTCTTTGAAGACTTATCATCATAAGATCTTCAACTACAGTTTGGGATGGCTTTGAGGCAAGGAGGTGTCACAGTGATTCAGTATTTCTCAGATCGAGGGAGTTCTGCCTAGAATATGGATCTGAAACTTTTCCTATGGGGTTTCCATAGCCCGATCTATATTCTTGGAGGTTCAGAGCATTTGGAGGCCTCCTTCATCAAGGCCGAATTATCTGGTTTCAAGAAAAGCATCCAAAGAGGCATGGAGTTTCATTAGAGGATTCAACATTTGGAGGTGTTAGCCTTGGGGTACGGCCCGAGACTTCAGGAGGGAATCCTATCACCCTGATCTATCAGTTGGTAGAGTTTGAGCTCATTTGGAGTCTTCCTTCATGGGCGATTTATTGAGGTTCGACCTTCTACTAGGCGTGGCATCCAGCCCGACTTGAGGAGTTTGAGTATCCATGACGGAATCTACTTGTATTGGTCTTCACTTCTTATCTAGCCTTTGGAGGCAACCTTTTTATTAGCGGGAGCATTTTGCAGAAACTCATATCTGTGTCTATTGGAGCCATGCGAGTTATTCGGATCTTCTCTCTATTGTATCGATTCATGATTCTTATAATAGGAATTAGGATCTATGCTGTGTTTTCTATATCTTGAGTGTGTTATGATATTACATGTATTGGATGAATATTGTATAAACACCATTAAATAAGCGGAACACCAATAGCCACCTGCACATCAATTACATCGGTGGTAGTTAGTGATTCCAAGCAAAAATTGGCTTGGGATCATTACAATATTATCTCCGAGCTTTGATCCTCCAAACACGGCGGAGAGATTGGTGCATGTAGAGGTACAGTGGAATATTTATGGGTAGAAGGAAGAAGCAACGGTGAAGCAGAGGCCGAAATGGAAGAATCAAGTGAGGACAGTGAGCCAAAAATTCTAGCAAGAATCACTAGGGAATTACAACACTCCATAGAGGTGTCACAAAGTAAACTTGTACATAACCTGCAGGAAATCCAGGAGACAACACGTAGGGGACAAGACGAAATATCAGAGACCTTGAAGAAGGTAGATGGAAATATGAAAAAATTGATGAGAGAACCGGACAATAATAACCAAGTCATTGATGCAGATGACTCATAAGGGGAAAGACTCTGAGACGTATGGAAACAAATAAGCTAGTGGATCTGGTGGATCCCATGGTGAGATCGGATATAATCTGGAGAGAGCCCCAAGATCTGAAGGAATCCATGGAGGTGGCACATCTTATGGGCACTTGGATAGAAGGGCTAACCCTCAGCCATACATGCCTACATTCACAGATGAACAAGAACCTTGAGGATGAGGTGGATGATTTCGTTGAGCAGATGATACGATGTACTAAGGAATACTACGGGTTGGATATGGTGATTCAAAGGCAAATGTCCCTAAATCAATACCGTCAACTCAAATTCAGAAACAAGCCTAGGCCGAACCACATGAGCATATTTGAGTTTGAATGAAGAGAAGCGGGGAGAGATAGAGATCCCTTACTTTGATGATACGACCAAGATGACATCACAGGCATGGGTGCAAAATTTGGACACCTATCTACAACTTAAACCAATGAGGGAGATGGGAAGCCATCAGAGTTTGCCACTATGTACTTGGATGGCAAGGCTCATGATTGGTGGTATCATGGACTCACCACACTAAGCCATAGTCAGTTATGTCCTATACATAATTCACTCGGAGGCTCATTGATAGGTTTGATAAAGGAGATCATGAGCTACACTTCCAGGAGCTCACACAACTCAATCAAGCGAATTTTGGCCGGAGGCATATATTGATGAATTTCAGAGGGTTAGGTGATGGTGCAAGATATGTCCCGACAGACTCATGATTCTCTTTACTGAGGGTTGATGGAACCCTTGAAGGGTTGGGTAAAGGCTTTCAAGCATACCAACCTACAAGATGCTATCTAGAAGACAAGGGATCTGGGACCAACTTGTAGCAAGCCAAAATTTATACCTAGACCACCTCTTAACAATGGAGGAAGATACCAAAGACCTCCAATGACGGGGCGTGACCTAAGGGGTTTTGACAGGGGTTGTGGTAGAGTGGATGAGAACACCAAGAGGGAGGGAGGCGGAGGAAGCAACTGCTTCACTTGCAAAGAACCAAGGAACCCATTACCTGAATACCATGGGTGGGCTGTGTCCAAGTGCACTACATAGAGGTCACTTATGACAACGAGGAGGAGGAGGAGATGGGATAGATACAAAACATTGAGGTGGAGCTATTGAAGCTGAGAGGAAGATCATAGGACCCAGGCGGGGATGGGGTATGGCCACTTTGGCATCTGTCATTGGAGTGCCCAAGTATAACACCTTAGGGATGAGGGGATTCTTGCAGGGAAAAAAGGTATTGATTACGATTGATGGAGGTGCATCTCATAACTTCATTGATTTAACATTGTTGAAAAGGAGGCACATACCCAAAGTAGAATTTGAAGGGTTCAAAGTGGAGGCCATGAGGTGGAAGCACTATGCCTTGTGACAAATACATCCATAGCATGAATCTTACCTTGGGTAGGCATGAAATTTGGTATAGGGCGTCTATGTTATGGATGCAGGGATACCAACATCATCCTTGGTGTTTAGTGGCTAAGCACGTTGGGGCCTATCACCTCCAACTATTACCATGGAGATGTCATTCACGGAGGAGGGTGGACAAAAGGTAGTGCTATGGGGCATGGCCAGGGGAATCTTTGGAAGAGTGGTCGCGACCAAGAGGATGGAGGCCATCTTCGAAGAGGTGAGATAGTGTACGCAGCAGAATGCAGGATTTCAACCGTGTGGATGAGAGGGGTAAGGTTCACTACACCCCATAGATCAAATAAATTCTTGACAAGCACCACAAGGTGTTTGGACCCGTTATCCCAGGGGGTACCACCAGACGAGGGGTTTTGAGCATTATTGGTTTGGAGGAAAGAGGAGCCAAACTGGTCATTACCACATATCTGAGACATCCCAAAGTACAAAGGTCGGATAGAAGGCCATCAAGGAACTTTTGGACATGGGGCACATCAGGCCCAGTAGCAGCCCTTTTTCTTATTATGTAGTGATGGTGAAGAATAAAGATGGCACTATGAGGATGTGCATTGACTTGGGGCCTTGAATAAAAGACCATCAAAATAGATTTTCGATACCAAGTTGATGAGTTGCATCAGTATCTGCTTACTTCACAAATATTGACCTTCATTCTAGCTATCATCGGATCAAGATGAGGGAGGAGGACATCTAAAAGCAACCTTGGATGTCATTCACGACCACTATGAGTTTTGGTGATGCCCTTTTGGGTTAACCAACGCCCCATCTACGTTCCAATCTTGTATGAACCAGCCTTGTTCAATAGGCTGATTGAGGAAGCATCTCTAGGTATTTTTTGATGACTTGCTCATTCTGACAAGGCGTGGGAGGAGCATCTGGAACATGTGGATCAGATTTTGTCAATTATGGAGGAACAATCACTATATGTTAAGGAGTCCAAATGTGATTTTGGAATGACAAAGCTATTGTACTTGGGCCACATCATTTAAGGAGCAAAAGGGAGTGCAGGTACATCGGGAGAAAATACAAGCCATCATGGAATGTCCTACTCCTAAGACACTCACAGAATTGAGAGGATTTCTAGGCATGTGCATGTACTACAAAAAATTTGTCAAAGGATTTTCTGGGTTATTGTGCACTATGGCAGTTGACTAAGCTTGAGCCTTCAAGTGGAATGAGGAAGCTCAAATGAAGATGGACAAGATGAAGAAGGTAATGCGTGCACAGTCCTGGCCCTTCCATATTTCATCCTACCTTTACCTTGGAGTGTGATGCCACAAGAGAAGGGATAGGAGTCTGTGTTGATGTAGAATAGGCACCCCTTTGCCTATGAAAGTCGGAAACTCGGGGGTCCCAAGCTACTCTACAACATTTATGACAAAGAGAAATCACGGCTATCATGCATGCACTAGCCAAATTCCATTAATGCCAGGTAGGTGCACGGTTTGTGGTCCAATCAGATCATATGAGCCTCAAATACCTATTGGAGCAGAAGGACTTGAATGAGAGACAACATAAATGGGTAAGAAGAATACAAGCCTACGACTTTGACATTGAATTTGTCAAAGGGAAGAGAACAATAATGATTGGTTGATGCATTATCGAGGAGCCATCCATCTGCCATGATAGATGTATCAGTTATTTGGAAAGACCATCACGGTGATGGAGTATACAAAAGGATCAGTTGGCGTGTCGACTATTGGATGGGCGGTACAAGATGATAATTTCGGGGTTACCCGTGGCCTCATCTACTAAAAGGACCGAATCTTTTTGGTTATTGGATTGGCCTTCAAGGCCAAGGTTTTGCAAGCATACGATGACTCACCCATGGCGGGACAACAGGGGATCGGCAAAGATGTATAGGCAGGTGAGGAGAGATTCTCTTGGAAGAGCCTCAAGGAGGATGTGATAAAGCATGTCAAAGGAAGTGTACTACGTGTTAGGAGAACAAGGATGAGCACACACACCCAGCGGGACTACTGCAACCCTTACCCACCCATTCCAGAGCACAAGTGGGAAAAGCATATCCATGGATTTCATCATAGGGTTTCCCAAGGTTTAGGGTAAGGACTGTATCTATGTCATGGTTGACATTTTGACCAAGTTTTCACACTTATATGCCATTCTGACAGATTACAAAAGAGTACAGGTGGCTGAGATATTCTTCAGAGAGGTTTTCATAATTTATGGGTTTCCATAGAACATTGTCAGTGACATGGATAGCATGTTCATGAGTACATTTTGGCAGAGTTATTGGTGGTTGGTATGGCCTTGACCCCTAGTACGACTATCATCCTTAGATGGATGGAGCCAGGCAGAGATAGTCAACAAGTGGGTGGAAGGCTACCTCGAAGTGAGTGAGTGGGGCAACATAAAGTGTGGGACAGATGGTTGCACTTGGGAGAATATTTCTGGCACCACCCAACATACATCCATAGGCATATCCTTTGATGAGAACCTTGTATAGCTATGATCCTTTATCTTTTGTGGAGATTTCTTTTGGTGACAACATGGCACCTATGGTACATGATTTGATACAGCAGAGCCAAGACATTTTGAGGGAGCTGAAGGATCATCTACATAGAGAACATACCAGAACCAACAAAAAGTCCAAGTAGACAAGCACAGAGTTGATACGTACTTTTGAGGTTGGTGACTTAAATTATCTAAGGCTCCAATACGGCGACTTCCATAAAAAGCGGGCTTGAGCTACATCCGCGTTTCTTTGGACCTTACGGAGTCATCAAGAAGATAGGGGCCGTAGCTTATGAGTTGGAGCTTCCACGAGGCAGCAAAATACACAACATCTTCCCAGCTCGCATTAAAGCCATGGGCCAACACATCACACCCATTGGTACTACCCATGGATGAGAGATGGACAGCTTGTTTTGATTCGGTGTTGGAGGTCGAGGAGAAACAGGAATAGAAGCATCCGAAGTGCCCCGATTAGATGGAAGGATCCACCCATTGAGGATGCTACATGGGAAAGCGAACAAGTGGTGGGAAGCAGGGTTTGGAATTGCTTGAGGACAAGCAATTTCTAGCGAGAGAGAGGCCTTAATGTTCCCCACCCCTTGATGAAGAGGTGTTGAGGAAACTCAGTGGCCTAGACATCCCCACTATGCCATAGTCTCACACTAAGGGGGGAAAGGTCAACTAGGCTAGGTTATATTCTTAAGTTGACTTGAGAAAAAGGTAAAAGGTAAGATAACTCAGTAATGAAAAATAGAAGCGTTGGAAGAGAGTTAACCACAGGAGTTAATCTAACTCATAGAGAGAAATAGAAGAAAAGTATAAATAGAAGGTTGGGGCGCACATATTAGTCATTCTGGATTTTGGTAATTGCTTATTCTCACCGAGCATACAGGTTTGGGGGTTTTTTTTTGTTACAAACCCTTGTGAGAACAGCACTTCGGTGGTGAAGATCCACTCACCTTGTTCCAAAGCTTGGCATCGAGGATGAAAGAATCCACCCACACCATTCTACACTCATCACATATCCACATATCGATTCAGAAAAGCAGTAGGGTCATCTTGTTTAGGGTTTTCTAGCAAGGGCACATCATTATCTAGAGGAGAGTTCAATCCAGCTGATAAGGAGAGACGTTGGGCATTCCAACACTTGGGTTTTAGGATTCTCAACCACCACCACTTTGAGGGTTTTCTTGAAGGAGAGTTATCATCCATCGGATCTTCATTTCTGAGTTGGAATGACTTTGAGGCAAGGAGGAGTGATCCTGTGATTCAATATTTCTTAGATCTGGGGGAGTTCTTCACAGAATGCGGATCTGAAACTTCTCCTGGGGTTTCCATAGCCGATCTATATATTCTGGAGAGTTTCAAAGGGAATTTGGAGCCTCCTTCATCGGGTATGAATTATGGGGTTCAGGGCATCGAGGAGAACCGCAGTTTCATTAGAAAGTTCATCATTTTGGGGTGTTAGCCTTAACATTTATTTTTGAGACAGGAATCCCTATCACCGATCTATCGGTTGGCGGAGTTTGGAGCTCTTTGAGTCTTCCTTCATCGGGGGCCGATTTATTGAGGGTTTCATCCTTCTACTAGAGCATGGCATCAACCCGACAGGAGTTTGGTATCCACGCCCATGGCTCCATATCTACTTGTATTGGTCTTTTCTTCTTATCCAGCCTTTGGAGGCAACTTTGTATTAGTGGGAGCATTTTGTGGCAACTCATATCTATTTTCCATTAGACCATCTGAGGATTATTCGAGATCTTCTCTTTCTATTGTATCCGATTCATGCTTCTTATAATAAAGATCAGATCTATGCTTGTGTTTTCTATATCTTGAGTGTGTTATGATATTACATGTATTGGATGAATCTTGTATAAACACCATTAAATATAGAACAACTTCAATATACACGCACATCAATTACATAGGTGGTAGTTAGTGATTCGAGGGAAAACATTGGCTGGGGATCGTACATACGATATAAGGCTGCAATTTTCTACAGAAAATACATATTATAACAACTTTCTTTATTCATCCTTAAAGTGTCATTTTTTTAGTCATACTTGATTGCCATAATTTGATAATATTGTTGATTGATATTATGCTTTACATGCTGATTTGAATGTCTTAATTACTGATATAAATTGTCATATATTGTTTGCAAATTAGGGACAAAAGCTTAACTTGCTTGTCCCATGTATATTGTTGCAAAGTTGGATTTTTCTTGTGTCTCTGGCGAGGGTACACTCATTTGAAGAAGTAATATAGCATTGAAACAATCACTTGAATTACAAGTCACCTCTTATCACTTTTCATTTCCACTTAGACTTGACCTCTAGGGCTTCACTTCCATTTCTCTCCATCTCCGTCTCAATCCCCTAGGGTCACGAGATTGCCTCCCTAGGTGACCTAGTCACCCTTGAAGTCGCGAGACCTACATTGAGGGTGACATTGGGTCAGGATTCTCAAGTTGTATCACTTTATTTGAGGTTGGGTCAGGATTTTCCCAACCTACAACTAGCAGCTATAACATTTCTTTGCCAGTTGTCAAGGAAGATTTTGAATCTTCTTAAGTACCTATGACACTTTGGTAAGATATCCCAAAGCCTTTCCCTTAGCTTTTCTGGCGACTCCACCCAAGGTGATGTTCCCTTTTCACCTTTTTGATAAGTTCTTCTTGAAGTTTATCTGGTGATTCCACCTTCTCAGAATCCTTCTTTCCCCAAACCTTTCCCCCCCGATAGGTTCAAACCTTCTAAGGTTTACCAAAAAAGGCCTCCTATCAAGTCTCCCATTGCTAAAACCCTTTCCATAATACCCTTCCCTCTTGTTCCAATGGCTCTCCATTGAAGGGGACCTCTACAAACCCTTAACATGGCCAATATCCAAATTTACCCTAACAAAATGCCAACAAAATCAACAAGTGGTTTCCAAAGTTTCGAGGAAACAATGTGATAACTTCCTAAGACCACATTTATTTCATGGCCCGAGATATGGACAATGTAGGTATTGATCATGAATATGTGTCCATGAGACTATTTGCTTCATCATTGACCGAAGAAGCTCTTTATTGGTTCAAAGGACTCCATGATAATCATATCACATCCTATGATGCTTTTTCCACCTTATTTAAAAGTAGATGGTCGGAAAGAAGATGGTGGGACACTTGGGACTAATTTAAATCAAGTAAAGAAAAAGGAGAATGAAACAATAAATGAATTCATTTCCATATTTGACAGGTTGTAGAATCAAATTCCAATATATTATTGTCCTACAACATCATCAGTTCATCTCATTTACATGAATGCCTATGAAGGACAGTTTTGATACACTCTTAAAGATTAAAATCCCACATCATTGGCAGAAGATAAATAATTTAGTATCGACATTGAAGAAAATCTCATTGATTAAAAAAATACTGGAGATAGACCAAATGTAGATACTTTCGGTTTTCGGTCGCAGAATCAACTTATGGGCCAGATATGACTCTGATGGAAATGAATCAATCTTCCTCTAGACCTCAGTTTGCTAGATAGCGGAGAGATGCCATAGGTTGGAAACCAAGACCTCAAGAAGAGGCAAAGGCCCTAAATACTTTAAAACCTATTGGGACAATTGATAAAGAAGATCTTGGTGTCTGCTGATGCCAAGAACCCCACAAAAGGAATCCTGAGTGCCCCTCTTGATAATATGGTAGTTGCGGGGAGGTATTTAATTCCATGTGTAAGCGACAAGGATAGAATACTCTAGGAAGAAAGAAGAAACCCTAATGAGTGCGCTAATAAACATAGAAGACTTGTCGGCTCAAAGAAGATAATTTATATTAGGTTATTAGCCTCAGAGAAGTTGGCCGAGAAATAATAATATATCTTGAAACGGATATAGATACCCGAGAATGAAGTGACCCAGTTAGCCCGAGTGGTATATATGAAAATACAGGCCAGTTCTCATTGCAGTAATCATAATTGTAGAGCATCACTTATGCGCCGCTGCGTTTATAGAGTTTACCTTACCGGGTTTATAGGAGTTGTTGTTCATTTCTTTGCATCTACTTGATTCGCTTGGACTATCTCTTGGCTAGGATTTGGAACATCTGATCAACTCTTGTTGATGCTCTATCCTTTGGGAAAGGTAAAACTGTTTGGCTGTCTAGCCTAGGGTTTTCTTCGGAGTGATTCTTTGTCAAAGGTTAAGGTGCTGGAGGGTGAAAGCGTTGACCTATGGTTGGGTGACAATAGAGATATTTTCAATGGTAAAAGTAGAGCACATCCATTATATTCTATAGGGTTATGGGCCCACACCTCAGCTAGAACAATCTAATCATTTGGAAGGCTTATGGCCGTGGGATATTAAGCTGGGTGAAGTATAGGGTTTCTAGTGGGGAGCTGATCCTGCCAGCACTACCACTAGGGTTACTAGGGTGTAGTTGCAAAAACCTTAATCCTCTCCTCGAGGCACCTTAGGGTGAAGGGATTGACCTAATCACGGACAGATGGTGCACTAGCCTGGTGCATCTTCTGGTACTCTCAGAAATCCAAGAGATCAAGTTTGAGTTTGTGGTCAAATCTAAGTTTGACCTAGTCAAAGAAACCATGACTTATTCTATGAGTGGAGAACAAGTTATATGGAGCCTCTAAATTGAGCATTGAGACAAGGATTGACCTCATCGCATAAGAATAAATTGTTGGATATCGTGAAAGGAAAGATCGTGGAACCCGGTGTTTGAAGAAGAGAAGGAACCAAAAGAGCGTTAGGTTATGGAAGTTCAAAGGCGGTGACATCAATGCCATGAGTATCATAGTGGAATGTATAGAGCCACCACTTGATACCCTATATATCATCTTGACTCATTGAAGAAGATATACGATGCCCTAATAAACCTCTTCTAGATTCAAGGAAACATTGGACAAAGTCATGAGTCGAGAAGAATGAGCTTGCGTGACATGAAGATGAATGATATTGTATATAACATCATACTTTGTGAGAATCTCAGTTAAGATATCAACTAAAACCTATTGAAATTATCATTTAAGAAGGAATTGAGTAAACACTTGGTACTCAATGGTCTTCCCAAGGCGTGGGATGCATTTGTTGCAAGAATGAACAAAAGGAAGGAGTGCTTGAGCATATTTGAAGAACTTTGGATTTGTTGTACTCAAGAAGAATCAAGGATGTTCAAAGAGAAACCCCAAAAGTGGTAAATGGCCTTCGCGAATTCAAAGAAATTGAGGGCAAAGGAAGTTTGGCTCAAAGGGAGGAATCCAAATCAAGGAGAAAGACATTTATTTAGTCACTTCAACTGTGAAAATTAGTTATATACAAGAATCATTGTCCCAGGCGGGAAAAGGAAGGGAGAAACACGAAGCAAGCGTTTGTCAGAAGGAACCTACAAAGAGACTAAGCAAGATGAAAGAGACTTATTCTTCTAAAAGGTAACAATACTCTTCATTTCTTGTACATATCCTGCTTGTATCGTCTCTGTACATATCTTGTATATCTATCCCTTGAAAGATAATGTGATAAGAACTATACTGGAAGAACAACAAGATAAGAGTTGATATCATTAGATAATACACATGAAAGGATGACATACGTTGAATCAATCATGAAAGAGACTCAGAAGAAGCAAAAACATAAAGAAATAATTCGAGAAGACTAGTTTTGTGAACAACAAGACGAAAGTGTGGTTGTAGAAGACAAATGAGGATCTGAAATGGAAGCATGGACTCTATCAGTTAGGGAATGGTATAATACTGTACATGAAGCAGGATTAGGAGGGAACTAATCCAAAATGATATGATCCATTGAAGATGATGATATATATCCATGGCAACCAATGAAGAGCAGGTATGTATTTCAGTTCAACCGTGAAGGAGCTTTTCTTCGAAGAAAAAGCCTCTAAAGTATATAGTTTATTAAAATACATCCTTGAGTCTGTTGAAAGTAATCCTTTGGGAATACTAGAATATATAAGAAACTCTCCATGGACCAGGGGAGCTAAAAGAAAGAGCATCAGGGAAGAACATGAAGTTGAGAGAAGAGGAAGTAGACAACCAGTCATTATATTAAGAAGTGCAGGAATTTACCAATACAATGAAACCAAATGAAAATCCAGTCAAACAGAGATTTGAGAGGTGTGATGAAAGGAGGCAATGTATGAAGGGCTTATGAATGCAATCATTTCCCCTGGTCAGACTAGGGGACACTCCCAGGTTGAGGAGAATTCATGTGATTACTTATTTCAATTGCATGAACCTTGTCCTCTACCTTGAGTCATTTTCATATCCTCCATTAACATCCTTGAGTTGGGTTCTACATCAGATAAATGCAAAGAATGTTCTCAGAGAAATTGAATAAAGGCATATGAAAGAGCAACCTCAAGACTTTGGGGCCTGAAAGAGAGACCCTTGCATGTAGTGTGAGACGACTTGGTGAAGAACCTCCAAGTGCACAATAGAAGCATGGTGGGAATATTTTCTATAACAAGATATTGTGTCAAGATGATTACTCTGTTGGTCGGTCATTATTACAGAAGAAGTGCCACATGGATATGTTTCAGTTTTACAACAATGATACTCAGAATTGATCAGGTAGAGCTTTCAGAGAAAACCAATGTTCAATACCAAAGAGTACATTTTGAAATCCAATTTACATTATCCATAATGAGATTCCTGCAAAAGGGAGAAAGTGGTTCTCCAATACATATCTCACAGATGAGCAGGTAACTTAGACATTTTGGTACAAGATGAAAGAGTTTGCGTGCCCAAACAGACTCATGGAAACGACTTTATATTGAAAAAGGAAGAGATGAGTCCCAAGTTGGGAGGGAGCAATAAAAATATTAACTGAATACATTCATTGAAAAATAGTCGAGTTTGGACAGATTCTTTCTTGTTCGGGACATATTCTTTCTTGTTCCGGAAAGTGGATTGAGATTTCTGATGGACATCTATTTCCCATTGTGGTTGCTTATGGGAAATGGTCCAAAGATGATGATGTATCATAGACATTGGCTTCCCATTGTGTTTAACATGGGGGAGTGGTCTAGAGCAGTCTCTCTTCTTGGGGGTTACTCAAAAAGACTGGCTCCTCGTCGGACAATTTCTCATTGTGATGCTGTGAGGAATGGTTGTTCGTTTTGGAGGTTGATGCAGGACTGTCTTTTCCTCTGTGGTTAACAGAGGAAATGGTCCAGACAGTGATTCTTTAGTGTTTATACATTCTCTCAGGGTTTTCATTTAGTGTAGTAAGAATTGCTTAGGGTGGGGAATGGTCCAGGCTCATGCTCAGGGGATAGACATTCCTTAGGGGACATGTACATTCTCTCAGGGTGCACTTTGATTAGTGTAGAAGAATGGCCCAGGGTGGGCAATGGTCCAGGTTCATAAAACAAGACAATTGTGCTTGCTTGCTTGAGAAGGAATAGTCCAAATATCTCATTGTTCTACTCTGAGGGCATATATTCTTTCAGATCTCACAGATGTGAGTGAAATATTAGCCCAGATGATTAAGTTTATATCATAACATTGTTTTCTATGCAGTTTGATATCAAGACGTTTATTTATGAGGACTATATACCAGTAGATGTATACTACTGTGGTGGATGTGTTCCACTGTTCGTGACTATACGTTGTTGATCAAGGACTTGTGTTTTACTGGTGTGGTAGTGTACCACTGGATTGTAGTTATGTACTACTATGGATGAACACGTTTATGATTCTATTTTTCGTTTTGATTACTGTGAATACTAAACAATGGATGGGTAATCAAGGACAAATATTTCCCAGATGAAAAAATGGTTCAGAACATTTTACTCCTGGAGGTTGTAAGAATGGCTTGTATCCTCTGTGGAGTGAGCATCATGTTTGATTACTCAAATAGAGTATGCGTTTCTGAGAGATGATGCAACTGATGACACTGATGATGATGGTGCTCATGATCTAGTCTATATAACTATGTTGTTGCTACCGAATTGAATGGGTATGTTTTGTGCTCAATACCATTACCTGTAGTACCTCCCTAGCTAGGGGGGAGAGGTGATATTATGGTAGCTGCAGATTATTTCACTCCACGTGTAAACCTGACAAACATAGAATACTCGGGAAGCAAAAAGAAGAAACCCTAATGGAGTTGGCTAATAACCCTAGAGAACATTTGGCTCCAAAGAAGATAATTTATGTTGGGTTATTAGCCTCCAAGAAGAAGTTGTGTGAAATATGTATATATTGAATGAACTGATTACCCAAAATGAGAGTCAGCCCCAGGTAGGTTGTGAGTGGTATGCAGAGGCTGGTTCTCATTATGGCGAACAGTCTTAGAATTGCAGACCAGCACTTGTGTTCTTTGCAGTTGCCTAGTTTTTACGTAGGTTTGGAGGAGAGCGTGCGGCTGCTGTGATAGTTACGCTTGGACTATCTCTTGGCTAGGATTTGGAACATGATCAGCTCTTGGTGCACTATCCTGGGGGAAAGGTGTGCTACCTTTGTTGGATATGTACAGGGTTTTCCTTCGAAGTGATTCTCTGTCAAGGTTAAGGTGCTCGAAGATTTGGCTGGCTTATGTTTGGGTGACAATAGAGATATTAACAATGGTAAAACAAGCACATCATGACAATAGAGATATTGGCAATGGTAAAACTAGCACATCCATTATATTATAACACCCCCGAAAAGACGAAGATTATCCTAACGATATAAACTTCATGATTTGCAATTTCAAAAATGAACATGTTACTCAAGAACAAATCAATGAAGCCAAAATATTAGGAGAAAGAGAAGGGAGAGTCCAGGTCTTGAGAAATTGATAAATGATTAGAAGAAGGAATTGAGGAGGAGGGAAATCCTAACCTACAGAAGAAAAAAAGATTCAACCCCTCCATCACAGCCTAATACTCCTCTTCCATCAGCAGAAAAGGTGGCTCCACCACTTCCACCGTCGATGCCAACTGAGAAGGAGGATCCTCCCATCATGCTAAACACTATGTATCTCGATCAACCAAGGGACAAGACCCTCCTTTCTATCTTTCATTAAGCATGAATGGCATCCGCTTGAACAACTGCATGCTTGATTCAGGGGCCTCAACAAATGTCATATCATTGAAGGTAATGAAACAACTTGGTTTGAAGACAACCCGACCTTATGGCAATGTATGTGGTATTGATTCCATAAAGGTCAAAGTCCTTGGGGTATGTGAGGACGTTGAGTTTTTCCTGATTGATTTTCCACATATCAACATTCTCATGGACATAGCAGTGATCGACGTTCCAAATGCTTGGGGGATGATTTTATATAGGATTTGGTCTATTGCTCTTGGGGGTTTCCTTATCATGGATCTCACACATGCACACATTCCTATGGGAGATGGTACTTTTCAAATACTACACAATCGAGAGAAAGTTGATAGACACATGATGGATCCTGATAGTCCTGATTATGCCAGTGAATGCGATTATGATGTACTCCCATAGACCATTGAGTATGATCCATCTGAGCTACCTTCTATGTAGGAGGAATCCATAGACACACTTCTTCCATGGAAAAATCAATACAAAGACAAACTTGCAAAATACCATGGGAAGGAGCCAAGGTCTATCCAAATTTTGAAGAAGGAAGATGAGAAACATGAAGAAATCATCAAAGATACAGTCCACACGGAGCTTCCATACAATGAGAATACACCTTGAATCAATTTCACTGAAGGAATTCTTGTGCTCATGTGGGACAAAAGAAAGGGAAAGCCCAAATATGACCAAAAAGACAACAATTCATGGTTTGGCCCTTACATCATCGAGAAGAAGTTTGACAAAGAAAGGTACTATCTGACAACATTAGACGGGAGAAAGATTTCACTACTAGTAGATGGATCTCTTCTCCAACCTCACATCCAGGTCACATGGCTTCTTCAAGGCACGTGCCCCAGGTAATTAGGTAAGTCATTTTGGTTCCCTGCATTTGCATCTTGATTTCTCATATTAGTTTAGATGTATTTCATTTTCATTTTTCTCTACTTGCATATTGATTTCATCCTTAGCTTATAATTTTTTGAAAAAATGTCAAAATTTTCTTTTTCTAGTTTAGTTGGCTTTGATTATCATCATATGAGAACAAGGATGAGTAGGCCATCCTACACTTGACAGTTTGATGTTTCCTTCCAGGAACATGTCTACCAAGAGATGTTGCAGTTCTCATGCACTCTACGACGAGAACATGACCCCAAGCAGGAGCCAGATGTTATCCCGATTTTGTGGATAACTAAGGAGATTATGTCTCGAGGCCCTCAAGTTGCAGATATGGAGTTTCAAGAGACTACATAACTAGAAATACCCTTTGCACAAATGGAAAACCCAATCACCACCACATATGGTCACAGATTTGCAGATGGCATCCACCACACCAGCTGGCTTCCGGAAGCTAGTGGGCCTTGCTCCATGAGGTACAAGTAAGTATTATGGTGAGCATTGTTTCAATATTTAAGCCATTTTATTATGTTGTATCTTAGATTACTCCATATTTCATGATATATGCTTAGACACTATTCCTTTTGCCCTGCTTCACCTTGGTGGTTGACAGTGTGCCCTAGTATTGTTTTTCCTTGGGGATGGGTTTGCTACTAGGAATTCCCTTAAAAATCCATCATACCATTCTCGATCATACTTACCACTTTCCATCATTATTCCCTTCCATTTCCTTATCTCTTGGGATTTTAGGGTGTATTGACCCAAGAAAGGGGTTGTCCCTCATTCTATGGGAAGAAGGGGATGAAGGCCCAGAGGGGTTGATGTTGGGTAAAAGATAAAATCCTTGTATAAACCTTCCAAATGCTTCGCCCAGTGATCACCCAAGAAAGAAGAAAAACGTTTATCTTTGAATAAAGGGGACCCACAATATAATAAAGAATGCTTAAAAGGTTAGTTGAAGGATATAAGGTCTCATCACGAGCCGACCTATCATGTCCATGAATATCTAGTGGTATGACATTGCCATCATCTGGTCACCAAACCATGGCAATGGCTCTTAGTTGCATGCTTGAGAGAAAGGGGGTCTCATCACGAGCCAACCTTCTCATTTCCACTAGGTGTTTGTGGGTGACATTGCCATCATCTGGTCACTACTCTAGGGAAGTGACCTTCAACCTCTCCTTATACTATATTGAAATAAAATAAAGAAAGAAATATAAAAGGCAATTGATGGGCTTGGAAAAAGTGCATTGCGGACGAAGGTACCACACACCCTCTACAAAGGCACCCATGAATGAGACACTACGACCCCTTGTATGTCATGAGCCCTATGCCCATTGAGTCTTGACCCCAACCACTTCATCCACCTTACATGTCTTAGAGAGGGATCTCTTAGAAACTCTCCTTGACCTAGGGCAAGATATATCGAATAGGACACCTTGTCATCCCTCCCATATTTAAGCTTGACAAGTCGCATAGTGTCTTTGAGCAATTAATTGTTTGATATAGTGATATTTGATGCACATGCTTAGATGGCTTATTTATTGATTGGATTCACTTATCATGATGTTATGACTTGAGATCCTTGGAGGGTGTGCTCATTTGTCTTTGCAGGACCTAGTTGGTGGACAGTTTTGGAAGACAAGCCTAGGTTGGGCTTCCATGAGGCTACAAGCCCACACATTGGAGGGCAAGGGCCCACATGCCGGATGAGAAAGATCAGACTTGGAATTCCTTGAAGATGACTTAGACGACATAGCCTAGTCCCCACATGCCAAAAAAATTTCCTAAGAGAGGCAAAACGTCACTCCTAGAGGCATGACATCACCTAGGGGGGTTAGGGCTTGGTGGTGAGGTGACATACATTGGCACTTGGAAGTTTTGAAGGGGCTTGATCCTTCATCCTGAAAGAATTTTTTGGATGCTTGACATGTGGCTTTGGGAATCCTCTCTACTCCTCTTCATCACCAACGACCTCGTCCAAATGCCAAAACTTCCCCTAAAGGGGTGGCGTCCTACTAAAATTAGGGTTTTATTTGTGCAAAAGTGAAACTTTAATGAATTGTTTAATATTAATTTTTTAAAGGGGGAAATATTAGGGTTGTTGACCCCTAGTCTTTTGGTTTACCCCTTAATTTATGGACAAGTCACCTTAGTGACATTTTGTATAAATAAGAGATCATAAGATCTCATTTGACAATAACTCTCCCTCATTGTGAGAAGTATTGGTTTGAAATTTTCGCTATCTTTGGATCTATTTGTCTATTGTGAACTTTTTTATGGCTATCTTGATGAATGGTTGATGGAGTGAGGCACTAGCCTTGGATGAATATTTTCTAGCTTTTATGGTGGATTATCTTGGCATCTTTCTTGATTTTGGTATGGTTTTTAACTCTTATTCTATTATTCTTTTCAATTCAAGGATTGTTGTGCTAGGAGCTAGGTGGGAAGTATAAGGGCATACACCCCCACCATAGTCTTCATCATTTAATGCTTCATCTTATTGATTAAACAAGGGTTTGCTAAGAGAAGTATAAGGGCATACACCCTCTTAGCTTAAACCCTAGCTAGAAAAACTTTCCTTGGGAAGTAAAAGGGCTTACACCCCAAGGGAGGTAGCTTCTCTAGATCTTTCCTTTATTTGACTCCATTGACCCTATAGTTAAGAAACTAGTCATACATTTTTTTCATTGGAGATATAAAATCATTGCCTTGAGAAACACAAATTTTGATCTTTTGAAAGGTTTCTCGCTTGAAGTTGGTTTGCCTCATTGAGAGGAGTATTCCCCTACTAGGGTGTACTCTCTCTTCCACTACTTTAATTTTTGTTACAAACTTTAACCTACAGCCATTATGGCTGCATAACCCTAGCTACTAACACTCTCTTAACTCCTAAACTAACCCTAGACTAGCTCTCTAACTTCACTCACCTAGTCTACTAACTAGGGCACACCTTTTGGCCTACTTCTTGAAAATTTTCCATGGTTGATTTTGTTGCTGCATACTATTGAATGCTACAGCCATAAGGCTTCAATTTTCTTCAGAAAATACATGTTATAACAGCTTGCTTTATTCAAGCTTAAAGTGCCATTTTTCAGTCATACTTGATTTCCAAACTCATTGATAATATTGTTGATTGATCTTATGTTTTACATAGTTATTTGAATGTCTTACTTGCTGATATAAACTGTCATATATTTCTGCAAATTAGGTACAACAAGGTTAACTTGATGATCCATACTAACACATATTGTTGCAAGTTGGATTTTCTTGTGTCTCGGGCAGGTACAATCATCCGGAGAAGTGATATACCTTTGGGGAAACAATCACTTGACTTACAAGGAACCTCTTCTCACTTTTCATTCCACTTAGACTTGACCTCTAGGGGATTCACTTTCATTTCTCTCCATCTCCATTTCAATCCCCGTAGGGTCACCGAGATCGCCTCCCTAGAGTGACCTAGTCACCCTTGAAGTGCAGGACCTATATCAAGTTGACATTGGGTGTAGGATTCTCAAGTTGTAGCACTTTCTTTGTGGTTGGGTTGAGATTTTTCCAACCTACAACTTGTGCTATAACATTACTAATTGCATTCAATGTAAATGTAGAGAGATTAGTTAGATATGAAATTTAATCACTTCATTGTTGTTAACAACTACAATTTATCTAAGTTGCATATGTGTGCTTCCAAAGAAAGGATACCAAAGAAAGTAGATCACTATTGAAAAGAATCCATGAATATTTTGTTGTAGATTATGCACTGCCTATGCATTATCATAGTTTCTCAATAAAATATTTGCAAAGGGGTGCCTCTACCAAAAGAAATGTTGTAAACATCAAATTACCCTCACTGATATTGTCAAAAATGAGGATTCAAGATCAATAATTTATACAACAATAATAAAAACTACCTAATATAAGAATTATTTAGTGAAAGACTCGTTGTAGCTTGGTGTTAAATCACGCAGCTTAAACATAAATGGAGAGTCAATAAGTGATTGGTTGAGCTGTTAGACATGACTATGGGTTGAGTAAACAAGAGGCAATTGACCAAGTCAAAACAGATTTAACCAATGTTGGTTGTGCTTACAAATAAATCAATGGTGATTGCACAAATGTAGGTCAAACTCCTATAAGATGGGTGAAACAAAGACTTGTTTTAGAATTGAATCCTGCACGCTATGTGATCTGACATGTTCTATCATTATAGTTGCTTAATGTATCTATACACGAGGTAAGAAGTGTTTCATGTTATTATAAAAGGTTAAAATATTGTACTCAATTCTCCATGTGAATGTTGAAATGCATGCATCTTTGAATTATATGATGCTTTTATTAAATCCTTGCTATAAAATATAATTTTGTTACATTTATGTATGTAACCAATCGAGACTCGATTATTTTTGTCTATAATGATAGACATGGGAGTATAAAAGGTGAAAAATGTATAAGAAAATGAGTCAGCATGGTAGTGGACCTATGTGGAAAGAAGTGAGGACTATTATAACTAATATATATAAGAGAGGTTAGTATATTATTATTACAAACATTGACTTATGATACTTGGATGTATTTGGATTTTCTTTTTTAGCTCTTCTCCTAATATCTTAGGGGTTATTGTGTAACTCATAATAATAATACTTATGGGCATTGTGCTCTGTGTCAATATTCAGTGTAAATTGTGTATGCAAGTTTATAATGGTTTATTGGGTATTTGGTTCATAACACGTGTTATTATATCAAGCAATTCTTTGTTGAGCGCCTTTAAAAGGTATATCTCATTGGGGGAACCACAACTTTTTCTAGGACCACCAAATCATAGTGAGACTTTGAAGTGCTAGAAAGAAGACACCTTGAACTATTTCTAAGAGCCTTCAAATTAAGTGAGACTTGGAGTGTTAGCAACAAGACATCCTGGACTGTCTCTTATCAATTTTTTAACATCATAGACATGGGAATCATGGATTACAATTTCATACAAGTTAGGGTTTCTACCGAATTCTAAAATGTTACTACATATATTAATATTGCAAGGTACAAATTGAGTGAGAGTGACATAATATAAAAGAATACATCAAAAAGTATTATAATTCCAAAATTCATCATTATTAGGGTAAAATTCATAGAGAGATTATAAGTGTAACCTTGCTCTCTTGAGAAACTATAAAAACAACATGGTTCAGTAAGTCTGTTGTAAATTTCTCTAGGAAAATCCAAATTGATTTATACTAGTAGATTTGAATAGAAAACAAAGTTATTATAGGGAAAAATTTCAACTAATTTGGAATAGAATCCTTGAAAGATATCAAGTACAAGGCTAGATTGCGAAGCAATCCCCATACAAAGGATTAAAAAAGTAACTCGGTTTAAAATGGTTATAACTTTTGACTAGAACATTCAATTCATGTGACTCAAAAGAAATTTGAAAGAGGAAATACATGAGAATATTTAGATTAAAAGTTTGGAAATTTTTTGGATCACTATTGTGAATTTATAATATTGTAATTAAGGTGTTGTAATTAGTCCTTGAGAAATCATAATCGAGTCCTTGAAAATGTTAAGAATGTGAATATGCATCCATGAGGTAGAAAAAAGAATCATAAATGAAGAGGATGTAATTTGTAAGAAGGTTGAGAAAGTTCTAAATACTAATGAAGTCAAATAAAAAATACAAACAAGAATTCAAGAAATATGAAAGAAATTGATGGTTTGGTATTATAGTTCAGATTCAAATGGATAATGAAGAGAAGATAAAAGTTCACCAAAAAATATTAGCAAAAGTGGAGCACCATATTGAGAATGCAAAGGTCAAATTTGATGGTATTATCTCAAAAGAGATAATGATTGAAAATCAATCACCAAGTTTGAGTGTGTCATTGTATAAGAAAAGAATATTGATGATAGGGTGTGAAAAATGAAGGTAAATCATCAAAGGTGGAACCTTACCAACACCTATTTTACTCAAAACATCTATAAGGAGGAGGAGAAGAGCGCCCTATGTTTGAAAGAAACATATGGTAGAATCACTGACATTCATGGAATATGGCATAGACAAACCATTTCGTGACAAGATATTACCAAATTCCAACAACTACAACAGATTGGAGAAGTTACAAATATGAATGGAATCAATGGAAAAAAACTATATGACATCAAACTATCAATAATGGATGTTGGTAAAACTCAATTATGTTTGGTTGGATAATCAATAGGAGAAACAAGAGAGCACACCAAACAAAAAATCTAGGCAATAATTTTTGGGTGTGCTTTCATGGATAACTATGCTTGCAATCTTTCTAGCTATGATTTATGTTAGAGTTTTAAACTTTGTTGGCATTGTTGGAAAATTTGTGAGCACTAACAATACATTTGGTCTATTTTTAACACTCAAGATATTTTTATTGATCATGAAAAAAATATTCTTTTTGACAAGTTAATCTATTTTATGTTGAATTCATATAATAATGAGGACCTATTTTCGTCTCCACTATCCAATTTTGACACAATCAAGTGTACTACAAATATATGTTATGTAATGTAGAGACGAGGAATCTAAGTGAGATACATCTATGAATACCATGTTTACGAAGTGTCAATATTAGTTGGTATCAGAGCCTCATGTTGGCTATTATCCTAGTATTTTTCTTAGTCCACTTCTACCTCTAGGTCCACATCAAATTAATTTCCAACAATATGCTTTTTAAGTAGGTCTCTCTCTTCTTTTTTCCTTCCAATAGTAATTTTCTTTTTGAAAAAAATAAATGATTGAAGTCAAATCGACCCGATGCAAACTTTTATGATCTTCCTTGTTGAAGCAAGCCTGGGACAAATTGTTACATTCTTGTGATGTAAACCTTTTCCAAATAACAGATAGGAGCCAAAAGTACAAATAATGCAAGATTATTTACATAATTTAGGTGGACTATTTCCAATCCCCATCATATTATTACTCGTCTAGATTCCCCCCTAAACGTTGGTACGAACCCTCCTATTGCATGGCTCTTAAAGTTTTTCCTTGGTGGTAAATCATGTTAGTCGCTCTTCTTGCCATTTCCTCTAGTTGAATCACTCAAAATATATATTCCCATGTATTTTAATATCATTTTAACCCAAATTTTGAAATGGATATATGGATTGTAATGGAGAATGAAATGTTGCATTGTTTTCACCTCCTTTGATCCATATACTATGCAAGCCATGAGGTTCGTTCCTCCTTGGGTTCCTTTTATCTCTATGTTTCAGATCTGAACCTATGAGAGCTTATTTGAAGTTGGGATAGACTGTGTTTTTCCTTTCATGGGGTAATCATGCATATTGATTTCGGTTATGGGGTTCAAATTCTCCATGTAATATTGTTCAATTTTTATGTGTTTCCTCCATTTATTTCTCTTGTATTATTTAGTGTTTAAAGTTAGAAATCAATTTTAATTATTTATAAGTTAATTGAATTCTTATTTATTTGTTATAGGCACAAGCCTAATATTCCTAGCTCTTATAGTAATATATTTATGAATGATATTGAAAGCATACATATTGCATGTTAGAGAAAAAATTGTATTTATGATCATGTTTTTATCAATGAAAAATAAGGATGCAAACGTAGTCAATTATTGACTTATAATGTTGTGGTTAGAAATATAACATATAATGAAAGGGTTTGAATGAAGAGATTGTAAACATTTATCAAAAGCCACAAAAATTGATTTATTATCTTATAGGTACACTTTCAAGTGAAGGATATTGGATTTTGGATTTGCTCTTATGTTCAAGTAAGATTTATGATATAATATATATGAAATCATACTTCAATTTTTATAATTTTTAATTTATTCTTGTTTATGCTATTTCACTAAATTATTTTTATATATTTGGTGATTAGGTACAACACTAGCATGCTATATGCTACTTACATAAAGGAACAAATCACATATCCATTGAAAATGATACCTAAAATGAAATTTTATCAAACAAATAATTAACGTTATTCAAGCTCTTCCAATTGAAATGCAAGAAGTTGGTTTGAAGAGAGAAGATTTTACTGAATCATGCATGGCATGGAAAAGGTGCCTCAACCACCATTGAAATATTTGTTTTGAAATGATCACTTTGAACAACTTATACACATACAAGACCCAATGGAAGAGCAAAATAATGTATGAGAAGAAAGTCAAGCTCCCGAAAATGATGATGTACTTGTTAAAAATGATGAATATGGCATATTTGACATATTTGACATTATTGATTAGTTTTAAGATGTCTTTGAGGAACATGCTCAATTTGACAAATTATGGATAAGTTATATTTATAATGTTTTGACCTTGAGATTTTACATTAAGTATTATATCTATATATTGTTGCTTTATGATGAATTGTTTTCATATGTTCTTACCATATTATATGCTTTAAGTTTTGGCTTTTGTTTCTATGTGAATCATTACTTTAGGGAAAATAACATTCAATATTGTCATTTTTATACTGGAAATCTGTAAAAATATGTAAAAAAAAAATGGTTATTTTTTTTTTCTTTTTTTTTATTCAATTGAAGCCATNGACAAATTATGGATAAGTTATATTTATAATGTTTTGACCTTGAGATTTTACATTAAGTATTATATCTATATATTGTTGCTTTATGATGAATTGTTTTCATATGTTCTTACCATATTATATGCTTTAAGTTTTGGCTTTTGTTTTTATGTGAATCATTACTTTAGGGAAAATAACATTCAATATTGTCATTTTTATACTGGAAATCTGTAAAAATATGTAAAAAAAAAATGGTTATTTTTNATATATGTTTTACATTTTAACTAACTTCTAAATGTATATATATATTTTCTAAATGTTTAAAATTAGTGTTATTTAATTACAACTATGAATTGAAGTAAATCTAAAAAGTTGTTAAAAACAATGTTTTACATTGTATATACATTGTATGGATTCCTAAATTAATTAATAGTATAATTAGATGAAAAAACAAAACTTTGAAAAAATAAATGATAAATAGCATTAAAAAGAATTTTTTAACATTGAAAAAAATGAAATAAACAAGTAAAACACCATTAAGAAAATGAAAATAGACATTTTAAACAAAAAAAAATTGAAAATTGAAAAAAAAAAAAAACCATTAAAAATTAAATGTTGATAATTTATAGTTAAGAAGATTTTCAATGTCAAAAAAATATCCCCCCCGAGAAAAAGGTTCTATCGGTAGCATCATTTTTGAAAGGGAGAAAAAACAACCAATAATCACAACCTCTAAAAAAATGAGAACTCTAGAGGGTTCTCATCAAGTTGGTAACCATGTTTAAAAGACCATGATATCATGATGGGTGTTTCTTTATAAGCTCTTTCTACATATTTTGATGCATGATCTTCCATTGATGGGCACCTTTTGAAGCATTTCACATTCCCCAAGGCAAAATTTCATATTTGGAGGCATGATTCATCATCTAGTGGCCCTTTTTGGCATGACTTGAGGATTCTAGAGAATGCCCTTCATGAGAGAGTGACATCTATCATTTAGAACCCCTCTAACAAAGTTAAATATGTGTCCTACGAGGAACTCCCATCGTATTAGGATATTTTGGAGGGTTTCATGGCATAATCAAGGCTTATATGTAGAAAGGAAGAGAAGTTGTCCACCTTTTTGGAGTTGTATGGCTATTTTAGAAGAGGAAGCTACTAGAAGACCCTTCTTGGAGAGTGCTAGAAAGGAGAGTGACACAAGTGGCATGCAAACCCTAAGAAGAAGGTCAAAACACACATGCTCTAAGGGGGTGCCCTATATGGAAATGTGGCATCAATATTTTTTAGGTGAAATTTCACCAACTTGGCTAAATTTTAAAAGTTTTAAAGAAAATTAGGCTAATTTTTTTCATTTTTTCATTAAAAAAAATAAAAATTGTAGCCTAATTTATGATAATAATTCTCTATATATTTATACTTTTCCCCTAAAATTAAAAAATTTCCATGAATATATAATAGGATTTCTTAACATTTTCGTCAAATCCATGATTGTGCATCTCAATTTTTATAGAATATTTGTTACATTTAAAAACATATGCAATAATTGATAATCTTGGGAATACCATGAGCTTATATTTGAAATCACATTAAGCGTTTGTATCAAACAACAATTTTTAAGACTTACCTTTTTTGTTCATGCATTTCAACATGAAAATGGTATACCGTGGTGTATATAGTGTTTTAATAGTATATAGTGTTTTAATATTGGAGTTTTTTAGAAAATCGTAGAATTTGTTTTATGTATTTTTAAATATATTTCCAATGTCATTGTTTTTTGTTGTAAGTTCTCTCTAATTTCGATGATAGTTTTATTTTGCTCTAAAAGTTGTAATAGAGGATTATTTTTATTTTTATTTGTCAATGATGCACAAGTGACACTCATGTATCGGTTTTGTCACCTAATTCTCAAGGTACTAACAAAATATAAATGGCCTGTCGCCTAAGATAAATGATAAAAACTTTTATAACTAAGATTTGATCACCAAATAATTTGATAGGTTATGACTTATATTTGAGAAAAAAAAAATGGGCAACATGTGGCAACAAGGACCTATTCAAACCTATTTTTATGCATTTTTTTATCTTAAATGAGGAGCACCTAGATTTAGGAAGACTTCTAGACTTACCTGTGTAATTTAATGTTATTATTTCTTGGAGATGGTGGATCTAGAAGTTACGTTGTACTATTTTATTTAAGAATGGTTGAGTTGGAGCTCTATAAAAGGAAGAGAGCTCTCATTTGCTAAAGGTGTGAAATAAGTGAGAAGAAATTTCAAGGGCTTGGTTGAAGATCTCACTGAAGCAAGGAAAGTTTGAGGGCATATTCTATGTCAAGTTCACTAAATATTTATATTGAAGAGATGTTTTTCTCCTAAAAAAGGGCCAAGGTTGAGGTGACACCCTCCCGCGTTTTGTTGTTTTTCATTAATCAATATATAAGGTTATGTTGCCATACTTTCTATTATTATGAAATGTTTTGTTTTCTTTATTGTTCATTATAAACATGTCCTTATTGTTGTGATTTTATTGTTTAAGGAGGTGCACCTTTGGAAGGGCCCTCATATTTATTTTTGCATACTAAAATCAGTTCACAAGGTTGATTATAGCATGGAAATAACAACATATTCACACCTCCATTTATTCATGCTTCAAACCCTCTTGAGTTTTACTTGACTACATCACCCTAATTAGATTGGGAATATCTTTCTTTATCCTCCCCCCTCCTCCCCCCACAAAAAAAAAAGAAACTTTTATATGTTTTAAATAACCTTGAATGTCCCTCCATGGGAGAGTTATGAGATTGTTTTAATACTTTTTGTTTCAACTTTGATTGAGAGCATACAAATATTACGGCCTTGTACCAAAGGATGTACCTATTCTAGTCCCAATGTTCCATGGAGTTCCTCCCTTCTTTTAGATATTGTATTTTTTGTCTAGTACTATTGTTTGCTTGCCATTCATGGAAAGCTAATTCCCATCACACTAGAACAGAAGATGAAATGGAATACAAACTAGATGCTTCTAATCTAGATAGGACATATGCTACCACATTTCCCTTTGCTTTTTTTGTAGATTATTTAAAAATAAATCCTTTTAATTTTAGCTACCCATTTATGTTCCTCTTCTAAGGACACCCTCCGCTCCAAAAATTACTTTAGGTAGTTGTGGGTTGTCTTAACTTTAAAATACCTTACGATGAGATATTATCACCATTTCTTGATTGAATGTAAAATAGTTAACATGTCTTTTTCATAAGTAGATTTCACCAAATCTTTCCCCTTTAGTTGTTTAATTTCAAAACCCAATGGTATCCAATTTCTTGCCCTAATGCATCACATTAGACTATGAATGTCTTACCACAACCAGGGATTGCCAACATTGGTGTAGAGGTCATATCATCCTTTAAGTGTGATAATGATAAGGTAGCCTCTTCATTCCACACAAATGAGTTTTTCTTCAAGAGATATGTGAGTTTCCCTTCAATGTGTGTATAATTCTTAACAAATTTTATATAATATCTTGTAAGACCTAGAAATCATATATGAACATTTATGTTATTATGAATGGGCCATTTTGTGATGGATTGAATCTCGTCAGGGTCAACCTTGACCCCTTACCCTAAAAAAATGTGACCCAAATACTCTACTTCTTGTTTCCCAAAAGAACATTTGGACATTTTTGCATACAATTAAGTGTTCTCAAGTATTTATAGAAAAATATCCACATGCTTAATGTGTTCTTCCCATGATTTACTATAGATAAGTATATCATCAAATAAAACCAACACAAACTTTCTAAGGTGAGGTCAAAAAATATTGTTCATAAGGCTTTGAAAAGTACAATAAGTATTAGTTAACCCAAAAGGCATGACCAAGAACTTATGGTGGCCTTCATGTGTCCTAAAAGTTTTTTTGGGAATGTCTTCTTCCCTCAATTTGATTTGATGGTATCCTGATTTAATATCATACTTTTTGAACTAATCCACCCCATGAAACACTAATAGCTCATCAATATTTGGAATGGTAAACTTCTCATTGTTGGTGATTTTGTTTATAAATTTCTAATCAGGTCAATCCTCCAAGAGTTATCCTTCCTTATCACAATCACTACTGGGGATGGAAAGGAATTCTTTCTTGGTCGAATAATATCGACATCCAACATGTCTTGTACCATTTTCTCAATCTCTCTATTTTTTTATGTAGGTATATATAGGGTATTTTACTAGGAGGTGTACTTCCCAATATGAGGTCAATTTGATCTTCATATTCTCTAGATGGAGGTATCCATTTGGGAATTTCTTAGAAGACTCTATGATGCTTTTTCAAGATACATTTCAATTCTAATGGAGGATTTTTGTCTTCTTTATTCACTTCCATAGAATAAATACATGCAATCACTCCACTACAAACCATTTTTAGGATATTTTCCTTTCTATGTGATATGATCATCTCAGTGGGTGTATATTTTTGTTAAATTTAGAGTTGTTATTAAGTTCATTTCAATTTACTAGAGAATAATATCATAAGTAGGATCACTGAAAGAAACACAATCACAAGGTGCACAACATTTTATCATGGGAAACCCTCGTGGGGGAGAAAACCAAGAAAAAACTTCATGAATAATACATTGCCAATACAATGCCAAGACTTAGACCAAACCACTAAAGAATATCCAAGACTGATGATGCGCCTCTCTTCTCCTTCTTGTAACTGCATCTACATGCAAAACATGTGCACTTGTTGAGTGATTGAGTGAGTGAATGAATGAGGCACCATCCTCACTTATATATACTAGCTGAGGGGTCGCTAGGGTTATGTCTCTTCACCAAGCAGAGCCAACTTCTTCCAATAGTGGTTAAAACCAATTTATTAAACCCTAGGGGCCGATTTCTCAAATACCACCATATAAATATGGTTTGAACAATCCACAAGAGGGGATTTGGTCTTATACAAGACTCGACATGATCAATCCACAAAAGGGGATTTTATCTATATAATAATAGCTCAATTATAATTAGAATATTATTTGCGGTAATAATATTTCAACACTCCCCCTTAATAAGAAGGGTATTCTACTGACATAACCCAATACACCATCATCAGGAGAAAGAGAGAGGGAAACATCACCATCAACATCTTGAACACTGATTGGCACATCTACAAATCATCGAAAGTTTTTCTCATCAACAATATCATCATCGTTCATAGCATGGAGTTGGAGTAGCATCATCATCAGCAACAACATGAAGTTGGAGTAGCATCATCATCAGCAACAACAACAACATGAAGCTGAAGTAGCATCATCATCATCATCATCGGCATGAAGCTGAAGTAGCATCATCAACATCATCATCATCAACAACAACAACATGAAGTTGAAACATCAACATCAACATCAATAACATGAAGCTAGAATAACAATATCACCAACATGAGGCTAGTACACCATCATCAGCAACACGAGGATGGTACAACCTCATCAACAACATGAGGCTGATACAACATCATCAACAACACTAGGTTGATACAACATCATCAACAACACGAGGCTGATAAAACATCATCAACAAAACGAGGTTGAAACAACAACATCATCAGCACGAGGCTGAGACAAAAACATCATCAACACGAGGCTGAGACAACAACATCATCAGCATATAGAAACATAATGAGGCAGGTGCAACAACAACATTTTTTGGTACTATAACAGACCGTCCTTACCGAACCTTCGGGATCTGCCCATAAATCAAAAGATTCCCTAGGATATAAAATCCTAACGGAGCTACCATGTGGTACTTTGACAAATCGTCCTTATTGGACCTTAGGGATCTACCCAGGAATCAAGAGATTCCCTAGGATACAAAATCCTAACGGATCTACCACTACTGACCACAGCTAGCATATACATGCATAGGCACTCTGGAAGACCGTCCTTACCATACCTTCAGGATATTCCCAGGGATGATCAATCCCCTAGGATATAAAATCCTAATGGAGCTACCCCTTGTTGGTCAGGATACAATAGTATCATCAACATCACTCCCCCTTTCGAGGATGGTCCTTTCAGACAATACCAAGCTTGTCTCAGAATTACTCAAACTTCACATGAGACAGAGGCTTGGTCAACACATTTGCAACCTGCTCATTTGTGCCAACATATTAGAGCTTTATAGCTCCCCTCTACACCATATCACAAATGTATTAATATCAGATCTCTATGTGCTTTGATTTATCGTGGAACACTGGTTTCTTCATCATATTTATACAACTTTGGTTATCACATACAATAATGGTGGCTTCCATATCCAGATCGAACAGACCTATCAACAACTTCCTAAGCCATATGGCTTCACAACTGGCAGAACATGCTGCAATGTATTCCGCTTCTTTCGTGTTGAGAGAAATACTAGATTGCTTCCTGCTCTGCCATGAAGTCATGGCTGACCCCATACTGAAACAACATCTCAAAGTTCTCTTTCTATCAAAAACACTTCTAGCCCCATCTGAATCAGTATATCCATACAGTATGAAGTCGTGATCTCCAACACAATAGAGATTGTATTCCAACGTACCCTTAAGGTATCTCATCACATGTTTTGCAGCTACCAGGTGAACACGTCTGGGCTCTACCAGATATTGACTCAAGGTGTTCACCACAAAACATATATTTGGCCTGGTATTTGTCAAATACATTAACGAACCAATGATCTATCTATATAGAGTAGCATCAACCAATTATGACGAAGTATCCACCAGGAGATTCAAATTTGTTTCCATGGGTGTGTTCATGGCTTTACATTCCAACATGTCAAACCTCTTCAGTATTTCAACTACATACTTCCCTTAGTTAAGGAAGATCTTCTTTGGGCTCTACCAAACTTCAAGACCTAAGAAATAATGCATCAGGCCTAGGTATTTCATCTCAAATTCTATAGCGAGCTTCTTCTTACAATCTGTGATAAGATTTTCTTCTCCTGTTAAGAATAATTCATTCACATACATTAGAAATATAACTGGCTCATCATTCATAACCTTGAAGTAAAGTTTATACTCAACTTTACTCTTGGTAAAGCCCAATCTCATCAGGAAACTATCAATTCTACCATAACAAGCTCTAGGAGCTTGCTTCAACCCGTACAGAGCTTTCTTCAACCTGCAGACATGAGTCTTTCTATATCTAACTTCAAACCCTTGTGGTTGTTCTATATACACCTCTTCTTCAATAACACCATTTAAGAAGGTTGTTTTCTCATCCATTTGGTGTAACTTCCACCTCATTTTGGTTGCAAGAGCTATGATGGTTATGATAGAAGTGTATCTGGCTACATGAGCAAACATCTCTTCATAATCAATGCCTTACTTTATGTTGTTCAATTCTTGCTTTATGTTGTTCAAATCTTGCTTTATGTTGTTCAATTCTTTCGTCTGTAGCATGTTTTGTCTTGTATATCCATTTGGAAGATACCACTTCTTTGTTCTTTAGTATGGGAACTATTTCCCATACATCATTCTTTATAATGGACCAATATTCTTCCTTCATGGCATCCACCCATTCTTTCTTCTGAATGGCTTCTTCAAAGTAAGTAGGTTCCTTTTCTATGAGATCACACATCAAGGCCATATAACTAGAGAATGGCTTAGTTTTCTTTCTTTGTCTCATGGGTCCTTCTGGGGCACCATACTTCTCTCCATCTTGAATAAGTTCCTTTTCCCAAGATGGATTTCTCTTATGAGAGACCGTCATCTAGGGAGGTTCTTGAGATTCTATCATATCATGATTTTCTGGAATCTCGTCATCAGGGATAACTGTAACTTTCTTCACAGGTTTTGCAACTCTGGGAGCTACATGTTCTTCTTCATATACTTCTTCAAGCTGGCATTTCCTTGATCTCTTGAGTGTTGCATCTTCATCAAAGGTTACATCTTTTTTGATCTCAATATGATGGTAACTTGGTATGTAAATTTTGAAGGCCTTAGAGACCTCACAGTATCCAACAAATATTCCCTTCTTTCCTGAAGGATCCAACTTAGTTCTCCTTTCTTTCAGAATGTGTACAAACATTGGACAACCAAATATTTTGAGATGGATTACTTATAGATTCTTTTCGGAGAACATTTCTTCGGGGGTTTTGAATCCAAGTGCATTATGGGATAATCTATTTTGGACATAAACTATTGTTCTTTTTTATTCATCCCATAAGTGCATTGGAATATCTTGATCATGGATCATAGTCTTCACTGCTTCCATTATTGTTCTATTCTTTCTTT
Source organism: Picea sitchensis (assembly GCA_010110895.2). Lineage (NCBI taxonomy): Eukaryota > Viridiplantae > Streptophyta > Pinopsida > Pinales > Pinaceae > Picea > Picea sitchensis. The sequence continues at coordinate 196,218 of SNQJ01S0004903.1, read as the reverse complement.
CTGCTACACCATTTTTTTTAGGATTATAGGGAGTGGTGAGCTCTCTCTTAATCCTGACATCTCTGCAAAAGATTCCAAATTAATTTTGAGGTGTATTCTCCTCCATTATCTGACCTGAGTATCTTGATTTTTCTTTCAGAGATATTTTCTACCAAGACTTTGAATTCCTTGAACTTTCTGAGTACTTAAACTTTTGATTTCAAGAGATAAACCCAAGTCTTGCGAGAATAATCATCAATAAATGAAACATAGTATACATACCCACTTTAGAGAGGTTGATGGCAATGGACCACATGCATATGAATGGAAAAGTACAACCCTCCTTCTTTTGTTACATAGGACATATCATTCATTCTGATCGGAGTTCATGTCATGTTCTTAAGAGCCAAGCATCCTCTCCATGTATCACAAAACATAATCTTCAATTTCTTCTTTAGTTAACTTCTTGGGTGGCTCATCATCTTCAACTGCATGGGC
>SNQJ01S0004903.1:114593-186928 GCA_010110895.2 Picea sitchensis | reverse complement strand
TGGAAGGAGAGTTGAAGAGTCATGCACATGCATTTGTTTTTATGTATGTGTAAGCAGTGAACCTGGTGATGGTTCATCATGAATGATTCATGATTGTAACATGATTGTGTATCATGTATGTCGACTTGTCATTTTGGGAAGGTCGATATGTTTCAAATGAGTCTCGACTGGTGTTGATGATTGTTTGACGACTAAGTTGTGTCGATCATGTTTTTCGACTTATGTTTAGTCGATGGTGTTTGTTGACTTGTAAGTTGATTTTGAGTACACTAAGATGCAGGAAAATGCCATGTGCTTTGATGAAGTACAAGATGCGACAGTTTGCTTGAAGAGTAAAAAGACTTTGTTGGCATCATTTTCAGTCTTGTATAAATTTGTTTTCAAGATTGATGGTTTTCTTGGCTTGTGACAAGATGTCGCAGGAAAGTTTTTGCAACCATTGGAGAGCTGATTGTTTTGACGCCAAATAGTTCACAAGAGGGACTTGATTCTCAGTGGGAAGGTTGGCAGTCTTCCAAGCACAAAGAGAACAGTGGGTCAACAGCAGCCAGAGAACAGTGGTTGAAGGACATAGTCAGTTACAATGCAAGGCATGTCAAAGTATCCAGGGGATTGTCAAAAAGACTTTTCAAGTAGAATCAGTTGATAGAACTTGAAAGCAGAAGAGTATTGAAGCTCAGACAGATAATCATAAGCTTTTTTGGGTCCAAAATCCTTTCAGTGGGAAGGCGTGATCAAAATCTGGACCAGGGGTCAAAATTTTAGCTCAAAAATCAAAGTTCTCGGAATTTCCTCAAAACGAACGGGTGTGTAGCCCTCGTTGTCACGAACCCAATGCAACTCGTTTGGGTTCAAACGGATGTTGGGAGCGAGAGATATCACGATCTGTTCGAATCGTCAAAGAGGTAAAAAAAAGGACGCTGACTGTGCAGTCTGTATAGTCCATACGGATGCTGACGTGGCATGACCATACGCTGACGTGGCAGAGGTCGTATGTCCAGGTGGTAGATGATGACGTGGCCTTCACTCATTGGAAGATGTGGACGAATCATTTGACGACACGTGGCATTATTTTGGCAAGTGTTTTGGTGCCATGTGGCCCAGTCATGGGCTGCCACGTGGCACCCCATTGTTGAATTGGATATTGGTTCAAAATTTATGGAGTCCGTGGGGATCAAACCCCGAACCTCCCCCTTTGGCAATGTTTTGGTAGTGTGTGGGCTACCACTAGCCCACACGGTGGTCCTTGTATAATCTATGGTTTTAATTACATTTGAAATGTCTTAAAATGTGGTTTGGGCACGTCCGAGCTGGGGCTTAGCCCCATCCTCGGTCGCATACATTTAAAACCATATGACCACCGATTTATACACCATATGCACGCGGGTTTTGGTATTACAACGGAGTTAGCCCCCGGTTCTATGTGTAATCATATGACCTGCCACCACACGAAGCGCGGGTTTTGATTTTCAAATGTTAGCCCTTGGTTATATGTGATATCGCATGCGACCACAACACACGGAGCACTGGAGTTTGGTTGTGTTTGCATACGGTTGAGTTTTTACGCCGACACGTGTCGTGCCCACAACAAACTTTGGAAAGGGAGCCCTCTTTTGCGCTAGCCCGAGTGCACATGGACCCATATGCCCGTGGTCTTGGCGGTTAGGGCCTGGCGCACCCATAATTGTTCGACAATTTGCACCGTTATGCGGTTGCGCTCGGTGCTGGGTTTTAACACACGTTTTTAAGCGTGTTCTTGGTTAAACGTACGGAGGTGCATTTTGGCGAACCAGAGACAACAAGCTTGAAGGAAGAGAATGGAAGGAGGCCTATCTTCTTCATTTTTTGGCCGAATGAGGTGTCGTAAAAGCCCAGCTAGGGGTTTTTGGACATTCTGAATCCATTGACACTATTTTCAAAGCCATTTTAAGACTTCTTTTGCAAGTTTTTAACCATTGAAGTTTCAAGAAGCTCTAGGGAGCTTGAAGCCCTCATTGTTTGAGGTCATGCTCAGATGAGCACATGTTTGTTTTCTGTGATTGAATAATCATTTTTGGCTAATTATTATGCTTCGAACACTTTGGGATAGGTTTCAGATCCATTTGAGGACTTTTACAGGTGTTTTTGCCTAAGATAATCTCAGGGAAGCTTAAGGCCACATGTAGAAGAGGTCATGCCCGGACGAGCCATGATCCGTTTTCAGAGTTTTATTAGTCATTTTGGGGTTTTTATGTATTCTGATCCCAATGGTACAGTCAGAATTTCCATTGGAGTTGAGCAACAACTTGTAAAAGAATCTTTGACAAATTAATCCCAGAGAGCCAAGTCCATTGATGGAGGCTCAAGGAGATGTAGCCCGGAGAGGGGTGAACTCCTTTATCATGTCATTATTGTTGTGAGTGTTTGTTGGTTATTATTTTCTGCAAGTTATTGGTTGTTGTTGTATTTATGTAAACAACATATTTAATCTTGCAAAGACCTCACACATAAACATTTAAAAGAAGAAGCATAAACTTGGCACATAATTTATCTTGCATATTTTAACACATGAAGCAAGGTCCTGTAAAGTTTATTTTAATGAAGTAGAGGGTGCTTGCATAGCATAACAAGTCAGCCTTCTATTTTAGGTATAATTGTTTTACTAAGAACACATGTTTGAGATTGGTTTTAGGACTAGTAAAAAAAACGTAAATTCCACAACCTGTAACTACAAGAGTATAGTGGACTAGATTTTAAATTTTGATCCAATATACTTCACTATGTCCTCTATTTTCTATGAAAATTATGCTCATTGAAAATAACCCAGGCAAAAATTAGGTGAAAATGGTGAGGATGAGCTCAATTTGAATGCAAACCTAGAAGTATGCTTTTGCTTTGACTTTAAATGTTGTGTATTACATATGCCTAAAGTACATGGCAATGAATAAATGGGGTCAGTGGCATGTACCCTAAAGTACATAATAATAGAATAAATAAGTCAATGGCATGAGAAAGATAGAGAGTCGATGAATAAGAAGCCTCTTCAAGGGGGAAACCTCTTTTTACAATATATCAAATTCACAAGACAATATGCTTATCCAAATGGATCTCATTTACTATAAATAGGAAATAAAGAGAGTTTGGTGTAACCTACATTCTAGGCTAACCTAACTATAACTAATAAAATAATAATGAGGAAGAGGAAGGGTCTGGACCCTAATAACATTGGTCTACTCTTTCACCCACTTACCTCAAAGAATATTTTACATATTTTCCTAGGGTTTTCCCCCTTGTGTGGGAGGAGAGCCAACCTAAAATGAGAGGAGGTGTTACTAAGGTAACATTGGGAAACCTTCCTAAGTTCCCCCTAGGGTTTCACTTGTTTTCAAGGTTTTATAACTTTTAAGTGTGTGTTTGGGAGATAAAAAATTGGTATTGTTATCGGGGACAAAGTCTAGTTCCCGAGATTCAATAGAATGACTACAATGATTTGATGAGGGTATTTCTTTGAAGATATTATTCTCATCTGGAAACTCCACAAAGGAATGAAGCATTGTTCCATAATATTTTGTATAGACTTGAAGTTTGTAGAAGTCTCCAATGTTTATACCGTTCATGTAAGCTAAGTATTGTTATCATTTTCAAAATTACATCATCTCCATAAAGTAGGAATTTTAGTATGACTTTGGCTATATTGATCCCTCCTCCTCTACATTTTCAAGGAAAACATGAGACCCCCCCCTCTTCCTTGGAATATCTAGATGGAGGGTGTCTCAATCTCGACACCATAAAGACTAGTAACTCATAAGAACTCGATCATATTTGAACCTATGACCTATGGCCTCTACATTGGCAACATGCCTTGAGAAAATGGTTTCATCCATTGAGCTAGCCCTTGGGGAAACTCCTCCTTTCTCATTTTAATCCATTATTCTTATTTTATTTACTTTTTCAATGAAAACATCACGAAGAAACCCAAGGGATGTTTACCCATATTTGTTTATGGAATCCTTGGTAAACTCATCAACATCGACTAATGTGCCTCACCCTTAATGTGCCTCACCCAAGGGAATTTAAACTAGGAACTTGTTGGCACAAAACTAGCTAAATGCCAAAAAACATTGGCAATAATTGATTGAGATAACCCATTAGGATAAAAGAATTCGTGGAACATCTCTTCCCACCCTCAAGCACTTAAGAGAGAATGAGATCGTTGGTACCTTTTCATCCCCAATCAACCTATCAAGGGGAAATATGTCAGAAGAAAGATTTGAACCTGGGTGTGGAGGATAACAACTTCTCCTCTTCACCACCTAAGTTAGACCCAACTAACATCCATACTTCTTATTTATATATATAAAGCACAAATAATGTGGGGAGGAGGGGATAACCATGTTTCACTACTACATTGTTTTTGAAACTATTGAATAGTCCATTTGTTCTCCTTTTAATGTCTTCATGTTCATATACCATATGTACCATTCCTCTCCATAGATTTGGAAATCTCATTTCCATAAGCATTTCCCATATTTCTTCCTTTAGAACTATATCAAAGGCCTTTTTGAATTCTATAAAACAACACCATAGTTCCTCATCCTTGGTGTCCCATGTCTTCTCTATTATGTGCCTTAAAGTATGGTAGTAGTTGATGGAAATGTTTTGGCTTCAATCTCGCTTGTATCTTGGCTCTCTTTTCTTTTTCTTACCATGATACCCTTGATTGGCTTGACAAATATTGGGTTAATTATTAGGGTTTTACAACTCCTTTGATTATTCTTTTCTCCACTTTTTAATAATCATAAAGAATAAATGTGTATAGCCTTTTGGGAAACCTTATATGACCATTTCATTGAATAATGTTGTGACACTACTACATATGGTGTTTAAGTCCAACAAAGAGTTCCAATGGCTCCCTGACATTCATCGATATTTCAACTGCATCCAATCATTGTCAAAATTTCAAATCCTCTTCGAAGGTTTGTAATAAACACGTCCTCCATATTGCCAGGGATACATGGTGCCCCATCATCAAACGCAGATCACAAAGGTGTGTTTATAAAACCACAAGCTATAAAAATTGACTCGGGGACCTATAAATACATGTAAAGTTAGTTATGATCAACTTATGTAACCAACCTATGGTTCGAGGTTGTCTCCATGGGACGAGAACATATAAATATATAAGGTTGTAAGTAGAGTGATAGAAAAGTAGGGCCTTATTAGAGAGACATTAGGAGGAATCTTTGCAGAGAAAAAAGGTGTGGGATTTGTATTTCACTTTGCACAGTTTTGTAATGGAGACTGTAACTATGATGTTTGTCATGTAAATATCCTATTGTTATGACGAATTAATGGAAGATCAATACCATTGTGACTCATACTTTTCTTAGATGTGATGCTTGTTGTGATATGTAGTGTTTATCTACAATCTTTAAGAGATATTTAATGCATCTTTATAATAATGTCTAAATATACCTACATGAAATTTGGAAGGTAAGGGGGGTTAGTTCTAAACTATGGAAGGGGAACTAGGGCTCCAAGAAGAGGCAATAAGTCCATTTATTTCGCAAAAAGAGATCTATGAATGAGATTATGTTTGGTAAATAGTTGACAATGGAATGGGTCCTTAGAGTGGACAATGACCCTATCAAGGGTTCCTTAGGATCTATCTAACCTTTAATTCTCAGGGCTCAACCATCCCCTTCAAAAAATGAGCCTTTAAAAGGTTTATTGATGTGAATAAACCTATCATCCTCCTCCTATAAGAAACAATGTAAAATGGGGATAAAATAGTTGGAGATCTAAGTGGATTGCTTGGGAGTTTGGAGTTTAAATTCATTGATGCTAGAGGAAGGTTTGTGGGGCTCATTAGAAAATTTGTACATATATCTATACCTTTGTTTGTGCAATTGGAAACTTAAAACCCTTTACTGTGAAAAAGACAAAAAATTGTCTTGTAGGACAAAGAGGGCAAATTTAACGTTGGAGTAAATTTTTCATTGGTGCAAAATGCATGCCAGGCTACACTAAAATGCACATCCGGGTCTCAAAAATCATTCAATTTGAGTGGTTCAAACTGTAAATGAATTTTTAAGTCATTTTACATAATCCTATATACTAGTTTTTCATTTGTAGTCATAAAGACTCTATTGTGAAATAATACACAAGAGATACCTACTAAAACCCTAGAAATGCACAACTTACTTGTAAAAAGTAAGTCAAGGTTTTATTATAACTTAGATTTTAATTGTTGGGGGTGTGTTTTATCATATTAGACATATTCATGTTGTTAATTTTGCAATTTCAATTTTAAAAATGGTTGTTTTGCAAAAGAGACAAACTTTTCCTTGTAAATTGGAAGGTCAAAATTGTACTAAGTGACCAAATTAAAATGCATTCCCAAGCTTCCCTATAGCACCTAAAATTGTTTTATAAGTTGTAATATGGGGATATATATATTTTGTATTTACCTATGTCATCTAAAGTGAAATTTAAGAACATGAGAGGTTGATTTCATGCACCTAGATTTGTGATTTCATGTAAATCCGAAGTCAAAACTCTCTTGAGTAAAATGCATGCCCTAGTCTCAATTTTGACTCAAATTGAGTGGTTCAACTTGAAGAAGGTGTAATTTGTGATTTTACACCTGCATATAGCGTTATATGTGTAGTTTCATACAAAAAACTACTTGATGTGCATAAAGGCTAAAAATCACCTTGTAAAACCGAAGGGTCAATTTGTTAAAGTTGGATATAGGAAAGTGCAAGCCCAAAGTTGGATAAGCCTTTATAATTTAATATTTAAGTCATAAATATATGATTACAATATTTTTAACATGTTTGTACAATCAGGAGTGCATTTACACTTCAATACAGATGATTTCTATTTACAAAGATTCATGACCTTTAAATGAATCAAAGGATTGTGGGTTATGAGAGAAATCAAGGTAAATGACTTCTAACCAACCAATTATACATAGAAAATGGCATAAAAATTAACAACACATATTTAACCCATATAAAAAATACTTTAAAGAGAATCAATCATAGAAAATATAGATTTTGTTTACATCCAAATTGATTGATTCAAGTTGGTCGAGAGTCTGTAATTTATCTTTTTACATCTACATGTACCTTTGTTTGTGCATTTAGATAAATAAAACCCATTTCTATGCAAAGAGACCAATAACTTTTTTATAGAATGAAGACGCCAATAATACAAGAAATATTACGAGCTACATGGTTGTAGAAAAGTAGTACAATTGTATATACCTTTGTTTGTGCAATTTGAAACTTAAAACCCTTTGCCATGCAAAAAGACCAAAAATTGTCTTGTAGGACAAAGAGGGCAAATTTTGCGTTGGTGTAATTTTTTCCTTGGTGCAAAATGCATTCTAGGCTACACTAAAATACACGCATAGGCCTCAAAACTCATTCAATTTGAGTGGTTCAAATTGTAAATGATTCGTTAAGTCATTTTTCATAAGCCTATATACTTATTTTTTTATTTGCATTCATAAAATACTTTGTTGTACAACAATAGGCAAGAGGTGCCTAGTAAAACCCTAGAAATGCCCAACCTGTTTGTAAAAAGTAAGTCAGGGTTTTATTATACCTTATATTTGAGTTGGGAAAGTTGTTGTGGGTGTGGGTTATCATATTATACCTATTCATGTCGTTAATTTTTTAATTGAAATTTAAAAAAGGGTTGTTGTGCAGAAGAGGCAAAGTTTGTGTTATAATTTGGAAGGTCACAACTGTACTAAGTGACAAAATTAAAATGCACATCCAAGCTTCCTTGTAGCTCTACAAATTGTTTTATAAGTTTTAATATGGATTTATATATATGGTAAATGTATCTATGTCATCTAAAGTGCAATTTAAGAACAAGATAGGTTGTTTTCATGCACCTAGATTTGGGAGTTCATGTAAATTTGAAGTCAAAACTGCCTTAGAGTAAAATGCACACCCTAGTCTCAATTTTGACCCAAATTGAGTGGTTCAACTTGAAGAAGGTGTAATTTGTGATTTTACACCTACATATAGACTTATATTAGCATTTTCAAACAAACACCTACCTGATGTGCATAAAGGCTAAAAATCGCCTTGTAAAAATCGAAGGGCCAATTTGTCAAAGTTGGCTATAGGAAAGTGCATGCCCAAAGTTGGATAAGCCTCCATAATTTAATATTTCAGTTGTGAATTGATGATTACAATAATTTTAACATGTTTGTACAATTAGGAGTGCATTTACACTCCAAAAAGGATGATTTCTATACCCAAAGATTCATGACCTTTTGATGAATCAGAGGATGGTGGGTTATAATAGAAATCAAGGTCAATGACTTCTAACCAACAAATGATACATAGAAACTTTCATATAAATTAACAACACATAATTAACCGATGCAAGAAACTACTTTAAAGAGAATAAATCATAGAAAACATAGAGTTTATTCACCTCCAAATTGATTGATTCAAGTTGGTCGAGAGTTTGTAATTTATCTTTTTACATCTTCATATACCTTTGCTTGTGAATTTAGAGAAATAAAACCCTTTGTTGTTAAAAAAAGACCAAAAATTATCTTATAGAATGAACAGATCGATATTATAGGAAATATTACAAGTTACAGGGTTGTAGAAAAGTTTTACATTTGAATTAAAACCCTTGTTGTACAAAAAGATCAAAAATTGTCTTTTAGGACAAAGAGAGCAAATTGTTTGAATTGGCCTTCTTAAAATGCACACCAACTTAAGGGAAATTCACGCCCAATGGTGAATTTCGTATGTTGACATGATGGGTATATAGGACATTGAGTAATGCATTCCTTAATATGAGATATGTATTCCTTAAGAAGAAAATTCACGCTAAAAAATGGAAATTGTGTGTTTGATGCATGAAAACAGGGCATGCTATAAAATGCACGCCCTGGAGTGAAAAATGTAAGCCTTGTATTAGTATTTGAATGATAATTTCTTGAAATCACAATGTTAAGGAAAATTTATATCTTTAGATGAATTATGCACATTGTCCTTATTAAATTTCATGAAAATAGGGCGTTGAGGAAAATGCATGCCCTGTTAGAGAAAAACGTAGGTTGTATATATGTTGTTCTATCCCCAGAATTTGGTGTGGGGTGAAATATACATTTTGGTTTGGGGTTACATGAATGAACTAATATGTATCATAATTTTAGGGAAAATTCATATCTTTATATGAATTATGCACATTATGTACATTTTCCTCAAGAAATATCATGAAAACAAGGGATTGAGGAAAATGCACTCCCTATTAAGGAAAAAGACAGGATGTATATATGTTGTTATGTTCTCAGAATTTGGTGTAGGGTGAAATATACATTTGGTTTGGGGTTATATATATATATATATTGTGTTAAGTGTTAGTTATATATGTTTTATCCATATATTGAATTATGTATGGTCATGGTATGAAAATTACCATTGTGGAGGAAATTGGGCAAATGTTTCGTTTCTAGCTTGTGTATGTATTTTAATTTGCATGCACGATTATTGTTTTACAAGCCATATTCATACTTGATACATATAGGTTTCATATTCATAACAACAAAGATAAATATATGTAATTACCATTGTTATATCAACATGTCAAGTACATGAAACTACTTATGTTTTACGTAAACATCTTGCAAACAAGATGAGAATGGTGGTGTATATGTGTAAAACTCTATCGCAAGTAACTTTTAAAGTATTACAGGCTTTGATATGTAACTATACACATGCATAAATGTTTATAACCACAAACCACTATATATTTCAACCCTTTACCATATTTCAATTTCAAGCAGCAGTGAACTATTTTATCAATTGGCATGCATTTTTTAAATGTAATTTTCTTTTTCAGTAATCAAAATATAATTTTTTCAGAGGAAAAATTATCAATTAACAATCACATATGTCCATTAATACCAAATAAATTGAGAACTATCAATGGAGTAGAATTAATTTTATGTCAATTAAAAATGTACATTAACACAAAATAAAATGAACACTCTAAATGGTGTTGAATTCATTAACTACATTAAATAAAATACATTGTCAATAAAATGTCGAAATAATGATATATATTACATATTTAAATGTGTTTACATAGAGTACATTGTATATAAACAAATGCTATTTTGTAACTACTCTAGGCTGCTTGGGAGGTTTCTGTAAGCCCTTCTCTTGAGATGAAGAAAAATCAGTAGAGCCTCTCTTTTCTTTTGTAGAGGATTTTGATTGTCCTCGAGCTGCAATAGACGCATGTTGTAATTGTTTCTCTAGATATTTAACTTTCTTTGCATAATTTTGCAATGTGTATTGCAATCTTCTTTTATTTTCTGCTTTCTTTTTCAATATTTTCACATTCTTCTTATACTTATCCAATTGTTCATGTTTATTCCTTTCAAGTTATTTATTTTCTAATTTATGTTGGGATCAAACTTCAGCCAATTGACCCCTGAGTTTTTCTACATTCTCAAGATGTTGTTCCCTCAAATATTGTTTATCTCCGATGTAGTAGACAAAATTGGCACTGCCTCAATTACTGTGGTACTTTGTAATTTGTGTTGCAAATCAACAATTTGGGATTTAAAGTTTTGTATCACCATGTCGCATCCTAAATGTTGTGCCTTTCAGTTCTTCAAGAGTTCATTATTTATCTCTTTAATATTTCCTCTCTCTTAGATATCTTCGCCTTTAATGATTCAATCATTAGTGATGGGGCATATATATCAACTAGAGAACTCCCTAATGAGAGAACTTCCTGAGACCTTGTATCTTATGTTTATAGGTACTTTTCTAAGTCAATTGAAGGAATTTGTTTTGTTGGACTTCCCTTACTTTTACCTTTACCCTTAGCCATACCCTAACTTCTACCTTTATACTGACCCTTGCCACCTTCTTTACTATGACTTTCTATTTCCTTTTCAAGTTTTGTAATCTTCTATTTTTCTAGACTACCTTGAATTTTACATGTTCCCATACTCTAAATTTTACCTTTATCTCGACCATCTCCACCTTCTTTAATATGCCTTTCTATTTCCTTTTAAAGTTCTCTAATCTTCGTTTTTGCATTGAAAAATGAGATATGTCTTTCTTTCAAATTATTACCTTGCATAATAGTTTGTTTCCTCAATTTGGTCACTGTGTTGTTATATTCTTCAACCTCTGATTTATGCTTCTCATGTTCCTCTTTCACTTTATTTTCAAATTTATCCTTTAAAATTTCAATAAATTTCCCTTTGTCCTTCAACTGCTTATTTAATTCATCCACAGTCGGATTACATGTAATTTGCAATGGACGTATATTCAAAATCTCTACTCTTCTTCTCAAGTCTTCCTCAAGTTTTCTAATAGTGTTTTCATATGTAGCCTTACTATCTTTGAACAATGACTTGACACTATCAATCTCCCTTGGAGATTCCTTTCCAATTCTAGATACCTCACTTTTTAAACCATCAATAACACGATCTTTGTTGTTTATTGTTCTATTTGATTCTTGTGCTTACTGCACAATCATTGATTACATATCTACAATATTCTTCATGCATTCAATAATATCCTTGTCCTTTAGTTGGCACTTTTCCATTCAGTTGTTTAGAGAGGAAGAATCCTCCATTGTAACATGTTTGTAATGCATCATTCTATAAAATGCTGATAAAATGAATCTGTCATAAAAAATGTGTGTTGGAATGTGCACAATTGAACTTGGAGAGGTAGAATCAACACCCATAACAGGGACATTATACTCAAGTACTGCCATTTTAGGAAGAATTCTATCAATTATACTTTCTAAATATCAAAAAATTCATCATTTCTTGTTTCCATATAATTGCCCATGCCTCCCTGCTCCTCAACTTCATTCATGGTTTCATGTAGGTCTCTTAAAGCCCTGAAAACATTAACTTCATCTTGGGAAACTGTATTAGAACAAATTTCCACACCATCAACTGGAATCTGTCTAGGTACTTCCTCAATGGTTTTCTTTGTTTTTTATCTCCTAATGTAAGTTTTAAGAGGGCTTGTTTATAATTTTCTGCAGTGTGCTTGAGAAACTGAACTTAATCTTCTTCTTTTTTACTTTCTTCAAGGGAATAATGTAATTTTTTAGCCAATTGATGATGGACATATATGACCCTGTCTTCAAACCAATAAATAACTAGCCTCATGCAGTCACCAAAAATATCACTCCTATGATTATTCATAATTGTCCTAAGGACACATAGAATCAAATATTTGTATAGTCCCTGGGGAACATCTAGCATTCTTAAACCATTCCTGGGAACATATACCTTTTTCCCACACTTGTTTTTTTTTTTTTGGAGTTAAATGTTGCTCCCCATCTGTGTGGAATTTTTGTTTCTCTTGCAACAAAATCAACGTCTAAGTAAACTCTCTACCCAAATAGTTTCAATTCCATACTATCATCATAATTAGCTATGATGTCATCTATCTCCTCATTTTTCGAAATTAAAGGGTCCAAACATAAAGTCAAAAGTATATGCCCTTCTCAGGATATTTAGCATACATTTGGACTATATTCTTTGTATCTCTCCATGCATCAAGACACTCTTATAATTTGTTGATAGTGAACTTTTAATCTTGGGAACCCCTTGTTTCAACTGTTTCACCCATGGTAGAGGACACCCTTATTTCAATTGTGGCCATGGTTGTATGGGTTCAAAGTTGAAATCATGGAAAATATCTTATTCAATGCAGGTTGAGGAATGTACATTAACGCTAAGGAATGGATGCTAAGGAATGCATGTTGATGTTGAGGAATGGATGTTGAGGAATGCACGCTCACGCTAAGGAAACCCTTGGCAGGAAATTGACCTTTTTTTTAAATGATTTTGGGTTATATTGGTATATTTTTCTATAATGCACTTTTATTAACACTACTACATATGGTGTTGAAGTCTGACGAGGTGTTCTGGCGTTACGAACAAAATCCACCTTATCGTCAAACGTTACCCTGTAATTCTTAAAATTTCGTTATATTTTTTCTTGGTCCCTCGACGTTCATCGTACATACGATGTATACTAATATTCGTTGGACAACCGACTCGTATTCAACAGTTTAGAAGACCGATGAAATCACCATCATGACCCACCATTGCCTCGTGGCCTGCCTCTATGGAACCTACGTGGCAATGCCATGTCAGTAAATTTTTGTCTCATGGGTGCATTTGGCACCTAATTGGGCCTTAATTATGCCAGCTAGAGGAATAAAAATGTATGTCACGAGCTTATTATTCCTACGTTGTCTCGATCAAGATGTCAATTATTCCTGCTATGAGGGAGAAGAAATCTTCGGCGTGGGATAATTATGCCCATGTTGTCTTGATTGAGACATCAATTATGTCTATTATGGGGGATAAAAATGTACAACACAGGCTAATTATGCCCTCTTTGCCTCCAAATGTCAATTAAACATGAATGGACAAGAGATATGATTGCTAAGGACAAGGATTGATGGATGAACATATACGGATTAAAATTTTGCATGATGTGGGTAGGTTGGACAGTACCTGACCCAGATCATTTGTGCCGCTATATAGGCGATGAGAGAATTTAAATTCATATGTTGGTTAATGTGACCACTGAATTCATATGGTGGCTTGTCCTGACCGGTACTTCCATGTCCCAAAGTTACCCTTTGTACAATGAAGGGGCAGTAGTCCATGGCATAATAAGTAGCTCATTGAGTGGTTAAGTCAGTGTAAGTTGAGTGCCCCGGGGTTTTCTAAGGATGATGAATTCATTTATGCATTCATAAATGCAAGTTAAAGAACACAAAATTGTGATTTTTCCTAGATTTAGATCGTTAGATTCAAGTGAAAAATGCCAATTAAACATAGAATGTTTAGACTATGCCACAATGGGGGAAACTTGTGAAGGATTCATGTGGTCGACTTAGAGGTCACAATATTGTACCCATATGCGGGTGGTTCCACCAATTAAGAAGATGCATGCCGCATCAACGTCGACAGTCTAGGAGGTCGCAAGACAGAGAAAGGGGGAGTCTCCAGCAGCAGTGGGAGGACCAAATAAAATCAAGCACATCTTGAGGGGAGGAATCAATGATGCCAATAGTTTCAAGGGAATGTGACAGTACAAGGAGATGGGAGACAAAGTAGTTCACTAGAAGGAATATGTATTGTTTGGTTGGGCCAAATGGGCGTTGAAGGTGTTTGACCCATGTATAGGATATCGCAGTAGTTTCTTAGAAAAAGACAATACAAATTGGTAAAACTATACCCTTTTGGTATCAATCATGTTCATCCCCACCATAATATTCTACCTCAAGCTCGCCCCTAATACTTCCCCTTCTCTCTTCCCACCCAGTGGTGAACCCTCCATATCAAAACCATATTTCGTGTCTTCCATTAGACCCTTCGCTGCACTACCAATTTTGGAACCCATTGGCACTGTAAGTTTCTTCGGTACCCCTCGACAGTGTGAAGCTAGTGACTAGATAAAAACACCCTTCTCAGTATTGATTGCAAAGGACGACTGGATACAACAAGGAAGGGTGTGCCTCAAGTACTAAGCATTGCCTCAAAGTTGTATACATGTGAAGTTAGTTATGATCCACTTATGTAAGCGAACTATGGGTCATGGTGGTCCCATGGGGAACATAATATATAAGGTTGTAACAATTGGCTCGAGGACCTGTGAATACATGTAAAGTTAGTTATGATCCACTATGTAAGCAACCTATGTGTCACAGTGGTCCCCATGGTGAACATAATATATAAGGTTGTAAGAAGAGAGATATCAAACGAGAGGCTTGTTAGAGATTCCTTGGGAGGAATCTTGGTAGAGGAGAAAGTTGTAGAATCTGTATTACATTTTTCTCATTTTTGTAATGGAGATTGTATTTGTGATGTTTGTCATGTAAGGATCCTTCAATATTATGAGGAATTAATGGAATATTAGTAATGTTTTTGACTATTACTTGTCTTATATGTGATGCTTGTTGTGATCTTTACTAATTATCTGCAATCTTTAAGTGATCTTTAATTTATCTATTTAATAATGTCTGAATCTACCTACAAGAAATATTTATAATATTTCAAACTTTTTTTATGAGACAAAAATCATTGTATTGATATTTCTAGTGGAAATAACATACACATTGACGAGATCCCATCTAATTTATCGTTAGCAATCATTTCCTTTATAGATTGCCTCTATCATATAATACTATAGCCTATTCTTATGACTTTGACTCTTAGAATCATCCTTATACAAGTCACTCTTTAAACAAATAGTTCCACAACTTCATATTGATGCTTAAGACAAAACCAAGAGACAAACTCTATCTAACTTTACATAAACAAAAATTAAAACAAGACCAAAAATCCATTCATCAAAAAATATGTAAGTGTATCAAATCTATAGGAGTATAGTCCTTAATATCATGAACAAGCAAAACAACTTCCTCCAAAATGAATACTTCCTTTGATAATTGATGAGCTTTGTGGTTGAATTGTCGGTAGACATGAGCAAAGGACACCTCTTCAAAAACTATTTTATTCTCCATAATCCTATTGAAAATAGTCCCCAATTCCAAGTTAGAAATATTAATTTTACCATTTTCCCAATCCATCAAAAGTTGTAAGATGGAGTTACATAAATGGTAAATTTTCCTATGCATTTGAGGTTCAACTGAAAAACAGGGGAGGTTTCTTTCATGCACCTAGAATTGGGATTTCATGTAAATTTGAAGGGAAAACTACCTCAGCCTCAAATACATGCCCTAGTCTCCAATTGGAGCCAACTTTGGTGGTTCATATTGCATAAGTTGTAGTATGTGATTTCACTAAAATTGTATTGGAATTTTGAGACATAAACCTTAATGGATAACAATTGCATTGTAAAACTAAAGTGTCAAATTGTTAAATTTGGTTATATTAAATTGCACGCCCAAAGTTGGCTAAGGATCAATAACTTAGGATTTAAGCTATAAATTGATCAATCCAATATGTATAACATGTTTGTACAATTAGTAGTGCATTTACATTCCAAAAGGGATGATTGATATGCACAAAGGTTCATAGCATTTTTATGATCCATAGGATGGTGGGTTAGGAGATAAACCAAGGTTAGTTTTACATTAAGAGTCATAAAAGACTCTTCTATGCAAAAATAGGCAAGAGATGCATAGTTTAACCCTGGAAATGCAAAAATTGTTTGTAAAAAGTAGCCCAATGTTGTATTATACCTTAGATTTGAGTTGTGCAAGTTGTTGGGGATGTGGTTTATCATAGTAGACGTGGTCATGTTGTTTATTTTAAAATTGCAAGTTTAAAAATGGTGGTTGTGCAAAAGAGGAAAAGCTTACCTTGTAATTTGCAAGGTTTAAACTATACTAAGTGAGTAAATGAAAATGCACGTCCAAGCTTCCCTGTAGCTCCAAAAGTTGTTTTATAAGTTTTATGATGGAGTTACATAAATGGTAAATTTACCTATGCATTTAAGGTTCAATTGAAGAATAGGCGAGGTTGCTTTCTTGCACCTAGAATTGGGATTTCATGTAAATTTGAAAGGAAAATTGCCTCAACCTCAAATGCATGCCCTAGTCTCCAATTTGAGCCAAATTTGGTGGTTCATCTTGCATAAGTTGTAGTTTGTGATTCCACACCTGTCTATAAACTTATATTGGCATTTTGAGACAGAAACCTACCTAGTGTGCATAATGGATAACAATTGCATTGTCAAACCAAAGTTCCAAATTGTTAAAGTTGGCTATATTAAATTGCACGCCCAAAGTTGGATAAGGATCAATAACTTAGTATTTATGTTGTAAATTGATCATTCCAATATGTATAACCTGTTTGTAAAATTAGTAGTGAATTTACAATCCAAAATGGATGATTTCAATGCACAAATATTCATGGCATTTTGATGATTCAGAGGATGGTGGCTTAGAAGATAAGCCAAGGTCAATTTTGCATTAAGAGTCATAAAAGACTCTTTTGTGCAAAAATAGGCAAGAGATGCATAGTATAACCCTGGAAATGAAAAAAATGTTTGTAAAAAGTAACCCAATGTTGTATTATACCTTATAATTGAGTTGTGCAAGTTGTTGGGGATGTGCTTTATCATAGTAGACCTATTCATGTTGTTTATTTTGCAATTGCAACTTTAAAAAGGGTGGTTGTGCAAAAGAGGCAAAGCTTTCCTTGTAATTTGCAAGGTTTAAATTGTACTAAGTGAGTAAATGAAAATGCACGCCCAAGCTTCCCTGTAGCTCCAAAATTTGTTTTATAAGTTTTAAGATGGAGTTACATAAATGGTGAATTTACCTATGCATCTGAGGTTCAATTGAAGAACATAAGAGGTTTCTTTCATGCACCTAGAATTGGGATTTCATGTAAATTTGAAGGGAAAACTACATCAACCTCAAATGCACGCTCCAGTCTCCAATTTGAGCCAACTTTGGTGGTTCATCTTGCATAAGTTGTAGATTGTGATTTCAGACCTGTTTATAAACTTATATTGGAATCGTGAGACATAAAACTACCTGGTGTGCATAATGGATAGTAATTGCATTGTAAAACCAAAGTGTCAAATTGTTAAAGTTGGCTATGTTAAATTACATACCCAAAGTTGGCTAAGGATCAATGATTTAGGATGTAAGATGTAGATTGATCATTCCAATATGTATAACATGTTTGTACAATTAGTAGTGCATTTACACTCCAAAATGGATAATTTCTATGCACAAATATTCATGGAATTTTGATGATTCAAAGGATGGTGGGTTAGGAGATAAACCAGGGACAATTTTGCATTAAGAGACATAAAATACTCTTATGTGCAAAAATACTCTATAATTTGCAAGGTCAAACTTGGACTAAGTGAGAACATTAAAATACACGCCCAAGCTTCCCTATAGCTCAAAAATGGTTGTAAAGGTATGGAGCTAGTTATATTGTAATTAAATTTACATATGTCATTTAAAGCGCAAATGAAGAACATGAGAGGTTTCTTTCATGCAGCTAGATTTGGGATTTCATGTAAATTTGAATGCAAATCGACCTCAGAGTAAAATGCATGCCCTAGTGCCAATTTTGACCCACTTTACTATACATCCAACAAGGCTCTAATAAGACCTTTAGCCACTATTAAAAATAGAAGGTAGATTGAAAGCAGGTGGTGTGATCAAACTTAGATATCAAAGCAATGTTTCTTCTTTCAAAACACATAAGTCATAACTTATCAAACTGGTGATCAAATCATATATGTAAAAAATATATATATCATTTCTCTTAGGAAATAACCAATTGAATTATTTTTACTAGCTTTAAAATTTGGCAACAACACCATTCTATTAGTGTCACATGTGCATCTTTGAAAATAACTAAAAACTTACAAGAAGAAGAAATCGAAATGGAAAATATCTTTTGAAATACATGGAAAAAAAATTTCACACTAGTATACAACATGGTATATCACCTAGACGTTGAAAGAAGTAAAAAAAATAATACAAGTACAGTATTAAAAACATTTTGTTTTCCTACATAAACTTACATGAGTTCAATTGAAAGTTCATGGTTTTCCCAAGAGTAATTGCTATGAATATTTCCAAAAACATTGGGATGCTGCATAATCATTGATTTGGAAATTTTTTTAAGAAACCCAATTATATGTTCATGAAAAATGTTTATATTTAAGTGAAAAATATAAGTGTATGCATAACTATAATAACAGATTATTTTATAAGTTTTTTATTTTCAATGAAAATATGAAAAATTGTATCCTAAAAATTTTCAAAATAAAAAAAAATATAGCCAAATTGTTGAAATTCCGCATAAAAAAAACATTAGATCAAAGCAATGAATGTAGCATTGACCATTGCAAGAAATCTCTTAGAACATATTGATATATAATATGGTTAGTTGTTAATGATGATGTCAATAATGACAATGACGATGATAATCGTGATGATGAGGATGATGGTGTTGGTGTTATATATATATATATATATATATATATAATTGTAGTTTATTATTGCAAGTGGTATGGAAAAAATGAGATGCATTCCAAAAGGTTGGGTTTTTTTTATAGTATTGCACGATCATCATCATAGTCATTACCATTTTTGTCATCTTCATTGTCATTAACAAACCATAATATACTTGGTAAATCGTAATACACATGGCAAGTGAAGGTGACAATATCATAACCACACCACCCTTTTGTTCTTCATGGGTCATAATATATGCTACAAAACTCAACCAAATAAAACTTAGCTTTGTTATGAGCATGAATTCAACAAACTTAACCAAGATAAGTTGTTGGGGAAAACTATGGTCTTACACAAGAATCTTCTAGATTTTTTTCTTTCTAGGCCAAAGAAATCATTTTTCTCAGTCATTTGGAACTTTTTCACCTCCAAAAAATATGGTTCTAACTTCTAAGTTGTGTAGTAGGGTTAAAAGGACCTAATTACCCTGGTCCCCATATCATTGTCACTATATGAGTGGAATGCCATGATCCATATGTTATACCTTCTACAAGAAACATTTTATATGTTTCATTTAAAATACATAAAAACACAACAAAACAAGAATGATGGGCATAACAGAATCATGTACAATTCAACTTATATTACTTTTCAATAAATGTAGTGATTAAAATTAGCAACTTATATCCTCATCCAAAATTGAATCTTAACACTTGCATTATCTTAGTGGAGGTATAGAAGGTAGTTGGGTCAACTGCAATAGGGTTTTGATTACAAGAAAAATGTTTTATTTGGGATTATAGGCTTTATACTTCAACAAATAGAAAACACCTTAAATTATGATTTGGGACTGTATGGTCCTTGCTCCATAATGGGAAATGGGTCAAAAGAGGGCACATAGGCACCAAGTTACTACATATCCCTAAACATTAGTAGCATTAAAACTCTAATGACCAAGCTACCTTAAACATAAGAAGCTTGGAAGAATAGACAGACACTCTATGACTCCCTTCTTGACCAGTAGAGAGTAGGAACAAAATGTAAATCCATGAGAAAGAAATTGTATCTGAGGGACTTGTTGGATAATTTGTTTCGGTTTTTCTCCCATTTAAATTTCTATATGCAACTTGATGTTGATGCATCTTGATATTATTGTTTAATGTTTCTATAATTCGTATGTAATTCACACAATTAATCTATTATGGAGTATGTTGCAAAGTATCTATAGCTAATGAATAAACTCAAGTTGAGTGATAACAAGAGTCAATGTGTCAATGAAACAATCAAAGGTGTATACATTGTGTCTTTCACATTCACTGTTTCTTCTAGGAAGAATTTTTCTCCAAATCAAGCTTGCATAATATTTTAGTGTTTGATGTATCTACCTTTTTAGTATCTACATATAATCATTGTCATTGTCAGTTTCCTTATTGTCTTTGTCATAGTGGTTAAGGGATATAAGAGTGTTAGGGTATAGAGTTTATAATTATAAGAGTTAGGTGATATAAGGGTTTCATGGGTCGGGAGTTAAGGAATATGGGTTATAGGAGTTAGGGATTTGCATGTTATAAGGGTAATGTGTTAATGGTTTTAGGTTTTAAGAATAATATGGAGTAGGCATCATAGTTTTGAAAGGGTTGGAGGGGTTATGGGTTCAATCTATAGGGGTTAGGGATTTATTGATTATAAGTGTAATTTATTATATGTGTTATGGGTAAGTAATTATAAGGGTTATATGTTAGAAGCATTAGATGTATTATAGAGTTAGAATTTATAGGTGTTAGGGTTTTGGGGTTAGGGATTATAAAGGGTTAGGGGTTAGGAAATGAATGTAAGGAATATAGGGGCTATAGAGTTTAATATTATTTAATAGTGATAAAGGATAAATGTTATTGGGATTATAGGTTTAGGGGTTAGGGATTAGGGTTTTATCATTGTAAAGTCTATATGGTTTAGGCATTACAAGGGTTACGATGGATAGGCGTTAGGGATTACAAAGGTTATAAGAGTTAAGGTTTAGGGAGTATATACATTAGGGGTCATTGATTTAGGGTGGTATCAAGATATGAGTTATGGTTTATAGTGTTGAAGGATTATAGGGGTCAATGGATAAGGGTGAAATGGATTATCATGTTTAATATTATAGGGTTTATCATGGTTATGGTTTATAGTGTTGAAGGATTATAAGGGGTCAATGGATAAGGGTGAAATGGATTATCATGTTTAATATTATAGGGTTTATCATGGTTAGGGATTATATTTTACTATGGTTATATATTAGGGGATAGGGCACGTAGGAATAAGGGGTTATAAATATTATAAATTTTATGGATTTACATGGGTTTTTAAAGGGATTATGGGGGTTAGAATGGTTATATGGGACAAGGTAAAGGTTGATATGGATTATAAGGTTTACAGGTTATACTAGTTAAGGTTTATGAGTGATATGAGTTATATGGGTCAAGAGTCATACTATTTAAATGTGTATATCACTAGATGTGAAATGGGTTAAGGTTAGGGTTTATATTGGTTAAGAGTTAGAAGGATTTATAAGCATTAACGTGTAGAGGAATTAATGATAAAGTGTTATAGAGGTTAATTATTGTAGGAGTTAGAAGTTATAAGGGTTACAGTGGTTAAGGTATTGGGGTTAAAGAGGTCAAGTATACGATGGTTATGTGTTACAAGGAATATGGTTGTTATAGGTTGTATGGGTTATATATGTTAGGGGTTATATCGGTTTATATGTTGGGGTGTATATAAGTTGTTAAGTATTAGGGGTTAATAGTGATAAGGGAAATATGGGTTAGTAGTTATAAGGATTAGTTAAGGGTCATATTAGGTAGAGGCTGAGTATGAATGAGGTTAAGTATGAATCAAATATCATACACCATCTTTCATTTGTTGTCTAAGGTTTGTGAATACATCGATTAAACATCATTTAAACAACATTTACTAGCCATAGATTAGTATAGTGTTTGAAAAAGAATTCGATATGTGCATTAAATGTTGATTAAGAGACGTGTGCAATCTATTCAACCAACATTATGACTACAACATAGGTTAAGCAACGAATGTCCAGGGGAAATGCCATTAAAAAGGCCAAAATTCATGAATTTAACTGATTTTCAACATTAGCATCATTTTTTTCAACAAATGACACATTTCATTCCCAATTGTAGTTGTGACTCCCAACTCTCACAAACAACACAACTATATCTATGTTGATGGTTTTCATCTATGAATATTCAATACTAGGCCAAATGGATTGGATAATGAATATAATGGGACTAACTACTCATGGTACAAGGATCCCTAGTGTAGAAGTCTAACATCTTTCATAAATTCCACTTCCATCTCCACCTTGGCTACTTAGACCGTGCTATGAGCCAAAACCTTAAAATATCATAAGAAACCACAGTATACACCATTTACACCAAACGTGATAATGGAGTACAAATAAAAGATAGATAAGAGAGATGAGTTACATAATAACTCATTGAAGAATAGGGTAACCTTGTCCAAAAACCCCAATACATTCATACATCCCAAATCACATCTCTCTCAATATTGACTACATGATCTCTACACACATTGCACATGTGGGGCCTTTATTAGGCCAACCACTATTCCATATACATTTAACCCCATATATGTTCCCCTTGGGGTCATCTCATATACATTTAACCCCATATATGCCTCCCTTGGGGTCATATCATAGTACCCTCCTTAAAAAATCTTTGTTCTCAAAGATTTGTAGTTAAAGGATTTACATATGTTGAAACCAAGTAATATGATTTTATTATGTTTCTGGTTTCTTCTTTCCATCGATGATGATACATCCATTTGTTACACACCAAATTCCCACACTACTAAGTTTTGCACTTATGTATCACATTCTAATAAGTGTCTTGCTTATGTATTACTTATGTATCACATTCTACTAAGTGTCTATTTGTCATGCTACTAAGTGTCACACTTATGTATCACATTCTACTAAGTGTCACACTTAAATGTCACAACTTTATCATCATGTAGGAGTACTTGTCATGTTCCCTAGACGAGTTGGAAGGAAACTATTTCAATTGGAGGTCAAAATGATACCTTTTTCCTTGATATTTTGACCTTAAATGAGCTTCATCATCCCTCTTCCCATATACAAGGAGAGATTATCGCTCCCCCGGAGTGTCCTAGGGAGTGATAGTCACCCTATGCACAGTTATGGGGGGATGATGAAGTTGTTGCAACCTTAATGCCTTGATTTGTGAGGTGGTTTCAAGATTTCTTAGTTGGTTAAGGGATTGATTCGAGATATCTCTTATTCAAGGAAAGTTCAATATTTTTGGTTGAGAAAAATCATCTCGTGATCACATCCTCACCTCAAAACTATCATATGTTTGTGATGCTTCCTAGAATATATAATTAGGGCCACACTTGAGTGAAAAAGAGGAGAATTAATAACATCATACTTCTGATTGTGTGAGATCCAAAGGGTTGGATAGGAGAGCATGGAGAAGTTGTTGCAACGTCAAATTTTAGGATTTAAGTGCTTCCATTTTGTTGGATTTCCATTAATACACAACTTGGTCTATTCCTCTCATGTCTATGCATTCAAGTGTATGCATGTCTATTGTTGTAAATTCATCATAGATAGGTCTATTTTCACTTAACAATATATTGTGGAAGAAGGAGGTTTCTCTTTGTTCTTTGCAAGTATTTTCTTGCGCCTAGGAGCGTGGACATCAAGGTCAAAGGCTAGAGTAACGAGGAAAACCATCGTAAAAAGGTAAGCTATCTATCTCTTCCTTCTCATTCTAATTGTCAAAATAGGTCTAAGAGGAAAGTAGTTCACCATTTTTTTTAGTTTGTCTTGGATCATGAGGGGTCTTGATCCAAGGGGGGTTTCACCTGTCCGTAGGGGGAACTTTACCATAACACCATCCAAACTCAATTCTTTTCATTCTTAATCCTTGATGGTTGTTTTTCCATAATTGTCTTTCATTTTCTTCCATGTATTATTGTTGTAACTTCTCCACTTTGTTGTAGTTGTTGGTCTCTGATAATATATTGTCGAATAATGGTTTTTTGATGCCTTGTTCCATTAATATTTTTTATTATTCCATCTTCTTCCTTGGTAATGTAAATGTCGATATTATTTTCTTCCTTGATAACTTTTCTGGTAATGAGGGTATCGATATGGTTTCACATGCAATGGTTTTATTTCATTTTTCACACCCATCACATCTGTCTTATTTTCATAGATAAGGGCATCCTCTATCCTCTTTGCTTAGTCTTTTATTACTCTAGCCTTGTAGATAATCCCATCATATTTGACATGTGCATCCTGCATATGGAGTTCAACTTCTTCAAGTATCTTCTGGACACCTTCTTGAATATTCTCTTCCTCCTCGTTTTGAAGCTGCAATGTGACCCCATCTATCAAATTCTAATGTCGTTCTTCAATTCTATATTTCATTTCTAATTTTACCTCATCGATATTTAGGGATTCCTCAACCTTCTTGAAAATTTCCTCTTCAATCTTTTTTATAGTATCTTGTTCAATTTTTGTGGTAATATCACCATCCCTATTCTTTGATTCAAACTCCTATAAAGACCTTGTTATCGCACAATACGTACTTATACGAATCCCAAGACAAGTACGGGAAATTGGTGTAACTACAAGATAACCTATCATTGTCACCTTAATAGGAAATCCCCATGTTTTATGGATAGGCAAGTTTTATCCCAGGGGAGACATCCCCGGTAACCTAAAGGGTTGGAAAGATAAGGTTATGGTCAAGTTTATTCCCCCCTCTCACTGGTTACCAAAATCAGAGGGTCTATGTCTAATAAATTGAGGAAAATGAAGAGTAATTTGTGTACCTTCCTGGAACAAGAACAATAAAGCATATATATGGCAATTTCCAGTACAAAAATGATAGTAAAGCCTCAAAAGACAATAGACAATGTGAATATAAGCTAGCTGATATAAAATTGCAACAAAGTGAAAGTTTGTAACAACAAATAGTAATTTGTAACAACTGCAAATAAAACACTTCAGAAATGCTTGAAAAGACAATGAAAACTTATCATTTATTATGTAGAATGATTATCAATTGTCACAAGAAAATTCTGTTAGGTTGATCTAGCAAGTTAGTTATGCTGAAAATTACAGCAGATAGTGTGGTTATAGCAATACTTTGCAACAACAATAAGTAGATTAGTAAGTTATGCTAAATTAGAGTTAGAGATAGTTAGTAAAAGATTAAGAGAGTAATGTTTGAGTGTTTTATCAATCCTTCAATAAGAGAGGTGTAAGAAATGTGTGCCTTTAGGGCTTATGGAGTCATTTATATCAGCACAATTAACTTGGAGAAATTAATGATAACACTTGTCAGAGGACCAAGAGATAAATGCTAAAGGTGTTGGCACTTCAAGGCCTCAAACATTCAAATCTTTGAAGAAGGATTCCACTAGGGCATAGCACTGTAAGCCCCTAGCGTAACCTCCTCTCCTTGAACTATTGAAATATATTTATGCAACAAGAATTAGTGCAATGCTTCTAAAGTGATAGCACTTTAGGGATTTATAAGATTGTCTAGACAAGATCTCCTTTAGCAAAACTTTGCAAACAAAGAGCAAGAAAGAAATACCTTATGTTTCTTACTCCTAGGGTTTCAAGCAAGCAATTTCATAATCTTCAACATGAACAAGTAAAACATACCATAGACATTTAACATGAAATGAAAATTGCAGATTTATTTACTTCACCAAGAATAATCAAGCATCAAAACCCTAGATTGCCAAAAGATTTCACCAAAACATTATCCAAGAAGCATTCAAGTCAAGTCTACAAGAGGTGTGCCTCACAATTTCAGCCGATAACTCCCCAAATGGTGCAAATTTCATACCTCTCTCCAAGTGAGGAGAGTTATGTGAAAAATGAATTAGTCCAACCATATTTATATGGGAAATCCTGGCCTAATTACCCAAAAGTTGTCTTTTCACAGTTTTGAGCCTACTTCTTAGTTTTCTCATTAAAATTAAAAACAAATTCATTTTTTACAAAATGACCCTCAAAAGGGTGAAATCATGCCCTTCTAGGGTGATGTTGAGCTCCATAGGTGGGACGTTAGGAAAGGAAGATGTAGCGCTAGGACTCTAAAGGCCCTGAGTCATGCCCACACGTGTCAAAAACTCATCAATGTCCTCCAAATATTAAACCTTATCCCTAGGTGACATCACGGGCTACTAGGGTTATGTTTAAAGCCTCCAAGGGCTAACGTCCAGGTTGGAGGAGCTGGGAACTCTTCATCTAGGCATGTCAGAGTGCCTCTGAAGGCAACAATCCTCTTCTTCATTGTTTCTAAAATTCATCATGATCCTACCCCAAATGTGGGGATCTACATCCATCTTGGGATCCAAATTCCCCATGAAGGTCCGAACAAGTCATCTCCTCATGAGTACCTGTCCACCGGGAAAGGCCCTGCAAAAAAAATCAGATACGCCCTCCATGGGTCCATAAGTCATAAGATCATTCCAAGTAATACACATATAATAATAAAACCACCTGAACATGTGCATCAAACCCCTCTTTTCAAAAAAAATATGCTCAAAGACATTATACAATTTTTCAAATTTAGGTGTGGGAGGGGTGTCAAGGCATCATATTGGGACAATCAATCCTCAATTAAAGGGTTTTTTTTTCAAAATAAACCCATATATGTCATGTAAATAGGATGAGGTGGATGTGGGTAAGACCTTTGGGCATGGGGTTCATAACATACATGGTTTTGGATTGTCTCATTTATGGGTGTCTTTGTATAAGGTGTGTTTCCCTTCATCCATGATGCAACATTTTTCCAAGCCCATTTATTGCCATTAATTATTTAAAGTCCAAAACAATTGGGTACTCCAAATGGATAACATAAAACTTGGGAGGCAGTACCACAATGTCACTTGAAGGGAGAGGTACACAAAGTGCCATAGGGGTAAAGAAAAGGTAGTAACACACTTGTGTAGATCCCTCAATAAGTGGGACGTCTATATAATATGGAAATTCTTTTGTATGTATTATGATTTTAAGAGATAATGCTTCATTGTATCTCAAGACCTCTTGGGAGAGAATATGGATGGTTTATGTTTTTACTTTTATCTTTTTCCAGCTACATTCCATATGGGCCTTCAACCCCTTCTTCCCATGAAATGAGGTACAATCCCTTCTTGGTTCAGTACACCCGAAAATCCCAAAAGATGAGAAAACAAAATGGAAATAGAATGAAAGGCAATAAGTATGATCGGGAATGGACGATGAATATTAAAGGAACCCACAATAGCACCCTATCCCTAAGGGTTACCAAATTACTAGGATGAAATAACACCCACCAAGGTTAAATAAGGCAAAGAGTATAATTTCCAAGAAAACGTTATGTAATCAAGAAAGAATTATTTGCAACATGTTCAAATGCTTCAATTATTCAAGTGACACTTACCACGATACTGGACTTATTATGTCATGAAGCAAGACATGTTGTCCTCTAGGGCTAGGCCGGTGTGATGGATGTTGCTCTAATGATGGTGATGTATGATGGTGCATCAATGAATAGGAGGGGTCATATGGGTCCATGCTAGTCAATCTGGCTCTCGACACTCCATGTTTTCTACCTGTGGGCCTATAGACATGATCTACATAGTTACCCCTAGTGCGAGGTGGTAACAGACCTTTTTTCCTTCTTAACATCATTAAGCATTTCTTGATTGTGCTTACATAACCTGTTGATTTCTTCATCTTTATTTTTCAATTCTTCCATTGACTCATCATTTTCCAACTTTCCTTTGCTATTATTTTCTTGCTTTAAATTTTTAACCTCATTAATGAGTGATTCATTAAGTGATTGCAAATTAGACAATTGATCTCCATTATTCTTAAGCTCTTCTTTTAATTTCTCGTTATTTGTCTATAATTTGGAAATTTTTTCTTTAGATTCATTGAATTCATCTTCAATTTTATGCACCACTTCCATTATAAGTCCTTAGGCCATTTTTTTAGAACAAATATTCAAATACTTCCCATGTGACATTTTGTCTAGTATTTATATCACACTCCACCATCATTGTTGAGTTTCACCATTAAAATGAATAACTTCCCCAAAAGGAGTCTTACTAGATTCCTTTACCATCCTCAACCATTCCATAGGATTGACTTCATATTCATCTCCTATAAATTTAGGTATCATCATTGATTATTAAGTGACGTCTAACCACAATCCTCAAATCCCAACCTAAATATATTAGAAGTAATGATCCAATATAGTTATTATCACTTTCCCAATGTAATCTCATGTGTTTTCTCTTTCCAATTCCTTTTGAATCAACTCAATCGAACATCTCAATCAAAAGTTGTGATATTTTTTAGTTAACATACCTTTGAAAACCTTGATTTGGAGGCTCTCTTGTTGGTTGAACTTTATCATGATGCATCTTTGAAATTTAGGCCCTTCTTATTCGAATTGGATCCTTGCCAAAATCACTTTGTAATAAGCACTTAATTGTTTTTGGCAAAGTTGAGAAAATGTTTAAAATTTCTTTGGAATTTCAAACGAAACATTGTGATTCTTACCCTTCCAAGGCAGCCCATTAAAAATGAAGGATGTGATGAATAAGAGAGGGAATGGAGAGGTGAGGAGGAAATGAAAAATGAAAGTAGTAGAGATGAGAGCTCAAAGAAGTAGTATTCTTGATTATCATAGGAGACGAAGACATTGAGTCTATCCAATGATGATTGAATATTGTTTTTGAGCCATGGCCATCTATAAATTTCTTGCTAACGAGTAGAAATACACTAAATATATGTATATCTCACCCTTTTGTAATCAGTTTCCTTCTTAATAAAATCCCCAATGAATCTAGTTTTCCCATTTGGGTTCCAAGGTAAATATTTATTGTTATGGTGTGTTTAAATGTTGCGTGTGTGACTGAGAACTTTATTCTATGGTGGTTCTATTTGTTATTTTGGTTGCATCATGGAACATGGTGATGTGAATGGAGAGTAGTGCTCACTTCTAAAACCTTTCTTGAATATCTACATATATTTATGTTTGGAATTGGGCAGAGTGTGGTTGAATACATAAAGATTTGTAGCAACTTAAATTCTTGCCATGAATTGTGTTTGAACATATTTGAAGTTCTATGTAATAACTTGCGAATTGCATAGGCTATTACTCCTTTCGAGTTTCGATTATGATGTGTTCTTACCATAAAGTATTTTTAATTCTATGAATGCCACTTCAAAAAATAGAGTGCATTATTTAATTTAACATTGTAGAAATTGCAAAGTTTTAATTGTTGTGTCATCTCAATCAAATATTAAATTTTGATAATCTACTAGAGCATGCACATATATATGAATGGGTGATGTGTTTGAATTAAAATGCATTGAAATCTATCTAGAAGAGTTGTAGCATGCAGTTTGAACTTAGCATTGATAGAGCAAGTAAACATAATCCTTGAACTCAAATATGAATAGGGGTACCCATTCAAGAAAAAACACATTTTTTTCCACAGAGGATCCATGTTGAAGAAATGGATAGGCCATAGGCCCACCATTTACAGATCATATGGTATCATAGTAGGATCATCAGATACTTTGAAGTATCTACCATGAGAAAATCCTTGAAGAGGAAGAATACAGAAGAGTTGGGAGACTTCAACGGATAGATATAAGAGGAAAGTCGGTATTGGAGACAAAAAGCAGGTGAGTTGGAAAAATAAATTTCCAAATGATATGATTCCTTCACCACCATGAGGGCATAATTAGACAGGATTACATTTTAGCTCTTGAAATTGGGGGATAAATTCACTCAGGTAAGCAATTGGCAAGAATATAGGTTTACCGAAGTGATTGCTCAGATATACCAATATTTGAAAGTGAAGGAAGTGGCCTTGAATAAGATACAATAAGTTGTACAAAAGACCAATAAATCCCCTTCCATTTTCATTATGGAAGAAAACACCATGACGCAGTTAAGAATGGTAAACTCACCTTCCAAGATTCTTCCTCAAGGGATCTTCGGTGACTTTAAAAATCACACTAGAGGTATCAGTTTCAAGCTCATGAGGAAAATTGGATATGAAGGCCAAGGGATATGAAAGGAAGGCCAATAGATTGTGATCCCCATTGTATCTCAATAGAGACCCAATCATGAATACTTGTGATTCAATGGACAAGAATCCAACACAATTTCAGCTCAAACCACCTTCATCAAGGCCATAAGAAGTGGGAAATAAGCCATTCCAATGGAGGAAAAGGAAGTTATAAAAGGAGTGTGCAACAAGACACTAAAATATGCTTGTATAGGCTTGTAAGAGGGAAGCAAAGAGGTAATTCAACCATCCAAATCCTATCCAACTCTCAGGGGACCAAGCAACCAAGATGGAAATCATCATCACAAATCGAAAAGGTATGGCATAATATCTTTGTTTTGTTTCTACTTTAAGAAAAGGGTTCATAATGCTAGCAATTGTTGGCACTCTAGAAGGACAAGAAGCCCATGTAGGAACTATTTCTAGTATTGTATATGGACTGGACATTAGGAGGCCAAATGTTGGAAGCTTCACCTAGAACTCCATGCCAAGAATCGAAGAACTAAGAAGAAATATTGGAGAGTCAAGGTAAAGGGAAAAGAGGAGTTGCTTTAATTTGCAACCGAAGGTCTAAGAAATTGTTGTTGAATGACTTATTACAACAATGAATACCATCTCTAACCATGATATGGATAACAAGCGTATGCCAAAGGCAACCCCTATTTATCTCTTATCTTTTATCCTGCAGTGGAGTCACCCTTTCTTGGATATTTGTTGGAGATTGCTTGATGGTAGAAGAGGAGTTAGGCATGAAAATGTAGAGAAAAAGAAGATCGAAGGGAGTTGATGCTTTTGGGGACTAAAATTTTTCAAATGGGGAGGTGTGATCCAAATTGGATCCATTCCAAAAGAACTTTGTAAACTTTGTAATAAACATTTAATTTATTTTTGGAAAAGTTGAGAAAATGTTCAAAAATCCCTTAGAAGTTGAAACGAACCATTGTGATGGTTGGCCTTCCAATTTATCCCATTAAAAATGAAGGTTGTGATGAAGAAGAGAAAGAATGAAGACATGATGAGGAAATGAAGAAGGGCAATAGGATAGATGAGAGCTCAAAGAAGCAGTCTACTTGATGATCGGATGAGAAGAAGACATTGAATCCATCCCTCAATGAATGAATATGGTTGTTGATCCATGGTCATCTGCAAATTTCTTGCCAATGAGTAACAATACACTAAATCTATGTATATCTCACCCTTTTGTAATCAATTTCTTGCTTAATAAAATCCCCAACCAATCTGGTTTTCTCATTTGGGTTCCAAGGTAAATCTTTGTTGTTGTGGTGTGTTTAAATGTTGTGTGTGTGACTAAGCACTTTCAATTGTGTGGTGGTTCTATTCATTATTCTGATTGCATCATGGAAAAAAATGGTGTGAATGAGGAGTAGCACTCACTTATGAAACCCAAATTGAATATTTGCATATATTTATGTTTTCAATTCGGTAGAGTGTGGTTGAATACATAAATATCTATAGCATGTTGAAGGTTGGGCATGAAATTTGTTTGAATATATTTAAATCTCTATATAATAACTTGCAAATTGCAAAGGTTATTATTCCTTTTAAAGTTTCAAATCTAACTTGTTCTTGGCATGACAAATTTTTAATGCTATGAATTCTACTTCGGGAAATAGAGTGCATTATTTAATTTAACACTATAGAAATTGCAGATATTTAATTGTTGTGTCATCTCAATCAAATAGCAGAGTTTGTAATATGTTGGAGCATGCACATATATATGAATGGGTGATGTGCTTGAATTAAAATGCATTGAAATGTGTCTATAAGACTTGCAACGGGCAGTTTTAAACGAGCATTAGTAGAGTAAGTAAATAGAATCCTTGAGATCAAACCTAAATAGGGGTACCCATTCAAGCATAGAGAACAAAATTTATTTTCACAGAGGATACATGTTGATGAAACAGACATGCCATAGGTCCACCATTTACGGATCACCTTCTAAGTCTAAAATTTTAGAATGTATTATTATGATCTATATTTTCTACAATGGCATAGGTTTGACCAAAATTTTATGGGCCAAGTGAAAGCTATAGTAATTTTCCCAAAACACGTTATTTTTTCCCTTTCTAGAGAGAAAAATTGTACGGCATGCCATGTGTCCAATTTTTTGGATAAGCTTATGAAATTTGGACCTAAAACACTATGGTTCATCTTGTTTCCAATGAAACTGGTGGTAGTCAATTTGGATCTTTCTATAATTAGATACAGTTGTTTTACCTGAAAAAACTTTTTGACACTAGTTTTAGGACTAGTCAAAAACCCAAAATTCCACAACCCGTAACTTAAAAACTATAGAGAATTTGAATCTGAAACATTGACCATAGATTATGTGATATGTCTCCTCAAACTCTTGCAATTTTTTCTATTTGATATGTCCCAAAAAAAAACATTATGATTGTCTTACCAAGAACACTTGTTTGAGACTAGTTTTAGGATTAGTCAAAAACCTTAATTTCCATAGCCTATATTTAAGAAATTATAGTGAACCAAAAACTAAAATTGTTACGACATGTACTACACTATGTCCCCTCAATCTCCCAAAAATTTCACTATATGAAACTAACCAAAAAAAAAAAATTATAGAGAAAATGCCAAGATGACTTGTTTGAAGGAGCCAAACTGTAGGATCGTATGCTCTGATACCAAATGTTATAAAACAAATACTAACCAAATTTTATGTAAAAAATACTAAAAATAACACTATAAACTGGAGTACACACCATGTATACTAAATGTGAGCATGGAGCACAACTCCAAGATAGATAAGAGAGATTAGTTACACAATAACTCCTTAAAGAATAGGAGAACTCCTCCAACTACCCCAATACATTGATACATCCAAATTGCATGTTCTCAATAATGAATACATTATCTCTATGTATACCTATTTACATGTTGCACATGTGGTCCCTTTATTAGGACAACCATTATTACATATATATTTAACCGCACATATGCCCCCCTTAGGGTCATATCAAACCGGGATCTACAAGTATAGAAGGGAACAAATAAAGGAACCATGAATTTTAATGTTTCACATTTTTAAACAATAATTCATTTCTTAGTTTTCAAATATGATAGATGATATCAAGTTTTATCATCTACCATATTATATTGAAATCAGTGTACCAACCAAGTTTCTCTCCTAAAAGGGATATCCTCTAGTACATGGGAGAAAGAAGAAGTTCGATATAGAATTTAAAGATCCATCCTAAGTTGATTTGGAAATGTTATAGAACCAAAAAAAGTGATCGTTTCAATTTTCCCACACAAGGAGCATTTAGGTTGAGGTACACCCAAGCATTTCATACACTACTCAAGATATATGATACTAATCACCAAATACCATGCAAATAAGGCCTTATAATCCACAAAGGGAGACTTCCAAATAGCCTTAAGTTTATAGAACCAATTATTTTGCTTGGACCTGATACCCAATACTTCATCTAACCTTACATCAAGAATATGATTGATATCTATATAATTATATATATCTTATCCTATACTTCTTGAATCCTTTTATCTGTCTCTATCTCTAGTCTCACCACCAAGTTTGTGACCACTAGAGCCAATATTAAGAAAGAAACTACCCACGAAAAGATCTAACATATTTTAATGTGTATCCTATTTGGGTTTGTAAGGTTGAACTTGGCCTTGAGGGTTGTCCAATCCTTCCATATTCTTGTCTAAGAGTCATCCAAGTCCCCATATATTTTAATTCATCTTCTAAATAATTCCTTAGCCAAGAACCAAATTGATTCTTTTAGGTGTTTTCTGTCAAAAAGTACAATAGGGACTACAATGAGAACACCTTATTCTGAAGGTTTTTACGAAACCTCCCCCAAAAAATTATCCCTTAGTTGTTTAAAGCCAAGGTGGGCGGCCAGAGTTTTTTGCAGAGGTTTTTTTTTTTCGTGCACCTTTAAGGTCTTTACGCACCGGTGCATGTATAAACATACCTCACTAGTTCTTAAATTTTCGAACGCACCATCATTTTTCATAGCGGAGGTTGTTAGCGGACGTGAGTGACCAAAATATTTTGTGGACATATTTTTCAGTGTGCCTATATAGTACATCCACCTCGGTACTCAACTACAAAATAACGCACTGGAACGTAGATGTTCAAACACAATATCATAAGTTATAACAAAAATAACAAGCACCAATCAAAGTGCATCGGTGCCATTGATTCATACGTATCGGTACATACACAATGTCCTATGGTGCACCGTGGTATCGGTAAATAAAAATAAATTATCAAACCGATTTTTATTGTGACACCTCATCACGTGCTTCCAATCTCTCAAGCAAGCACAATTGCTTACTCTATTTTCATAGACGCCCTGTTTCCAGTGCTCCTCGGTGAGTTAGATAGCTTCACCGGTCGATTCCAGACATTTCCAATTTTTGGAAATTACAATGAATTCTCATTTCCTCTCAATGGTGGAACAATGCTTCCTCAAGACATAAGACTCCAGGTAATTTTTTTTTTACCTTCTCATTTGCATTTTCATCAGTTTAAAATTTGAATTTAGCTTGAAATCTCAAATGTTTTTTCATTTTTTTCCAACATCACGTGGTGCGTTGTTTCAATTCATCTTTCCCTTGCATGGTGCATCCTCTACTAACTTCACAGTAAGCACCGCCACTAGTGCATCTAATTTTTACCATACTTAACCGGTGCTTCCACTTAAACGACCCACATCTAGTGTGTTATAAAAGACAACGCTCGGTAAATAACATGTTGGTGCTTTTCGAACATAGCAGCATCGGTGTGTTTCATTTAATCAGGTGCACTGCTAAAAATACAACACATGAAATATAACTGAGCGGTGCAACCATTTTAAACAAATGCATCGGTTACATTAAAAGAGCCACACTGAAACATATTAATTGATTTGGCATTGCGAGGCATTTTCCTTGATGCTCCGTCTCCAGTGCTCTATGATTCGCAATGCACCGTTAAACAAAATGACGGTGCTTCAATAACACGGTAGCACAACTGCATTCACAATAACATATCATACTGCTTAATTTGGAATGAACCAATATAACATAGTGGTTCCCATACCACCACAAACAACATTGGTACGTTATGCCACATGGTGCACCAATCAACATCATGTCAGTTCTCTGTAAACTATACTGCAGCGATGTTTTCAGT
This sequence comes from Picea sitchensis, assembly GCA_010110895.2. Classification (NCBI taxonomy): domain Eukaryota; kingdom Viridiplantae; phylum Streptophyta; class Pinopsida; order Pinales; family Pinaceae; genus Picea; species Picea sitchensis. The sequence continues at coordinate 151,623 of SNQJ01S0004903.1, read as the reverse complement.
TATCAAAAGTGCATCGTCGGGTTTACATTCCATCAAAATTGGGTCGATGGTGCATTTATGTTAACCAAATGCACTAGTGTGATGTGGCTTTCAGTGGACATCCCGTGATCGGTGCTCTCGACGAAAGAATGCACCATTAAACAAAATGTTTATTCTCTAATAACACAGTAGCATTGGTGTGTTTATATTAACACATCACACTACTTAAGTTGATATAAAAAAAAATCACCTGTTGGTGTGCCTATGTCCAAACAACGCATTGGTACTGTAAAAAGCATGGCACCGGGTCATATTTTCACAAATTATCAGTGTGTCTTATGATAAGCATTGATAAGATTCTAGGAAGTGTGCCAATTGAGATAAATGCATTGATGTGTTCTATTAATTGAACACATCGCCCAGTTTAAAAATAAAATCCCTATGTGGTGTGTCAAATAAATATGATGCATTGGTGTTGTGTACTACAACACGGGGAGAAAAATACATAATAATTTACCATATTAGTTCATTTTATGGGATGCCTCATTATCAGTGCCTTATAAGACAAACACATCGGCATCAACACATACAAAATTGAAATGGAGCATTGGTGCATTACGTTAACCGAAACACACATGTGCGATTAAATAAGTTGTACCGTGAAAAATTATTTTAAAAATCATCATTGTGGTGTGTCTTTTCAAATGCGCCCATTACCGGTGCATCAGAAAAGACAACGCATCGGTTAAAAGTGATCGGTTCTCGAAGGAACATAAAGTGTTGGTGTGTTTCATATAACCAATTGCATCGCTTAGTTTAACATTAAAAATTTCTACTACATCGGTGCGTTCTGTAGAACCAATCACCTCGAGTTACACAATTCGTATGTGAAATGGCATCGCAGGTCAGTTTATACGACAACCCTCAACCGATGCGCTATATATCACAACGCACCGCTAAAGATATCAGTGCTCGACAAACAATGATTCACCAGTGCATTATACTTAACACAATTGTGTTTGGTGCCTTATGTCTGATGGGGAGCACTAGACGCAGTGCATATGTTGTTGTTAATAGCACCGTTTATTTTTTCATCTTTTTTGTAAATAGAAACTAATTTCAGTTTTTGATAAATACAAATTAGTTATATAAGTTTGTGTTTTATATTTAAATTCGTTTTATCTATATATATGTTCCTAAAAAGGATTTTATGTGAATCATATACGTTGATGATGTCAAGTACAGTAGCAACAACAACAATAGTAGAAGCCAAAAGAAAAACAATTTAACTCTCAAACTACATATACAAACCTCCACGGTTAAATTGTGTGGAGGTTTCTCTTTGCGGAGGAAAAACATAGGTCACTCTTTGGTGCCTCTCATAATTTAGCGCATGGTCTCAATCCTCTTCCACTTCCTCAGTGATCTACCTCTCATATCCTCCTCTAGGGGCCGCTCAACTTTCTCCAAGATATTGTAGCCATAATATGAACTAGTGTCAATTCGCTTGTAGATTTCATACCTACACCTCCTCTTTTTCTCCTCTAGGGGGCTTATCCAATATCTCTTTGGGGATGGGGAGGAATTTCCTAGCCCTGAAGTATCTGTAACTAGGTCCCTTTCTGGCGGCATGAGGCACATCAACTATGTTCCCTCCCAAGTCTATCATCTTGGCCCCTACCTTGGCATAATTAGGACTACAAAGCTCTACGATCGGAGCTTCCCAACGCCCCTTTTCCATGTTCACCAAGAAAGGACATTGGTGGATTTCTTAATTATAACATTGTGTCTGTGTCAAGAATAACCTAAGCTCCATATTGTATATTTAATATAAGTTAAGAAGCACATTTGGAAAAACAATCGATGATCCATAAGCTTTGTTAGCATGCCTTATCGCTAAATATTAAGCATTTCCTTGGCCTCGGCCTACTCCTCCATGAGATCCTCACCCATGTACTTACTAAGAACATCATAATGTTTCTTCTTCTCCACAACCATGCACACGATCTCTTTCTCATACAGAATGGGAACATGGGAAACAAACTTTCGCTCTCTCTGTTGTTGATCTCCCTTGTCTTGGTCTCCCATTTCTTCTGCCACATCCTCACATTCCTTGAATAGGACTGGCTTAATGGAAATGACCTCCCTACTCTTGATCATTAACATGGCCTTCCTCTATATAGACTCGATCCTATACCACTCCCTCAACACTCTGGATTGCATCTCCTCCTCTGCAAGCCACTTAATTTTCTCCAAGATAATGTTCTCATCATCCATTTCACCATAATAACTAGAATTATTTCACTTGTAGATCACGTACCTAGACCTCATATTCTTTGCCTTGCAAAACTTATCGAATAGATCTTTGATTCTAGGGAGGAATCTCTCAGTCGCACGTGTACAATTGGTTGTTGGAAGATTGTAACTTGTCATCTTCCAACGATCAATTGTACAAGTGCGGCTAGGAAATTCCTCCCTGACATCAAAGAGATATTCGATAAGCCCCTCGAGATGAAGAAGAGGAGGTCTAGGTATGTTATTTACAAGTGAATTAACGCTAGTTATTATGGAAACAGGGATGATGAGAACAGTATCTTGGAGAAAGTCGAGTGTTTTGTGGAGGAGGAGATGTGGGCTAGAGAATTGAGGAAGTGGTAGAGGATCGAGTCTATCTAGAGGGAGGCCAAGTTGATTATCGAGAGAAGGGAGGTTGTTTCTATTAATCTGGTTCTATTTGAGGAAGAATAGGATGTCCTGGAAGAAATGAGAGAGAGGGACAAGGGAAACCAACAATGGAGAGAGAGAGAGAGAGAGAGAGAGAGAGAGAGAGATTTTGTTACCCATGTGCCCCTTCTAAATGAGAAAGTGATCAAGTGCATGGTTGTGGAGAAGAAGAAACATGATGAGCTTCTTAGTAAGTACACAAGTGAGTATCTCATGGAGGAGTAAGCTGAGGCCAAGACAATGCTTAGTATTTAGCGATAAGGCATGATGACAAAGCTTATGGATCATCAGTTGTTTTTCCAAATGTGATTCTTAACTTCTATTAAATATACAATATGGACCTTGGGTAATTCTTGATATTGACACAGTGTTATAATTAAGACTTCCACCAGGGTCCTTTCTTGTTGAACAAGGCAAAGGGGCATTGGGAAGCTCTGATCAAAGAGCTTGGAAATCCTAATTATGCCAAAGTAGGGGCCAAGATGAAGGACTTGGAAGGGAATGAAGTTGATGTTCCCGATGCTACTGACAAGGGCCCCAGTTACAGATACTTCGAGGCTACAAAATCCCTCCCCATCCTAAAAGATTTATTCGATAATTCCCCTTGAGGCGAAGAAGAGGAGGTGTAGGTACGTGGTTTACAAGCGAATTGACGCCAATTCATATTATGGATACAGGAATGACGAGGACGATATCTTGGAGAAATTTGAGTGGTCTGCAGAGCAGGAGATGCAAGGCATAACATTGACTAAGTGACAGAGGATCGATTCCATGCACTAAATTATGAGAGACATTGAAGAGTGATTGCCTCCACAAAGCACAACCTCCACAAAACTTTAATTGTGGAAGTTTGCATAGGTACTTTGTCAATTAAATTGTTTCTCGGTGCATTTTTATGAAAAATCGTACCGGTGCACTTTCATTCGCATTGGTGCACTATAAACACTATAGCACACATATATATTGTGTTTTTTAAATCGTGTTGATGTTGTTATTATTTGATTTATAAAATGTATTATAAGTACGCTAATGATTTCTATGTTTTAAAATTAAATTTAAGATGTATCACTCATTAGAATTTAGAGTTGTCATATAATGTTTAACTTTAGTTTTATGAAATCATTTACTTTGGACTATAATTGTGAAAACTTATAACTATTAATGCCATATAATGTTTAATTCTTCTTCAAGGTGAATTGTTTATTTGCAACAAGATACAATATGTTGATTAAACATGTTTACAAAGAAAAAATACTTTTATGAAATGTTATTTTTTCATTTATTTTATTGATAACATCATTATAATTGTTCATAATTACATTTATAATTGTTATATTTATAAGTAGTGATGGTACAAATATTTTTCATATTGAGACGTTCTTTTTTTTTAATATTATATTGGGATGACTTATGCCAAGTGGCATATTAAACTATAAAATGCACCTCACTTCATATTAATAATAAAAAAAATTAATAAAGGAGTTACTAGAATCAACATGTTTTTTTTAGTTTATAGGAAAAAAAGTCATTTTTAAAAAAATGGTTGTGTTAAAATTGTATTGCAAAAGCATAGACATGTATTTTNATTTATTTTATTGATAACATCATTATAATTGTTCATAATTACATTTATAATTGTTATATTTATAAGTAGTGATGGTACAAATATTTTTCATATTGAGACGTTCTTTTTTTTTAATATTATATTGGGATGACTTATGCCAAGTGTCATATTAAACTATAAAATGCACCTCACTTCATATTAATAATAAAAAAAATTAATAAAGGAGTTACTAGAATCAACATGTTTTTTTTAGTTTATAGGAAAAAAAGTCATTTTTTCTTTTTTAATATTATATTGGGATGACTGATGCCAAGTGTCATATTAAACTATAAAATTCACCTTTACTTCATATTAATAATAAAAAATTAATAGTAACATGTGAAAAGCAAAAACAAAACCATTTTTAATAAAAAATAGAAAATAAAAAAAAAAAAAAATGGTTGTGTTAAAATTGTATTGTAAAGTATAGATATGTATATATATATATATATATATATAGTTATATATATATATATATATATATATATATATATATATATATATATTTGAAATTGAAAAATATCTATATATGCATGCAATTCATCAAATAAGAACATTTATATAAAAATATACATTTTGAATCCATAGAAAGGCTATAAATGTACTGAAATTCCCTCATCAAAGATGTATATATATATTATATATATATATATATATATATATATATATATATATATATTTGAAATTGAAAAATATATCTTATACCTGTTCATCAAATAAGAACATTTATATAAAATATATATTTCAATCCATAGAAATAGATCTATAAATGCATGAAATTTCATCAAAGATGGGTCTATGTAAACTATTTAAAAATATTGTCAAAATGAAACACAATGAAAATGATTTGGAAATGATGAATATAATTAATTATTTTATGCAGTGCCACAACCACTCACTATTTTTTAAGACAAATAAAATTTGACATAAATTAGATAACATCGACATATGATATTTTGTTGATTAAGGTTGGTTGTCATTGATGTCAACCCCTTGAAGAAAGCCCTCAGAGTAGCACAAAGGTTTTGGGTAATGGACCCAAGATAGTTTGATGTAAATATGACTCATTATTGTTTCTTTTTTCATGGTTGATAAGAAGTAACATGGATGAACTCCAAAGTGATCCCCTAAGTGAAAGCCCTCACCTGAAGACGGCGGCAAGAGAACCCATGCTCAATCAAAAGTAACAACGAGACGAAGCTTATCAAATGAATTTGTCGAAACCATCCCATACAAGCAGCGTGTCATGCCATCGTGGCATGCAGAATCACATAACCCCACCGCCAAAAGAGCTATGACCATGTGAAGGAGAACCCGTGCCTGGGTAAATGAAAGCCTGTTTGATGGATAACGGTATGTTTTTCGCTATATTTGAAGGTAATAATATCTATATGGATAGTACACAGCCATTCCTACCGTGGCATGTGTAATGTCACATAACTCCTCACAATGCCTGAGACTTATGGCCCATGCAGCTGGACCCACCCCCATCCAGTCCCGCAACAAAGTAGTCAAAGTGGTTTAAGAGATTTTAAAAGGTAAATAATAAAGTGAAGTGATGATGCGTATTATAATTCAAAGGAATACAAAATAACTACTCAATAATAAATCTCCTAATGGAGAAATTAGAAGAGCTAACCCCTAAATTAAGGAAAGTGGACCAAGTGACCCAGAAGATGTTTCTAAGGAAGCCATCGAGTACAAACAACATGCTGCCTCCCATCTAATTACACTTGAGTATATGGAATATCTATAGGTGTCCGAGGCAACCAAGGATATCCAATGAGCCTTTGAGGAAGGCATGTCACACGAAACGCATGAAGGAAAAATTATTCGATGGCGCTTCTGCCATATTACCTACGTGCCCATCCCCAACCATTCTCTTTGCTACAAAACGACGATCCAAAAAATCTGAAATTCCCCATTCCATTTAGAAAATATATCCAAGTATCTGGTAAAAAATTCATCTTGTGGTCGTTATATTTTGGGAGTTACACTATGTGGATAATAGGGTTTGTGGTTAGTCCCTAAACTAGTCAAAAACAAGTGTTTCGGTAAAAACATCATAACTCTTTATAAATGCATCCAAATTAGGTGAGACCAAATGTTTTGGTTAGGGGTAATACCCTGTAGTATGTTTTGTAATAGTTTCTAATAACTAACGAATATTTCCTCATATGGGCACACTCTGCTGCTGTCTCTCATGAATAAACTAGAATTCAATAAAGTATGTCATTTTTTATATAACTCATTTTCCGAGAGGTTCCAAGTAGTGGAAACTGAAGACTGTATTATAACACAATCAAGAACATTGTGTATCAATTTTAGATATTCATTCATGGTGTTCGAAGTTTAAGGATTACTCTGCTAGGGTTGTTAATCAATCCAGTAAACCAGGTATGTGGAGACCAAAGAAAAAAATTGATGAAAATGCTAGTCCTTTGTTGTTAAAGTTAAGAAAGGTTTTGCGGTGTGAATGTGATAATATACACCAGGTCTATTACAGAGTTGCTAAATCAGATTTAGCGATGAAATTGATGAGGGCTTTGGTTGAGGTACATGTTGAGTACATGGTTGAGACAAGTAGTTGATGGAAGGTAAGCATATAATGAGGGTATAGTTTATTATTGTTGGTAAGTATATTGATTTTTGTTTTGTTGATTAGTAGTTAAAAATTGATTGGTACATACTTGGTACATGGTTGTATGTGACCCTTTATGGTACAAAGCATGTTTTTTGTCACAAGTTGGTGCATGGTTGACGCACTTGTTTATGGTACTGTGTTGAGGTTACATTGATGCATGGTTGATGCATGGTTCGATTTATTAGTACAGGTTTACACCGGTATATCTCACAGTAATAGTGTGTGACAAAGGGTTCCATCATTCTAATTCTACTTCGTGGTGGTAGGACGGGGCAAGGATTGGTGTATTGCATCCACCTTCCGGGTTGTAGCGCTGTAGAACATAGGTTGTAGCCCTTCCGGTAGCCAAAGAATTGGGAGTTGGAGCCTCAGTTGTAGCTTGAGAAACTAGGGTTGGAGTCTCCTTCCAAATGTAGCTAGAAAACAAAGGAATCTATTGCTCTAATGAATGTACTCCTTCAAGACATATAAGAAAAGCATTATGTGGTTTTCACCCATTTGGTTTCACATAAAACATTGGTGTACAATGTATGCAAGGATTGTTTATTTCACCACTCACATTGGATAATAATTCTACTGATATAACATTTGAAGAAAAATGATTATACCACACATCGATTCACCCCCTCCTGCAGAATCCCCATTAATTAATGAGTAAGTTCTTCAAATCAAGGTTTTAACCAATCGAAGTAGATCACTGAGAGCACCAAAACCACATAAAACGAACACCACACTTAACATCAAAGCATGCCTTTGGAGCACAAGGACGAAATACATATATACAGTGCAATTGTGGATTTGGTGCCTACAAATCACCCCAGATGGACACGTTAATCACAGCCCACCAACAAATGACAAAGCAAAGAAACTCGGTGAGAAATAACCCAAAGCCAAAAATGCACTTTGAATGGTCTCAATGATACAAATCACCAACAGTTCCACCAACAAAAAAAAAAAAAAAAAAAAAAAAAAAAAAAAAAAAAAAAAATTCAAAAGTCAAAGTAGCAAAGCTTCAAACTTACAGAGGTCGGCCAACAACTAAAATGAAGGAAGATGAAGATATCAGTCACCTTTACAAGTCGATGAAATGTTGAATGCAATCATAGGATTAAAGAAGAAATTGAAGAATTGTAATTGTTCAAAGGTACTCATCTTCCTATGATATTCAACCCTAAGATATCAACAATACTAGAAGAAAGATCGAATCTAAAATAAATAAGCATGGAAGAACTACCGAATCTACAAAGCATATGAGATGAGAACTAACAGGAAATCTAGATGTAAAAGAAGAAGCTTCAAAGAAAAAGATCAAATAAAAAGAAAAAGGAACAAGAAGAATATAAAACCGTGCAGGATCGCCTCTAAGATGATGAAGAAGTGGCCAACTTTGTTAAAAAACTGAACAAGGGAACCAAATCCAGAGGTATAGAGGCAAGCCTACCTTTAATTTGGTTTTAATTCAGACATTATCATTTTCCAACAAACGTCCCTCATGCTAAAAAGAGAAAACGATAAAAGGTTACCCAAAAAAGGAGGACAAACACATGCTGCAAAAAGAACCAAGAAAGAAAGAAAAACTTTTTCACTAAAGAAGACATCTCATCATTATTGAAGAAGCATATGAAACGAGGGAGAGTTCTATTCATGGTAGGAGAAGACTATGATAAAGAAGACTAAGAATAATATGAAGAAGTATATGAAGAGAAATTGAAGAGGTGGAAATTGACTTTCAAGAAGAATTAATGAGTGCTATAGAAGTTATCAAGAGAAAAGAAGAAAACAAGAAACTACAAGGTAATCCGGGGATAAGAAAAAGTACCAAGAACTAGAATTAACACAATACAGTTGTTAAGATAAAGGAATTAGTTAGTTAATTCAAAGAATAGATAGAAGGAGTATGATTATTGAAACCTCGTGCTGCAGGATTGTCAAGCATTAAGAAAGCGTTGATATTCACCAAAATATGCAGGATAGCTCAAAATTTCTAGATGACATTATCGACAATAAAAATTCATCTTGACAAGTCTGGACTTGATAAATCACAAAGAGATTGCTCCAAACAATGAGTAAGGAACAAATCCAGTGTTTGCGGTGAAACAATCAGATAGGAAGATATGTAAGGAATATTATAGGGACACTCTCCACCGAGAAGATTCAAATTTTGAATCAACAATAAATAGATAAACTCAAGAAGAAGGATTTATAAGAGTTAATCTCCTTTCAAGATCTCTTCAACTACCATGTATCAAACTATATTTCTTTGGTTTATATATGTATGTAATAATTTTGGACATAAATGTGAATTGCAAAGTTAAAAGAACAATAACTACTTTAAGAGCTATAATAGTATTTATTCAAGAATACCTAGAAACACGTAGGACAGTTGAAGAAGCTTTGAATATTTGAGTACTTTTGAAGTGGAATGTTACAATGTAACAATTTTGGACACATACAAAAATTGCGCACGACAACCTCCTAAAGAACATCAACAAAGTCACAAACAATAACATCAGAAAACGACATGGATAAAAAGAAAGATCAAAGATAGCAAATGAAAATGCACACGCTTCACAAGCCAAAACGTACAAAACGTATTGGCATGCTGACGCGATTCAAACACTACGACGCGATGACAATCTTATTAATACCTAAAGAAAGAGACAGACCTCCTGTTCCACGATCCAAACCAAACCACCGGCGCCAATGCACCTAACTAAATCAACAATGAAAAGAGAAAACACATAATAGTAGAAGATACGAAACATAATATTTCAAGTGTGATTCAAAACGTGCGACCAAGGCTATAATCGTTTTGATCCACAAAAGTGTGAGATAAGAAAAGAAAGTTCGGAAAATTGGTCGCCATACTCCAAGAACTCACAAACCATGCTAAGCTTAAACTGAAATGAAAAGTGCTGTCTATGAAAGGAAGATGAAAACAATATGGCACGTAAGAATGGGTCACATGCATTCGATAACCTTGTCAAAGTCAAGAAAAGAAGCAAAATGAGAAATGCCCCAAATCATGAAACCAACGAACACTTTATATGCGCTACTACAACAAGGAAGAAAACAAAGACCAGTTCAAATCAAAGAACATCCAACAACAAAACCAATCGAAATTGTGCATAACGATCTAGGTTGACCAACCACAAACAAATAAAAGGTTAGAGACAATTTTATGCTTGTCATTGACGATCATACAAGAACGACTCCAGCTTTATTTCCTCAAGAACAAAGTCTAGTTTCTGAAAACCCAAGATCCACAAGAAATGGCTTTAAAATGAGACGGGATCCAAGAACCACCAAGATCCGGATAATGGAGGAGAATCCAACTCAAAGGAATTTATGGACAACGAGCAATCATGAACAAAAAAGACACCCTTCATCGCTAGGACACCCCAACAAAACAAGTTGTTGAAAGAAAGAATCGACAATACAAGAAATGGCTATTTCAAACAATGATAATGGATTCAAATTTGACAGATATTTTTTGGACATGGGTAGTGCATACAGCAGTTCACTTTTAAAACAGAGTAATGCTCAGAATAAACAATGACAAAAATCCTACTACGAATCCATATGGAAGGAATACTAGAAAATGTGAAGAATTTCAGATTTTTTGGAAGCAGTCGCTACATCAAAAGAGAAGATGGCGTAATGGAAAAGTTTGACTAATCAGACAAAGGAGTACTTGTTCGTTACACAAGTACAAGGAAATCATACAAGGCATAATCTAAGATTAAACAAAGCTAGAAACACCAATGTAACAATTAATGAAACAGACAGATCGGGGACCAAAGGAAGAAGAAAACAAATTTTTTTTTTTTTTTTTTTTTGAAGAAGAAGATGAAAGAAGTGAAGAGGAAGATGAAGATGAAGAGAATTGATAAGGAAGAGAAAGTTCAACAAGTATCTCCAGTAAAGATTAATATAGAAAACTTAGGTAATAAGAATCTCAACCTTCGGGGATTTATTATTGAAATAAAGATGCATCGAGATCGAAGAAAAATTCACTGAATAAATGTTCGAAAATTCTATCTACAATTGAATCCAAATTGTTTTAAGAGCTTTCGAAAGTAAGGATGAATTTTTGAATAAGTACATGGATGAAGAATTGACCAAGAGAAAAATGACACTTTGGGAATTGGTTATACCCAAAGAATAAGAATGTGATCGTTATCAAAATGTATTTTGGGGACAAATTGAATGAAGATGGACTTTTATAAGAAACAAAGCTAGATTGATATGTAAAGGATATAATGATTGAATTGACTTTGAATAGACATTTCCCTACCGTTTAATGGAAGAAATCCATTTGCTTTAGCTTATGCCCTCCAAAATGTTAAAGTATATCATATGGATCGAAAATCATCTTCTCGAATTGGGAACTGAAGAAGAAGTCTCCACATTGAACAACCAGAAATATTTCTACGCAGAAACAATATTACCATATGCGTAAATTAAAGAAGGTTCTGTATGGTCTAAACAGCATCCTAGAGCATGGTAATTCAGACTGGATAAGTATATGTAGTAGGCGGGGTTCATAAAAGGAATTGTAGACAACAACCATCTACATCTATAGGGAAGTCAGTAATATTTTATTAATTGAAGTTTACATTGATGATATGGCCTTTGGTAGTGATGATGACAAAGGGTTTCAATTTGTAAAAGACATTCATAATGAATTTGAAATGCTACTTGGCAGAACTATCCCTATTTTGGACTCATACCGCTAAAGAAAGATCCGGCGAATTTTATTTCAAACCGCTACTACCGTTGAAACGCTAAAGAGGTCCGTAACGGAAGATCAAAACCGCCATCAATCCCACGCAAACCAGCCAAGTTGAGAAAAATAGCGATGATTCAAGCCCATAGATCCATACTGCGTCAACGATTGGCAACCCACCATATGCGTGACGCGATCCAAACCGCATGTTCATCTGGACGTGTCTACTCACAGCCAAACCAAACAAACCCGCCACGTACCAGCTTCAGTAAAGAGGACCCTTTGTCCCCGTACGAAACAAAAGAGCTCTGATTATGGTATCCAAAGGAAAAATATCTATCCCTTATTGCCTGGCCAATGCATGATTGGGCAAAGGTATTGATGACCAACGGCACCAAGTAGTAGCTGCTCTACTTAGGGTGGAGTGTCGGTATCATGGCCAAGCAAGAAACAATCATCAATATCTTTATCTACAAACAAATCAGAGTATATTGCAACAACAACAACATGTTGTACACAGGTCTTTGGATGAAACAAACTTTGACAGATATACAATTTGAGCATAACCTTGGCAATATATTGGTATCATGGATAAGCAAGAAGAAATCATCATCAGATTCTATCTACAAATTGGTGGCAGTATATTATGCTGAAGACAAGGTACATGTGTTCTTTGGATGAAACAAACTTCGATAGATACACAGGTTGAGTATGATGAGCCCATCTGTATATGGTCAGATAATACAAAGCGCCACCATATCTCAAACCTCATGATGCACCCAAGACTAAGCTACCATTCCAATCAAGCATCACCTCTACAAGAACGTGCCAAGTAAAAAGAACACCTAGCCGAGTACATGGGGAAACAAAAGAACAAGTGGCGAGATCTCACAAAACCACCCAATGAAGCCCAATATCTTCACCAAAGACTGAGCTATTTCAATTCAAATGAATGTTTTTGAATGTTTATCCTATATGTCTCATGTACACGAGGAAGCACCATAGAGGACAGTCTTTCAGGGGGAACATCCCTGGATGGAAAGATACCTTTCCATTGATGACAAGGGGAGAGACGATGAGACAGATGACGGAGGAAGAGGGATAGAGGTATGGGTTCTGCAGGGGAGTGCATGGAGGATATGATTCAAGTACAGAATGAGTGTTTCCATCAATGCTAAAAGGGGAGATTGTTGATTAAGGTCGGTTGTCATTGATGTCAAACCCTTAAGAAAGCCCCCGAAGCAAAAAGTTTTGGGTAATAGACCCAAGATTATTTGATGTAAATATGAATCATTATTTTTTTTCATGGTTGGTAAGCATTAAATATGGATGAAATTCAAAGTGGTCCTCTTATGGTGAACTCACGGGAAGACGCTTTTATGGAGTAAGAGAACTCCATATTAATTGTGGAATAATGAGATGAAGGATAGTGAATTGTCGGGAAACTATCCTAGATGATAGTGCTTGTCATGCCATGTCTGTGGTATAGAACTTCACATAACTCCCTGTTAGAGAGCAGACCATGTGAAGTTGATGAACCTGTGTTTGGGGTAATGGACCCAAGTTTTTTTGTATGGATAATTGTATGATTTTTATATATTTGAAGGTGTAATACTATATAATGGTCGCGACATGTCACAGACATTTCTCTGTGGTATAGGTCACATAACTCCTCACGGTTTGAGAGAGTTATGGCCATTTAAGCCGGACGCACTCTCATATGTCATGCTAGCCCTAAAAGGTCAAAGTAGTCAAAGGGTTTAAGAGATTTTAAAATGCAACAATAAAGTGAAGTGATGATATTATAATTCAAAGTGAATACAAAAAATTATTTCAATAATAAATTTAATGGAGAAATTAGTGAGTTAACCCTAGTTAAGGAAAGGGCCAAGTGACCTAGAAGATGTTTCTTTTGCGAAGCTACTTGGAGAGTATAAATATAAGGCCCACCTTAATTACACTTGAGAATATTGAATATAAGGTGTCCTGAGGTAATCCAAGGATATCTAAGCCAAATTTATATAGCAGAATAAAATAAGACCCTGCACGTGCAAAGGGAAGGACAAATCTTGATGGTGCTTTCTATGTTATTTACGTGTCATCTCACCATTTTCGCTATATAAATTATTTTATATAATGATTCAGATCAGGAAATTACTATTCTATTAAGAAAACATACCCAAGTATCTCTGTGGTAAAAATCCATCTTGTGGGTCATTATATTTATTGAGTTACACTCCGTGAAAATAGGCTCAGGTTAGTCCTTAAACCAGCCGCAACAGGGTGTTTCTGCAAAAAAAAACGCCGTTTCTTCATAAGAGATCCAAATGTAGTGAGACTAAATGTATTGGTTAGGTTACATCCTTTAGTATTATTTCAACAGCTCTCATATCACCAACGAATATTTCACAGTATGGGCACGCTTCACAAGGTCCTCCCAGAACAGCTCTAACTGCCATGAAGGCATGTCACTTTGCCATAACTCATTTGAGAGGTTCCAAGTAGAGAAACGCGGAGGAACTGAATAAAACACACCAAATAACACAGGCACTAGCCAGAGTATTTATACACACAAGCTCCAAAGCCATGTGATTACTTCAAGTTAGTTGTTGACTAATCCAAAACTAGGCATGTGAGACACTAAAAGAAAGTTTGATGAAAATGCTTTGTCTCTGTTGTTAAAGCATGAAGGCTCAAGGTGACCATACACCATGTCCATTACTTAGCCACAAACTCATTTGGACGATGAAACTGATGAGTGGCTTTGGTTGAGGCACATGTTGAGCACATGGTCGAGACAAGCAATTGATGATACACAATTGAGGGTGTATAGTTGATGATGTTGGTACATATTGATGAGTCATGGTTGATGAGTAGTTGACACTGATTGCACATACATATTTGGTACATGGTTGTATGTACCCTTTGGCGTGGTACGCTGATTGTGTTGTTTGCAGCCAAGCTGCATGGCTGCCACAACTCTGGTTTCATGGCACAAAGGATCAGAGGCTGAGGCACAGGCTGACGCAATGGGTCTTACCATTGGCACTGTGCTCATGTGCCAAGATATCCCACAACGAGACAGTGACATGGTTCCACCATCCTTACCCCACAATCGTAAGTATGACTGCAAAGGATAGGTGGTTAGAAACACCGGCTAAATGAGAACATGGGTTGTGAAATTCTCCTGGCCAGTCCGCAGAATTACTTGGAGCTTCCCCAAGCTGTAGCCCGAGAAACCAGGGGGTCGGGAGCCCTCCACCAGGTAACCTGGAAAAACAAAGAATTTGCAAGCCCAAATGAGTCTGCACAGAAGAAGCTCCAGTCAGTTTCCACATAAAACACCGGTGCAATGTGTATGTGTGTGATTGTGGCTTCTTACCACTCATTATTGATAATAATTCTACATTGATATAACATTTGAAGAAAAATGATTATAATTATACCTAGTAACACTATTACTGATTCACCTCCCCTCTTAGTAACACTGTTACTGATTCACCCCCCCTCTCAGTAACACTATTACTGATTCACCTCCCCTCTTAGTAACACTGTTACTGATTCACCCCCCCTCTCAGTAATCCAACAATTTTCCCTCTTAAAATTTTTAATTTTACATAATGTACATGCATCCTATGACATTAGTGTTCTATGTAAATTCTACAATTACTGATATTCATTCTCATATTTTTTGTAATCATGTAATGAAAATCATATTATCATGTCTTATCAAATAACTAATATACAACTATCCTTTGTCCTCCATAATTAATCCTAAGAGATTCTTAAATAAGTGATGCTTTCCATATTCCCTTTGTGAGCCTATTTGATATCATAGGGACCTTTGCATCATGAATAATCCATAAAGCATTGAATTTAAGGGAAAATACATTGTTTTTCACATGTGTGACATATTAGTCCCTAATACAATCCCTATTGTGCAAGGCTTATAATGGATAAGGTTCATTATAAATGTCTCTTGTGATGGTTTCAAACCCGCTGCATGATTGCCCATGAATTCTTAAATCCTACTTCATGCCCTAAGAAATTTGTTTTCATCCTCCAACCATGACTAGGGCCTTCAAACTCATCACTGGTGTGGAAAAAATCATCATGGTACACATATCATATCCATGGGATAAATGTTCCCCTTGTAGGGCCTATTTGGTTTTGGGACCATATCTAGGGCCCATGAGACATTAAATCATATTTAGACCCTATATTGGTGTTCCTCCTCATGTCATGTCTAAGGTCCCTAATAACCTTTTATGGAGTGAAAAACAATACGACATCATTATTGTTATACTCATTCACTAAATATTCCATTTAGAGGGCATATAGGTTTGTTTGGGATACTATGCATTGCTCGTGATCCCTAAACACATCTTCCAAGCTATATGATGTTGGTGTTCCTTCTTGAACAATCATGTTGACACTTTTATTTTGTTACCTTGCAATATTCAATTTTAACTTATGAAAACATCATGAAGTGGTTTATGGAACAAACAAAAGGGATCCTGCATGAAGTTGATGGTTAAAAAACTGGCAACTGGGAATTTGGGAACATGCTCTCGCATGAAAATGTACATGTTATTCAAAATGTGCACACATTCCTTTTAAAATACCCTTAATGCCTTTTGAACTACCATGCAAACTACTATGAAGTTTTCCAAATAAGAATTAAAAATAAACATTCATGCACTTTAGAAATGTGCATGCATTAATAATGGGAACACATTATTTTTAACAAAATATATATATATATATATATATTTCCACCCCTAAAATGTATCAAGATTAATTTTAATAATTTGCCTATAATTTTTTACTCCAACATCAATTTTTTGCATTATTTACATACTTGGAAAGATCTTGAAGAGATATACAACTTTTATGTTATTAAGTTTCTATGTTTCTTGATATGTATTTTCTTGTTTTCCAAATAATATAAAAATAAATCTTTTGACATGAAAAAGAATATTTGTAATGTTCTCACAACTTTTTTTCCCAACATCAAGTTTTGTTGCTCTTTAGATAATTGCAAAGATCTTGAAGTGATCTACAACTTTGTTGTTATACACGTTTGTTGTGTCTATATAGATGTTTTTTTTTTGTTTTTTTAAAGAATAAAAATAATAATCTTTTGACAAATAGAATACATTTTTGAAGGTTGTACTTTGTTATGCAACCATTATAAATTAAATGCCACATTTAATAATGGGATTACTCCCTTAATAATGTTTCTCTATGAACCTTTTGCTCCCTAATAAAAGCTTGAATTTCCATATATGTCCTTTAGAGGGAATATATGGTCTTTGAGTGGGATACTAGTGCCATCATGGAGGTTTTGTGCACCAAGTATGGATCTCAAGCTCCCTTAACCATGGTTCAGTGAGGAAAACAAGGACCTTATGCCCTATGTGAACCTTTTAAGTTTTATGGGATAGGAACAAGGCCTTGAACCACCACTTAAGCGATATAAATAAGATTTTGGGCCTCTAAGTGTGATATGAGTGTCATTAGGAGTTTTACACTCAAGGGATGATTTGGGGGACTTTATCATGGTATGGGTAGGAAGTCAAAGGACTTGGGATCCTAAATGAATCTCTCAGGCACTCTTAGGAAGTTTTTCACATGAGGGGGGGGTCTCAGAGAATTGACCATTGTAGGAGAAGGAAAATGAGGGAACTAGGTTCTAAATGAAGCTTCTATGACTCATGGGCGATGAACAAGGCTAGAAAACCACCACATGATCCATCTAAATGGGATGTTTGGACCCCAAGTGAAATATAGGTGTTATTATCGATTTTTCTAATTATGAATCTCCTCATAAGGAAATGTAAGTATCTGATTTCGGTAATGAAGAAATTGATTAATTTGTTAATGTTAAAAGAATATTAAATTAAATTAATTTTATATTAATATTTAAAAATATAAAAAATACTAAGCAAACTCAATAAATAAAATAAACGAAAATCCATGTGTAGAATTTATAGGAAGCTTAGTCCCCATCTTTGATGTAATGATTGTAACATGAAACCAACCACTTTAGAAAACAAATGTTGAATTAAACAATATATTTAAATTAGTTCCATTGAAAATCCAAAAATACAATTACTTAATCATATTTTTCTTATGCCACAAGGGGATGTCTAAGGGTAGACCCAATGCAAGGCATTTTTTACGATAAATTGGTGGTCTAAGAAAGATATAGTTTATTAACAACTCGTCACCAAGAGACAAACTACATATTACATGCACAACAACAAAGATGGATGCATTCCTTTTCATAAAGAACTCTTTGTCATTGGAGTGTTCCTCAAAGGAACAATTTTCACTAAATAATGAGGCCCTGCAACTATTTAGGAACCCTGCGATGTTCCCATGAGTTAGTGGAAAACCGTTAATATATAATAGGTTTTCCCTGTTAAAGTTTCCAAAATCATAACCATTCATGCACATACTATACATGGAAATGCTATGTTAGTATTTGATAATATTCAAGTAATCAGATAGACTATAAAGAGGACCACAAAATGGCATAAGTGCCACTTATTGTTTGGGAGGAACATATGCATGTTAAACGATAAACAACCCAAGATTTGCAACATCTATTTTAGACTTGAAATTATATGATTATTACCACAAAAAGTAAATTTGGTTCCAACATACACAGGGATGGATGAATGCCAAGCACCATACAAATATTGATTGTAATAGGTTTGGTATTTATTTTGCAAATGGATAGGAAGAGGGAAATCACCGCTACCTTCCAACAATTGAACGGACTTTGGTGTGTACTTGAACATTTTTTCTCTTAGCTCATAAAACTTTGTTGATCTCCTAGTTGTTGAAATATTATAACTTCGAAGAATATTCTAATTATAATTTGAGTTATTATCTTATAGATCAAATCCCATTTTGTGGATTGGTCAAACCATATTTATATGGTGTTGTTTCTAAAGTCGGCCCCTAGGGATAATTAAAGTGGTTTTAACCACTAGTTTAAGAAGTCGTCCCAGCTTGGTGAAGAGACACAACCCTAGCACCTCCCAGCAGTATAAATAAGTGAGGATGGCACCTCACTTATTCAATCATCTATTGCGCATCTTTTGGAGGTAGGTGTAGTTGCAAGAAGGAGGAGAGATAGGTGCATGCTCAGTGTGGGATTATCTTTAGTTTTTTTGTCTTTATCTTGGCATTGTATTGGAAATCTATATTAAGGAAGTTTTTGTTGGGTTTTCTCCCCCATGAGGGTTTCCCAGGATAAAATGATGTGTATCTTGTGACTTTGTTTCTCTCAATGATCCTATTTTTGTTATTATCTATGAAAAGCATTAAAACTTAACATGGTATAAGGGAAAAACTGAAGAGAACACCTTTCACTGTGTATCCAAAAACGTCATTGTCGTCGTACAAGAAAATTAGGGATTTTTATTGGAAGGGAATTTATAATTAAAAACCATATAGGAAAGTGCGCCCTAGCCTAGTGAACTAATTGGCAGCTTGATTGCACCTTTTCAATGGCCAGAGCCTCTGAAAATTCAAACCCTAGTTTTGACTGGTACAAAAAACTAGAAAACCAGGAAACCAGAACCAGTACCAGAAGTACTAGACCATATTTTCGCAGGTCAAGTTTCAAGGGGTAAAACTTGCAATTTTTGAATTCAGAGAACTCCAACCTACTCGCCTCGGCCCAGCACATCTCCTAGTAAGTTCAAAATCACTTTATGAGTAATTTCATTTTTTGGTCCTTTTATCAACTCGAGGTCAATATGTCTGCAAGAACTAAGCTTCTTGATAAGTTAGAAGGTGTGGAAAACTTATGTGCCTGGAAGTACAGAATTGGACTCATTCTTGAAGGAAATGAACTAGCAAAATTCATAAAAGAAAATGTACCAGAACCTGAAGAAGAAGCCAAAGCAAAGTACAAGAAGGATATGGTTAGGGCGTGTTATCGCACGGTTTGTAGGAAGGGGTTAAGTAGCTTGAGTCAAGGCTTAAAACCGGCATAACAGGAGCTTCCCCACCCACTATCACCTCGATGGGGGGCTCTTTCTATTTAGGAGGGCTAGTCCAAGGGAGACGTCCCTATGTAATCTGGGTTTTAGAAGGGCTAAAGGGGTAATGGACCAAGTCAAAGAGTTTCCCTTTCACAGATTACTGCCAAGATGAGATAGTCAGAAGAATTCTTCCACTGGATGGCACCTGTTTGCGAGACAAGACAAATAAAGCTAGAAATGTGCTTGCAGTGGGTTAGTACTTCATAATATCAATGACTATCCTCTAATATACATATGAGCAATGATTGGATATAATTATTGACGAAGTCAATGATTATTAAACAAAGATAAATATCTTATATTACTTCTTCAATAAGTATACCAAAAGATAAGAGCATTCAATGTGCAAAATTAGATCCTTATCATATCACAATGCTACAAATATCAAATCTGCTCATAGTAGATAATGTTGCTGCGTCACCTATATTGTTTTGCAAGAAGTGTGGCGATCAAGCATTAATTGATAGGTCAAAATGAAGACAATGGGTGAGACGTTTTGTCAAATAAGATCACAGATCCAATCATCAACTCAAAGTCAATCAAAATAGATGAAAAATCTCCTGGCGGTGCATTTAACCAAGAGATCTAAAAGGTGTGGCGTCACCTATATATAATTTATGTGGTAGGTTCTAGGGTTAGCTAGCCTAGAGTGGGCGTTTGACAAATTCAACCAATGAAAACTTGTGAAACTCCTATGGCTATGATGAGATGACCAAGCCACACCTTTCTATCCAAACCAAAGTTCAAAATCAGCAAGACGTCATCTCACTAGGGTTAGTTCAAGATCGCTAGGGTTAGACACTAGGTTAATTAGGGTTTTCAATTTTGAGAGTGTTTGAAAGAGTTTAAGCATAAACAAAGCTCAAAAAAAAAGGTTTATAGACTAGTGCAGCAGGTTAGTGGAGTCAAATGAGGTGGGGCTAATAGCTTGGAAGGCTTAAGCTCAAAGGACAAAGAGTTAGGGTTTGATGGTGTTGCTGGCAAGGCCATAAACCAAAACCCTAAGGAGAGAAAGGCTTGCCTAGGTGTATAAAATGGGCCTAAAGCTTTCTCTTCTTTCCCTTCGAATTTCTCTTGGTCAAAGCCGACAGCTGGCTTTATAATTCTAGGGCTGAAAGTGTTGCTTACATACAAGGCTTTTCAAAACCCTAGAAGTAAACCCTAGGTGTAAACTAAATTGGGCCTAGGGGCCTTCTTTCTTCAATTTGTGCTTAAAACTAACTCTCCAAGATAAGAGGAATCCTGGTGTAGCTATGGCTGGAAGCTAAAACTCCTTCAAATCAAATGGCACAAGCTTTATTCATGGGGACATGAAGCCACAACCTACTTGTGTGTTGGCTCCCTAGGGTTTCAATAATTAAGCTAACAACAATAACAAGATAGCAATATATGCAAGATGTTAAATCAGCAACCATTCATTCAGGAAGTTTTGATGAAAGAACACTTACGAAATCATGAAGAAGCATAATCCTTTATCCTAGTTGTAAAACCTTCCAATGAATAGGCACCACTTGCCAAACAATAGTCCTCCAACAAGTTGGCCTCACTCCAAGAGAAAAACCAAGACAAAGACTAGAAATGATATCTCCCCAAGAGAGCAAGTTGTGTTATGAAGTAAAATGAGGAGAAAGCGTCCTCTATTTATATGATCTCATGACCTTTAATTTACAAAAATAGGTCCACAAAACAGTAGGCAAAGTGACATTACATTATTCAATTAATCTATCACTTTACATTACTAAAATGCCAAAAATGAGCTAATAGTAGATGTCAGGCCCCTTTAGGTAGGCGTTGGCCCCTTTAGGGAAAATCATCATCCTGCAACCACGGCGTTGGCCCCACGGGGGCTCCTGCAGCCTGTTAAGTGTGTCAAACAAGCTCAACAAGCTACCCTCTCCAGAACATCCAACCCCAGCCACGGGGCGTCCAATCTTCCCTAGGTCAGCGTCCCATACGCAGAGTGATCCCCATAGGCTAGGTCTCGCCAAAACGTCCTGATGGTCCCTTCTTCTTCTATGTGCAATAGCTCGTCACAACCCCGTCCTGCCTCTACCATCCCATCCAGCCACGATGGGCTGCTGATTATGGAGGTCAGAGCTAATCATCTCCCACATGTGCACCGATCCTCACGGTACACATCCCGGCTGGGCATGGTCCCCACGCACGTAAAGACTTCATCCCTCCGGGGGCTCCTTCCAGTCCCTGGGCATTAAGCAATGTAAATCCTTATCTCATCATTAAATTTATCAAACGTATGCTTAAATCCCTAACAATTCATCTAATAGCTCTAAGACATTACACGGACCCACTATACAAAGCTAGGCAAACAACAAGACCACCTATGGGCTAATACCCACAAAGAAATGGAAGTTCCCTCAAAGGATCATTCAAGCCATGGCAATGTGGTGATATGGTTTAGGGATGTCAGTCATCGTCGAGACCAAATTTGGGGGGGTGTTGTTTGTGGGTGCCTTTGGAGGAGGCGATACATTTTGAATCATGGATGCATTTTCCAAGCCCTTATTGCCTTATCTTTCTTTTATTTTTCATTTTACTACAAACCTTGTGAAGGGACGCCTTGGCGGGTGGCCCGGTATTGATCATTACCCACTAAATCTTGTGATAGGAAGGGTTGGCTCGTGATGAGACCTTCAACTTGGCCATGCAACCAAAGGTCACTTTGCCTACAGTTTGGTGACGGATAGTGGCAATGTCATGGATTAAATACTTATGAACATAATGGGTCGGCTTCGTGATGGGACCTCCCCATCCTCTTGGTTAGGTCTTGCATTTATTTATTTATTTTTTTCTTAGGTTCCCTTAGTTTCTTATCAGGCCTTTATTGCCTTCTAAAGGATCCCCTAGGCCGAAGCATCTCTAGGTTTTACTATTTTTTCCCTATGGCTTTTATCTTTACCCGCTGCTTTTTTACCTTCTGGGCCTTTGGCCCCCTTCTTCCCCTGAGACAAGATGTACCCTAGAAGGTCATCTTAATGGCGGAGACTAGGGGAATGGGATGGATGAGTGGGTTATAAGATGGAAAGTGATAAGATGGTGGGGTGATTGATTGGGTAACTTAGCAAGCCGGTATTCAAAACCCATGAATACCGGCTTGCTAAGTTTTATCGATCAACAATGGTCAAGGAAGTTGAGTGTAAGATCCAATGGTCATGGAAATGAAAGGAACCTAATGCATGCATAGGAAGGTTATAGTCGATAGGAAAGCACATACCATGATACCTTGGACCAATTACCTCCTTGAGCAAGAGCCTTCTGCAATTAAGTCCAGTAGGTAGTGATGGAAGATGAGTAACTGGCAGCCAGGGACAAAGCTGGTAGAGAAGAAAGATGGGCCCTCGAGGACCATTACCAGTCAATCACACTCTCGGTACTCCATGTCTAGGACCATGTGGGCCTCGAGACATGATCTCTAATTATCCCTAGATATGGGGGATAGCAGTGAAAAAGGATCATTCTTGATTCCATTGAATCACTTGATCCCTCAAATTGTCTTCTAAGAAATACTCCAAAGAGATTTTTGATGCCCCTATGAGGTATGAAGGAAAGAACATCAGCTGGAAGAAGAACTTGAGAACCCAACTCAAGGTACAAGGATGAAGAAAGGAGAAATAGTTCATGGCTATTTCTCTAGGGTTTCTCAATTCCAGGAACAACTAGAAGCAATTGGGGACAACCTAGATGAATATGAACCCATAATTACATCTCTTAATGGTATCCTGGCCACCTTTGGATGCCTTCATCAAACTACGTACTAAGAGAAAAATTACATTTGATAACTTGGGAGAATGTGTTCCGAAGAGCAAGGTGGAAAGCGGAAAAATACTGTCGGGAATGAATATCAAGCCTTAGTTGTTCATAATAAAGAGGGAAGAAAATTTCTCGACATTTCAAAGGTAGACCAATATTCATAAGTGATCCTCACTCCCCCAAATATATTCACACGCTTTCATAAGAATCACCCTCGGATATTCCCGAATCATGGGAATGGACAAAGAGAAAACATTTCTCCTCTTATCGAAATGTTATCATTGTGATAAGATGGGATACATTGCTAAAAATTATCCTCGCAAGGAAGGGCTGAGAATGGAAATAACGAAGGGCTTATCAATACTTATGCGGTTGAGATGATGAGCCACCCACAAATATGACTAAAGAAAAGATTAGAGACTATGTTTTATTCTCTCCCTCTTCCATGGAACATGGCTTACACAGGTGAGGGATCTTGGCTCATAGATAGTGGTGTTTTCAAGCACATGACAGGTTAGAGACACATTCTCTCTATCCTTATAGAAAATGACTTTTCCCATAAACTCTCACTTGTATATATGACTATCGGTACCCTATCGAAGGAATGGGAGAATCCACCTAAAAACTAGATTCAGGAACTCCGATGAAGATAAAGGATGTATTGTATGTACCAAGTTTGAAAAAGAACTTACTTTCTATCTCATCTTTAGATAAAAAAGGGTTGAGTTATTGTTGGATTCTTGAGAGGGGAATGGAGTTATTGGACACACCTACCACTTAGAGGTAGGGGTGAATGAGTGTGAGGATATTTTTTAGGCACCTCTTATAAAAAACTCATTAGTTAGCATTAGATATTTACTCATTACTCATTGTTTTTCATTATGTCAGTTAGATGTGAATACATACTCGACAACATATATCAACAATATATCATCAACAAATCATCTCCACAAAAGGAATTTCAAGATGTATGTACAATTTTTCTTTTATTATGGACTTCAATGCAGGGTTTTATTAAAATTGAATAGAGAACAAGCTCTACGGAGAACCGACTCTATACACAAAACTTCGACCCCACATTCTCAACCTCTCCATTGAGATGGGGCAACAATACTCAGCAGGATATCAATATGTACCATAAACAAGGCATCAACCATGCATCAACACATGCCAAACAACTTGTAATCACATTTTACCATAAACAAGTGCATCCAAACATGTACCAGAAATTATGCATACCAATCCTTATTAATCCAACTTCTCATCAACCCAACTCAGAAAATATGTACCAACATCATCAACTATACACCTCATGTATGTGTCAACTCATCAACTTCATCAAACAGCATTGGTTTGAATTAGTCAACAACCCTATCTTGAAATAATCATAACTTTGGCTACTTGTCACTTTGAATAAGGAATCGAAGCCCCAGTATCGGTGTTCTTTAGTGTGTTTTATGCAATTCCTCAAATTTCCACTACTTGGAACTTTTCATAAAAGGCGTTATAAAAAAATGGCATACCTTGTTGGATTATGAAGCATTCTAGAGAGAACTTGTAAAGCGTTCCCCGCACAAAATATTTGTGAAAATATTTGATGTTATCTAAACAAACACATTTGGTCTGCTAAATTTGGATCTGTTATGAATAATTTATGACGTTTTTACCAGAAACCACTGATTTTTGACTAGTTTGAGGACTAATACAGAAACCCTAATTTCCAACTGGTGTAACTCCCAAAATACAACAACCCACAAGAGCATTTTAACTCTGATTGCTGGCTATGTTTATCACTTGCATAGAAATTTGGGATCTGAATCACTATAGAAAAAAGTTATAGCGAAAATGGTGAGATGACACGAAAATAACATGCCTTAGAAAGCATATCAAAGGAATTTATCCTTCCTTGCATTTGACCTTATTTTCTTCACTTTCCTCAAATTTCAGCTTAGATATCCTTGGTTACCTCAGTCACCTATAGATCTTCAATATCCTCAAATTCCACACCAAAAATGCTCAAAAGAGCTCTCACAAGAAACACCATCAAGCCTCAAAAGATATTCTCACAATAATCTCTCAATTGATCCACAAAAGGGATGATCTACAAGAGACCATTTGCTATCTTATTTATACTTTCATCCTTTAGGTCCATTAACCCATTTTTAGGTCCGTAACCCATTTCCTAGGTCACTTAACCTATTTTCCTTATTTTAGAGGGTTAACCACTTTTCCATAAATATAGAGTTCTCCAATACTTTAACATTTAAATATTCCTTCTTGATTTGTCACCTTACTTTATCATTTCTTGATTTTGTCCACTTCTCTTGATTGTTTAAATAATCCCACATTGAAATTGTCACTTTAATTTGTCATTTAAATGTTGTCCATTTTTCTAGGTCACTTAACTTCTTTTCCTTATTTTTAGGGTTAACCACTTTTCCATAAATGTTCCTTTCTTGATTTCACCTTACTTTATCATTTCTTGATTTTGTCACTTCTCTTTGATTGTTTAAAATAATCCACCTTGAATTTGTCCATGTTTATAATTTAAATAATATTAACCCATTTCTAGGTCATAACCTATTTTCCTTATTTTAAAGTTTGCTCACTTTCCTCATCTTCCTTCTTGATTTTTGTCACCTTATTTAATCATTTCTTCTTTTAGGTCACTTTGGCTTCTTTTGACCTTGGGGGCTTCAAGCCTTCATGTGGGGTCCCTTCATCTTAGTAAGACCATAACTCTCAAACCATGAGGAGTTATGTGACATTCCATACCACCGAAATGGCATGACAAGCACTATCCATCTGGGATAGTTTCACCAACAATTTCCCTTGATCTTCATCTAGATTTATTCCACATACAAGCATGGGTCCTCTCAATCATTCTTCTAGGATAACTCAATCCATGAAGCATCTTCCCATGATGGATTCACCTTCGGTGTGGTGGTCCTTCAACTTCGTAGAGCCACAACTCTCAAACCATGAGGGTTATGTGATGTTCCACATGTGCACCACCAAAAATGGCATGACAAGAAGCACTATCCATCTAGGATAGTTTCACCAACAATTTCCTTGATCTTCATCTGCGTTATTCCACATACAAACTGGATTCACTCCATACCATTTCTTATAGGATAACTCAATCCACGAAGCATCTTCAGGTGAGGAACTTACCACCATGGGGGACCACTTTGGAGTTCATCCATTTTATTGCACCTTATCAATCATGATAGAACAATAATGAGTCATCTATACATTTTTCAACAATGCATCATATACCAATGAAACCACACATCGATCCATCTTCATCATGTAATGACAACTCGGTAGTCCATCTTCATCTATACATTCTCATCAAAGGACAATACGTATTATATTACATCAATCATCAATCAATCAATCGCTGACATCAATCAATCAAACCATTGGCATCAATGACAACATGATCCAACATCCGGTAATGAAACGAATTTAATCATTTTAACCATATAATCCAGTGTTATATCAATATAGCATTAACATCCAATAACTGAGGCAATGAAATGAAAAAAATGAACAATCATACTCATACGATTACACGGTGTTTCTTGTTAAAACCATGGAGAAAACCACGATATTTTTTATTATATATCTTGAATAATTACATTCATTTAGGGCTTTTAAACTTGCTTTGTTTTCCATTTTGCCAATGGAGCGAGGTCTCAATCCCCTAGTTTCTCAAGCTACAACTTTAGGGAATATCCAACTCTTGTTCTCGCTACAATAAAGGAGGGCTGACCCTTATGTTCTCGGCTACCATTGAGAATTAGCTACAACCACATGTCCTTATACTCAAATCCAGCTGCATACGACATATAAATGGAATGATGAAACCAACGCCACACTATCACTATAGGATATACTCCATGTAAACCTATACCAATCAACTGTAATCAACATGTACCATAAACAAGTGCATCAACCATACACCAACACGTACCTCAACATGTACCATAAACAAGAATTGCATCAACCATGCACCAGCCTATACCTCAACCTGTAATCAGCACGTACCATAAACAAGTTGCATCAACCGTACACCAACTGTAAAAACATGTACCATGAACAAGTGCATCAACCATGCACCAAACATGTACAAAACCTATACCATGAACAAGTGCATCAGAGCATGCTGAAACGCAATACAAATAACTTTGTCACAACAACACAATCCCAGGCAAACCCTATCACAACAACTTTATCTCATCAATCGCATCAACCGTCATATCCTCACCAGAGACAACTCTCTCAAATATATTGCATCCAATACCGCATAACACAACAACTCATAGTATCATCAAGATCAATATGTGTTCCCGTAATATACCAAGCCTAGGTATGCTACATCATCCATAAACCATGTGTCAGCAATGCACTGTAACAAGATTGCCTCAACCATGTACCAAATTATGTACCAATCATGTATCAACTACTCATCAACTATGACTCATCAAGATGTACCAACATCATCAACTATACGACATGTATGTTCAACTCATCAACTCTTGGTCTCAACCATGTACCCAATAGCCTCAACAAAATCCCTCATCAATTTCATCATCCAAATATGATTTGTAACTATGTAATAGACCTGTAATATGATGTAGGCCTGAAACCTTCCCTTAGCAACCACGGGACTATCATTTTCATGAGACTTTACTTTAGTCTCCCATGACTGGATTTTGGATTAGTCAACAACCCTAACCCGGAAATAATCATAACTGTACTGTAATGAATAAAGATTTGAAATGAGTACACAATGTTATTCAGTGTGTTTTATGCAATTCCTCAGTGTCACTACTTGGAACCTCTCGAGAAAATGAGTTATAGAAAAATGACATACTTTGTTGGTCTGACATTCTAGAGGCGAACTTGTGGGGGCATGTCCATCGCGGAATGTTGTTGTATGGATCACAGAAAATTTTTAGAATGAGATACTACAGTTTGTACTTTAACCAACACTTTTCTTCTTACTTAATTTGGATCTATTATGAATAATTTGCCAGACATTTTTACCGAAACACATGTTTTAGACTGGTTTCGGGCCCCAATACAAACCCTATTTTCCATGGAGTGCTTAACTCCAAAAACAAAATGACCCACAAGATTTGAAATATGTACCACAGGTTGGATATGTCTTCTCAATGGACTATCACTTTCATGATCTTAATCATTCTAGAAAAAAATTATTGCGAAAATGGTGAGATGACATAAAATAACATACCTTAGAAAGCATCATGAAAATTTATCCTCCCTTGAATTTCATCCTTCACTTTACTTCACCTTCTCTCGAAATTCAGCTTAGATATCCTAACTGGTTACCTTAGTCACCTACTAGATATTCAATATTCTCAAGTGTGATGTAAAAGATAGAGAGTCTTGCCTCTTATTTGCCACTTTCATGTAGCTTCTTAAAAGGGGTTACCTTTTAACCATCTTAACCCACTTTCCTTATTTTAAGTTATCAACTTCTAACCACTTGTCCAATTAGTAGTTATCAATTAAATTTATTATTCAAATAATTTATTTTGTATCCGCTGGAAGCTTATAGTACACTCATCCCTTCACTTTACCTCAAGGGGTTTACCTTCTAACCATCTTAAACCACTTTCCTTGCTTATTTTGGGGCTAACCCACTTCTAGCCACTTGTCAACTTAGTAATTTCTCCATTAACATTGTTGATAATTTATTTTCTATTCACTTTAGTTATGGTACACTCATCACTTCCTTTATTATTTACCTTCTAAAATCTCTTGTCACTTTGACTACTTTGACCTTTTTGGACGGAGGTAACAGGGGTTCAGCTTCCACATGGCCATAACTCTCTAACATTGAGGAGTTATGGCCATGCGTTCCTACCGATGGAAATGGAATGACATGTACTATCCATCTAGAATAGTCTTGCAACCTTCAAATATGCTGAAAACTCATACCATTGTACATGAAGCAACCTTGGATCATTACCCAAACCTTTGTTACTACTATAATTTGCTATTGAACTTTCTCCAAGGGTTGACATCAATCACTAGGGTTTAAGAATCGCTATACAATGCCAGCTCTCCAATAGTTGACATCAATGACAACCAACTATCCATCAACCTAATCCAAATTTATGCGACAATCCTCCCCTTTTGGCATTTGATGGCAATGCCCATTCCTTGATAACATTTATGCTCATACTCTTCATCAATGTTTCCTGTGTCTCCCCTGACATCAATAGCTGGTATCTCTTTAAGGGATTCTCTCCCTTATTGAACTCTCCTTGGGTTTCTCCCCTGTCTACGATGCCCTTGATTTTTATTTGTGTTTATAGGCCTCGTTACCCTCTTTCCCTTCATATGAATAATATATCCCAGCATTGAGGGTATCAATCCCTAAATTCATATAGCTCATTCTTTCTTTGTGACAATCGCTCCCCTTGGAGGCATGCCTCTATGCTCTCTCTCAAAGCATTTACCTTTGCATCTGATAAATCCCTTCCCATTTGTCCTATTTGCTGGTGCCTCCTTGTACATCTAAGATGTAATAAAAACATTCAAAGCATTCCATTTTGGAGAAGAAATTACTTCTAGTCTCACAGAATACTCAAGGGATTCTCTTGGAAGCGTTTTTGTAAAGATGTATGCCCTTGTTCTTTTGTTCCCACATATTATACTCTGATGTTCTTCTCTACAATAGCTGTTCCAGAGTAGAGAAGTGATACTTGATTTGGAATGATAGCGTCTTCAAAGTGAATCACCGATTTTTGAGATACTAATGGCTTATTATGAAATCACAATATATTGGAATGGGCTCATCATACTCAACTGTGTCTACATCCAAAGTTTGTTTCATCCATAGAACTTGTGTACAACATGTTCTTTGCTAGGCTATATACTTTTCAGGATGTAGAATGGGATATTGATGATTTTCTTTTCTTAGCCAAGATACTAAACACTCACCCAAAAAAAGAATGTTGCTCCATTGGTGCTACGTCAGTCATCAATACAACCTAACAAATCTGCATCTGTGTAGGCAAAAAAATATAGATCCTTTCCTTTTGGATACTATAATCAAAACTCTTTTGTTCCTTTTAGATCGAAAATCCTCTTTATTGCTAGTACATGTGATTCATTTGGTGTTGCTCCAAATCGTGCCACATGTCCAATTACCTACATTACATGCGGCCTAGATGTTTTTACATATAGTAAGATACCATTCATTGATATGTGTACCTCACAGTGCTGTAGACTTTTTTTTAATCATCATCTTTTCTCAACTTGAAGCTGGTTTTTGCAGAGTGGTAGCCCGGTTTGCAATCTTGCATTCGAGGGCTTCACTGGAGTTTCTACTTGATATACTTAGTTTGAAATAAAGATTCCTTGGTTTCTTTGATATATCTGAGACCAAAAGAAGGATAGTTCTCCAAGTAATGACATTTCAAATTAATTTTGCATGTCGCGCAAATTTAGAAACTAACTTGTCATTAGTACTTACAAAACAATATCATCAACCTAAATTTCAATTAATAAAATGTGCAACCCAGGTTACCTTGATGTAGAGGTTTGTTGTCTAAGCTTCCTTTCCATAGTTAAGTAAGGGGTTTTGTCAATGTTGTTTTTGAACATTACTCTATCTTTGATATGTTAAGCGTGTATACCTTTGTGTGTCCAAAAATATCAGTTTGGATTCCATTAGCATTGTTGAGGCCATTTCACGTGTAATTATCATCCATCATAATAATGTTCCTTTTTTCTCTAAACCACTCTCTGAACCAATATCTGAATCCATTCTCTCGTCCACTATCATTTATCTATCCAGAGCACACGTGTTAAGTTTTCTTATGAATCCATCTGTCCATACTTTCCAAGACTCTACTTGCACAATTGTCCATAATATTGACCCATTTATCATTATACTATCATGAAGTCTTGATTAATCTATCAAAGCTATTTACGCTAACTGATTTCTTTGAATCAGTCTTCTCAAACTCTGTAGGATTTGCTTTCGAAGGGATGGTTCTTTGAATTACGTCACGATATAGCATAGACTCGCCCTCTCTAATATTCATATTACTTGGAGGTCTCCTAAATTCCGGATGGCTCGGGGAACAATTCAATGCTTTCGATATTATTCATCATCATCTTCATTAGTAGATTCATCATCATCTTCATTGGTAGATTCTACATTATCTCTCACGTCTAAATTCTTTCTTTCTATGCGTGGATTCATCTTTCACTACAATGCACAGTACAATCTCTTGAACCTGCTCCTTATTTACATGTCCTTCCTTTCTTCCAGTTATTTTTGATCCTAAAAATGAAGAGACTTGATAAACTTGATTAAATTAAATTGCAAGTGAAATGTTATGTGTTTAATGCAAGCGGAATCAATTTGCAACACATATTAAAGGATTACTTATGTAGAAATAAACATAGGCAGCAGCATAAATCATTGAACATGGAACATAACACGGCAAACGATAAAGGAGTTCACCACTCTCATGGGCTACATCTCACAGTCCGATACTCAAATGGATCTTTTATATTAAATTGCTCAAAGTGCTTAAAATAAGTCTTACAGTGCTCAAACCAACAAAATGACTGCTCCAATGACTCCGCAACGTCCCAAAACCACTGTCTAGGCTCTTTCGGCACCCAATCGGTCAAAAAACAAAGAAATTAGGCCTCCTAGAAGTCCCCCACTTCAAGCTTGCTGTCTCTGAATCAACAAAACCCACCCTCTCCGAATGAACCTAGCTCACACGCTCATTTAAGCGGAAAAACCAGAACCCGTCACGTAGCCCTTAGGTCCAAACCATTAGAGCGGTTAGAGTAAGCCTCCGATATAGCAGCCTCGACGCGGTCATATGGCCCATGAGATGGGTTGCAGAGCAAAAGTGGTTAATTGTTCAAGCATTACAGCCAAGGGTGTTGTAACTCCAGCAGCGTTTTAAAACCGGTGACATATAGGAACAACCGGTGATTTAAAACCCCGCGTACATTGTTATATAACACATATATATAACACAATTTTTCCCGCGCGCAAATATTACATGGCATATGTGTTAATAAACTTTGCTTTATAACATTTATACAACCGCACCATATGATAAAAGGTTTGGCCCGCGGGTAGTATAAACTTACGGTTATATGGCATGCGATGGAACCATGGGTCGGGGCTTAGGCCCCAGCCCTCTCCAAATATAATAACACATAACTTAAATATATGTGCATTGGAACATTAAACAAGGAACATGGTTGGAACTATTGGTTAGCAGAATGTTGTAAAGACTTTGTGTTGCTTCTGGGAGGGTCGGGGAGTCAAACCAGCGGCCTCCATTATTTTCCCTAGAAACAAATTTGAACCAATCAAATGAAGAGGACGTGACCCAAGCATTGGGCCGCGTGTCCTCTTCTCGATAAGCTTCCAATGCGACGCGTGTCATCACATGATTGGACAACCACCCGTAATAACAGTACGCCACCTTCCCTCACGCCACATCAGCATGATGATGAATTTTGGCCTGGTCACATTAGCCGTACAATTTGTACAATTCAAGAATCACGGTCAACATCAGAATACACACATTTGACTTGGCGGTGGAAATCATGATAACTCCTCATCACGGACTCCATTCGCTCAATATACATGGGAATCGAGGAAAATGGGAGCCGGGCCTTGATAGCCTTTATTTTAGTCTCAATCCGAGAGCACTTTGAAAATTGAGCAAATTTTGATCCCACGATCAATTTCCAGTATATGACATCTGCTTTCATGGGTATTTCACCTCGTTTTATTTCCAATATTGTTCATCTCGTTTTATTGTCAATATTGCGATCTCTGGTGCCTAGTCTTTGTTCACCTGTTCTTCTTGTTTCCTTATCCATACTTTCTTATATCTGATATTAGTATTCTCTTTCATGGAAGTGTCAATCATGCTTCTACAATCACTGGCTATGTGTCCATAGTTATGACATTTGTAACACTCAATGTTACGTGAGACCACATAGACACTTCTTGCTTGAACATTTCTTTTATAATCCCTGCAGTCTACAACCTTATGTCCAAAGTTAGTACAATAAAAACAATGACCATAAAATAAATTTGCATACATGGGAGTGAATGATCTTCTTTGTGGCGTAGTCCTTCTGAATTTTTTCCTTGACAGGTCATGATCATGATTGAATCTTCCTTGTGGCTTGAACATGGATGGTCTTCTCGAAGATGTATCTTCAATATTTTTCTTAGATTCTGGTTGACCATGATTCCTTCATTTGAGTACTTCTGCATAACTCTTTCTATTTTTTTCATTTTTCTTTTCTAGCAACCTAGAGTGCTTCTCTTCATTCTCTATAACTTATGTGGATGTTTCTGTCTCTTCAACATTCTTGTTGATCTTGACGATTTTACTTTTCAATGTGACAACTTCTTCTTCAAGCTTCGCAATATCTTCTTCTTTCTTCATTATCTGAGACTTCGTGACTTCTTCTATTCTTTTCGCTTCTTCAAGATGAATTTTTAATGTGATTATTTCTTCTTCAAGTCATTTCTCTTCTTGACCAAACTCTGTCTCAAGATGGTTTAGATCGTTAGTTCTTTCCTTAAGATGATCTGTCAATATCGTCTCTCTCATTTATGCTTCTTCCTTATGTGCTACTATGTTGGTTTCCAAACACTGCTTTTGATATTCAAGATTTTCTTCGATCTTTCTGGATTCTTCTAGCTGATTTCTTAAGTTCTCGATGACCTGTTGGGATTCTTCAAAAATGTGAACACTTTCCTTTTGTTTCATCAATTCTTTCTTGAGTGAATTTTTTTCTTCTCTTAGTTCATCTAAAGAACTAATCAATTCTTCTTCATAAGTGTCTTCCTTTCAATTATTTTTTGTCTCATTTCCTTCATGACGTTCTATTTCAAGATGTCCATGTTTTTCACAATTAAAATGAAACAACATACCTCTAGTGATTATGTACTCTTCATCTTCTGAATCTGCTTGACATGGTGAACATAATTCTTCTTGATTTGTATCTGCATCTTCTTATACATTTTCTGAATCTGTAATGGGTGAAGAATATATGTCATGTAACTTATCCCAAAGTTATTTTGTTGATGAACATTTACCAACCTTTTCTCTTACAGGATTAGGTAATCCTTCCCAGATAAAATCCATTGTTATTTTGTTATTCTTCTTCAATTCCTTCTTGGTTGCAGTCTTTTCCCTTTTTGAACTATCATATCATGTAACAACTAATAGCCAAATATAATGTCCATGTGCCTGTAAAAATACTTTCATCCTTATGCTCCACATCTCATACTTAAACCCATTCTTACCATTAAACATTGGTACTCCATTCTCAAAATAATCCATGATCTCCTTCCAGTGGTTAAATTGTTTCTTGAAGGAACCGGCTTTGATACCAATTGTTGGATTACTGAGAGGGGGGGTGAATTAGAAATAGATCAATTTAATCATTTTTAACCATATAATCCAAGTGTTATATAAATTTAACATTATCATCCAATAACTGTAGAGTAAAAAAGCAATGAACAAATGAACAATCATACACATACATAGTACACCTGTGTTTTACGTGGAAATCCAAAGCGGGAGAAAACCACATAATGTTTTTTCTTATATGTCTTGAAGAATTACATTCATTGGAAGCACCAAATTCCTTTGTTTTCCAGCTGCAACTAGAAGGAGGCTCCAACCCCCTAGTTTCGCAGGCTACAACCTGAGGGAAGCTCCAACTCCCCAATTCTCTGGCTACAACTAGAAGGAGGCTACAAACCCTTATGGTCTCTGGCTACAACCACCTATCCTTGCCCCATCCAACCGCCCTGATGTATAAGTAGAATGATGGAACCATTGTCACAATATCAATGTGAGATATATTGTTGTCAACCTGTACCAATCAACATGTAATCAACCTGTACCATAAACAAGTCCATCAGCCATGCACCAACCTGTACTTCAACCTGTAATCAACATGTACCATAAACAAGTGCATCAACCATGCACCAACCTTTACAAAACCTATACCATGAACAAGTGCATCAACCATGCACCAAACTTGTACAAAACCTATACCATGAACAAGTGCATCAACCATGCACCAAACCTGTACAAATAACCAGTCATAAAAACTTGTCCAAACAACCTGTCACAACAACCTGTCTCGTCAATCTTATCAACCAAATCATATCTACTCAACACGATCAATCACCAAGACAACTCTCAAATATGTGCATCAACCAGCCATAACAAAACAATTCATAATCATCACCAAGATCAATATGTGCTTCTAATAATATACCAATACAAGTATGCTACATCATCCATAAACCATGTGTCAAAAATACTACTAACAAGTGACTACAACCATGTACCAAGTATGTACCAATCATGTATCAACTACTCATCAACTATGACTCATCAAGATGTACCAACATCATCAACTATACACCTCATGTATGTGCCAACTCATCAACTACTTGTCTCAACCATATACCCAACCTGTACCTCAACCAAAAACCCTCATCAATTTCATCATCCAAATATGATTTTTAACTCTGTAATAGAGTTGGTGTAGATAATCACATACCTGCAAACCTTCTTTAACTTTAACAATTAGAGACTATCATTTTCATCAAACTTTACTTTAGTCTCACATGACTAGTTTCTGATTAGTCAACAACCCTAACTTGAAATAATCATAACTATGTACATGTAATGAATAAAGATATGAAAATAGTACACAATGTTCTTCAGTGTGTTTTATGCAATTCCTCCAGGTGTCACTACTTGGAACCTCTCAGAAAAGGAGTTATATCAAAAATGGCATACCTTGTTGAATTCTGACTTATTATAAAGAGTAAACTTGTAGAGCGTGTCCCACACGGAATGTTTGTTGTATGGATTTGAAAATTTTACACAGAATACTACAAACTTTACTCTAAACAAAACTTTTTTTCTTACTTAATTTGGATATGTTATGAAAAAGTTATGACGTTTTTACCTGAAACACATGTTTTAGACTGGTTTCAGGACTAGCCACAAAACCCTATTTTCCACGGAGTGTAACTCCAAAAATACAACGACCCACAAGCTGAAATTTGTACCACAGCTACTTGGATATGTTTTCTCGATGGCCTATCAATTTCACGGTCTGAATCATTCTAGAAAAAAAATTATTACAAAAATGGTGAGATGACCTATAAATAACATACCTTAGAAAGCATCATCAAAAGAATTTATCCTCCCTTGAATTTCGGCCTTCTTTACTTCACCTTCTCTCTGAAATTCGGCTTAGATATCCTTTGGCTACCTCAGTCACCTATAGATATTCAATATTCTCAAGTGTGATGTAAAATGAGAGAGTCTTGCCTCTTATTTATACTTTCATGTAGCTTCCTCAAGGGGTTACCTTTTAACCATCTTAACCCACTTTCCTTATTTTAGGGTTAACCAACTTCTAACCACTTGTCCAATTAGTAA
>SNQJ01S0004903.1:87194-114510 GCA_010110895.2 Picea sitchensis | reverse complement strand
AAGGGGTTACCTTGTAACCATCTTAAACCACTTTCCTTATTTTAGGGCTAACCCACTTCTAACCACTTGTCAACTTAGTAATTTCTCCATTAACTTTATTATTTAAATAATTTATTTTGTATTCACTTTGAATTATAGTACACTCATCACTTCACTTGATTATTTGCCTTCTAAAAATCTCTTAAACCACTTTGACTATTTTGACCTTTTGGGGCTTTTAGATGACTCATAAGGGTTCTCCAACTTCACATGGCCATAAATCTCTAACCGTGAGGAGATATGTGACATTCCACATACCAATGGAAATGGAATGAAATGTACTATCCATCTAGAATAGTCTTACCTTCAAATATATTAAAATGCATACCATTATACATGAAACAACCTTGGGTCCATTACGCAAACATTTGTGCTACCGGAATTCACTACCGGACTTTCTCCAAGGGTTGAAATCAATCACTAAGGGTTGACATCAATCTACAATATCACTCTCCAATAGTTGACATCAATTAAAACCAACACTCAATACCAACTATCCATCAACCTAAGCCAACTGTCTGACAACATTCATAGATGGTGAAGTTCTTATGTGGCCTAAAGGAAAAACCATAGAATATGCAATTGTTATTGGAACATAAGAAGGTGGTATGTGCAAGTTAAAAGGTCACTCAGATGCATCCTTGACTCACTCTACTGAGAGTCCACGACAACTTTGGCATAGAATCTCACATCAACTACAAGTCCTTACCATATGTAAGCAAGGTAGTCACAGGATTACCAGAATTCAAGATTGATCATGAAGGTGTGTGCAAGGGATGTGCACAATGAAATAATATAAATAATCATTTTTCGAAGAGCGATAGTAAAGCAGAAGGAATCTTCGATCTCATCCCCTTAGATGTATGTGGTCCAATTCCATCAACCTCTCTAAGTGGGTATGTATACTATGTGTCATTTATTGATGATTATTCTCGCAAGACTTGGGTTTATTTCTTGAAATCAAAAGATGAAGTACTCGAAAAGTTAAAGGAATTCAAATCCTTGGTAGAAAATCTCTCTGAAAGAAAAATCAATATACTCAGGTCAGATAATGGAGGAGAATACACCTCAAAATAATTTGGAATATTTTGCAGAGATGTCGAGATTAAGAGGGAACTCACCACTCCCTATAATCCTCAACAAAATGGTGTAGCAGAAAGAAAGAATAGAACAATAATGGAAGCAATGAAGGCCACGATCCAGGATTAATATATTCCAATGCACTTATGGGTTGAAGCAGCAAGAGMAATAGTTTATGTCCAAAACATATTATCCCATAGTGCACTTGGATTCAAAACCCCCGAAGAAATGTTCTCTGAAAGAACCCAGAAGTAAGCCATATCAAGATATTTGGTTGTCCATTGTTTGTACACATTCCAAAATAAAGGATAAATAAGATGGATCCCTCATGAAAGAAGGGAATATTTGTTGGATATTTTGAGGTCTCTAAGGCCTTCATAATTTACATATCAGGTTACCATCATATTGAGATCGGTCGAGATGTAACCTTTGATGAAGATGCAACACTCAAAAGATCAAGGAAATGTCAGCTTGAAGAAGTAAATGAAGAAGAACCTATAACTCCCAGAGTTGCAGAACCTGTGAAGGAAGTGACGGTTACCCCTGATGATGAGATTCTAGAATATCATGATATGATAGAATCTCAAGAACCTCCCCAGGTGACAATCTCTCACAAGAGAAATCTAGCCTTGGAAAGGGAACTTATTCAATATGGAGAGAAGTATGGTGCCCCAAAAGGAACCATGAGACAAAGAAAGAAGCATAATCCATTCTCTAGATATATGGTATTGATGTGTGATCTCATAGAGAAGGAGACTAGTTTCTTTGAAGAAGACATTCAGAAGAAAGAATGGGTGGACACCATGATGGAAGAATACTAGTCCATTATAAGAATTATGTATGGGAAATAGTTCCCAGACCAAAGAACAAATATGTGGTATCTTCCAAATGGATATACAAGATAAAACATGTTGCAGATGGAAGTATTGAAAAACATAAAGCTAGATTTGTAGCTCGTGGATTTTCTCAAAAGGAAGGCATTGATTATGAAGAGACATTTTCTCCTGTAGCCAAATACATTTCTATCAGAACAATCATATCTCTTGCATCCAAGATTAAGTGGAAGTTACACCAGATGGATGTGAAAACAAACTTCTTGAATGGTGTTATTCAAGAAGAAGTGTATATAGAATAACCACAAGGGTTTGAAGTTGAAGATAGAAAGACTCATGTCTTCAGATTGAAGAAAGCTTTGTATGGGTTAAAGCAATCTCCTAGAGCTTGGTATGGAAGAATTGACAGTTTCCTGAAGAGCATGGGATTTACCAAGAGTAAAGATGATTCTAACCTTTACTTCAAGGTTATGAATGATGAACCAACTATATTGTTGTTGTATGTAGATGAATTATTCTTAACTAGAGAAGAAAATTTCATCACAGATTGTAAGAAGAATCTCGATGCAGAGTTTGAGATGAAAGACCTAAGCCTGATGAATTATTTCTTAGGTCTTGAAGTTTTTCAAATCCCATAGAATATCTTCCTTAACCAAGGGAAGTATGCAGTTGAAATACTAAACAGGTTTGACATGTTGGAATGTAAAGCCATGAACACACCCATGGAAACAAAGTTGAAGCTCCTGGTAGATATTTCATCAAAATTGGTTGATGCTTTGATGTTACTTTGTACAGACAAATTATTGGTTCGTTGATGTATTTGACGAATATCAGGTTAGATATATGTTTTCTTGTGAACACCTTGAGTCAATATCTAGTAGATCCCAGACGTGTTCACCTTGTATCTACAAAACATGTGATGAGATACCTTAAGGGTACATTGGAATATGGTCTTTGTTATACTGGAGATCATGACTTTAGAATGTATGGATATACTGATTTAGATTGGGATGGAAATGTTTTTAATAGAAAGAGCACTTCAGGATGTTGTTTTAGTCTGGGGTCAACCATGACTTCATGGCAGAGAAGGAAGCAATCCAGTATTTCTCTCAACACGGCAGAAGCGGAATGAATTGCAGCATGTTCCACCAATTGTGAATCCATATGGCTTCAAAAGTTGTTGACAGGTCTATTCGATCTGGAGATGGAAGCCATCGTGATTCTATGTGATAACCAGAGTTACATAAAGATGACAGAGAACCCTGTGTTCCATGATAAGTCGAAGCACATAGAAATCTGGTATCACTACATTCGTGATATGGTGCATAGGGGAGCTATAAAGCTCCAATATGTTGGCACAAATGAGCAGGTTGCAGATGTGTTGACCAAGCATCTGTCTCATGTGAAGTTTGAGCACTTCCGAGACAAGCTTGGTGTTGTCCGAAAGGACCTCCGTCGAAAGGGGGAGTGATGTTGATAATACTATATTATCCTGACCAAAAGTGGGTAGCTCTGTTAGGATTTTATATCCTAGGGGATTGATCATCCCTGGGAATATCCCAAAGGTCCGGTAAGGAAGGTCCGTCAGAGTACCTGTGTATGTATATGCCAGTTGTGGTTAGTAGTGGTAGCTCCGTTAGGATTTTATATCCTAGGGAATATTTTGATTCCTT
The DNA here is from genome assembly GCA_010110895.2 of Picea sitchensis. Taxonomy (NCBI): domain Eukaryota; kingdom Viridiplantae; phylum Streptophyta; class Pinopsida; order Pinales; family Pinaceae; genus Picea; species Picea sitchensis. The sequence continues at coordinate 110,885 of SNQJ01S0004903.1, read as the reverse complement.
GGTAGACATCGAAGGTATTGTAAGGATGGTCTGTCTGAGTACCACGTGGTATCTCCATTAAGATTTTATATCCTAGGAAATCTTATGATTCATTGGCAGATCCCGAAGGTCCGGTAAGGATGGTCTGTCAGAGTACCACAAAATTTTATTGTTGCACTTGCCTCATTATGTTGCCATATGGTGATGATGTTGTTGTTCTAGCCTCGTTTTGTTGATGATCTTGTATCAGCCTCGTGTTGTTGTTGATGATGTTTCAACCTCGTGTTGTTGTTGATAATGTATCAGCCACATGTTGTTGTTGATGATGTATCGGTCTTGTATTGATTGATGATGTTGTATTAGTGTTATACTAATTGATGTTGATGCAAATAATGATTATGATGCTACTCCAGCTCCATATTGTGAAAGATGATGTTGTTGATGATGAGAAATTTTTTTTGATGATTTATAGATGTGTCAGTCAATGTTCCAAATGTTGATGATGATGTTTCCCTCTCCTTCTCATGATGATGTTGTGTTGGGTTATGCCAGTAGAATACCCTTCTTGTTAAGGGGGAGTGTTGAAATATTGTAACTGCGAAGAATATTCTAATTATAATTTGAGTTATTATCTTATAGATCAAATCCCCTTTTGTGGATTGATCATGTCGGGCTTTGTATAAGACCAAATCCCCTTTTGTGGATTGGTCAAACCATAGTTATATGGTGTTGTTTGTAAAGTCGTCCCCTATGGCTAATTAAAGTGGTTTTAACCACTAGTTGAAGAAGTCGGCCCTACTTGGTGAAGAGACACAACCCTAGCACCTCTTAGCTAGTATAAATAAGTGAGGATGGCACCTCACTTATTCACTCACTCAGTCACTCATCTAGGGCGTATCTTTTGGAGGTGGTTACACTTGCAAGAAGGAGGAGAGAGAGGCGCATTCTCGGTGTGGGATTATCTTTAATGTTTTGGTCTTTATCTTGGCATTGTATTGGTAATCTATATTAAGGAAGTTTTTGTTGGGTTTTCTCCCCCATGAGGGGTTCCTAGGATAAAATGTTGTGTATCTTGAGATTGTGTTTCTCTCAGTGATCCTATTTGTGTTATTATCTATGAAAAGAATTAAAACTTAACACTAATAGTGATGTTTTGGATAGTATTGATATCATACTTTAGCTCACTATAAGAACTCTTCGTTGAATCAACAGAAGGAGACGAGTTGGCAAATTTAGGATGAAACATAGTTGATCTGGCTTCCAATTTTTCAAAAAACGATCATATGGAAGTATTCCTATGTGTCTTTTCTATATCACATATTGGATTATTGACCACAGTGGGAGTTACTAGACCATCAACTTTGGGTAGTCGGTCATTAATATAATGAGAAAGTGTGACACGTCAAGGGTCCGTCTTCAACCCTTTACATTTTGAACAACCACATACCATTGACATGTCATAAAAGAGATCCAATTCACAATGTAATATCGTTGAATCGAACTACAGGTTACTGGAAGATGGCATGTTACAATTGGTAGGGTAAAGCAGTTGTCCATTTTCATCAAACATTTGCATGCGATACCTTTCTTCTTATAAGAGCTTGTGGCATTTTTGCATTGGTGGAATATCTTGCTCATCTGAACTCGATCCTGATTTATGATCCTACAAAATTCAATGAACAATTATTCAAACGCACATGCATAAATAACATAAATTCAATCAGATAAATGAATTATAAATAAAATTTAGACTTACTTCAAATTGTGTGGGTGAAGTTGACAAACTTGCAACGATATGGAATGAGCTAGAATCTTAAGTATTGACCATTTGATATTATAACCTTTTTTTCTCTACATTTGAGCCAAAACCATCATCAATACGTGCATGAATTTGATATTAAAATTTATTGATGCTTTTATTTATTTTATAACGCATCGATGCATCTATCTATATAGAATGCATCATTGCAACACCCTATGAAATGTATCGAACCGTTAATCGTTGCATTTCTTTTTTGTTAATAAAATTGGTATTGGTGCATTTTTTAGCATATACGCACCGAGGTGCACCAATTTGACGACAAATTTAAATTTTTAAATGTATAGTTTAATAAATGTTTTTGCATATAAGCTGAAAAAACACAACGAAAAAAGAGAGGGAATTTCATTTTTCAAAACGTATTTGTTTATAAATTAAAACACCATTCATTATTTCATATTTTTGGCAAATTTTAGAGGGAAGATTTGTGGAAGGGAGATTTGTCACGAAAGACTTTGGAGTGGATGGATTTGAGACAAATTTGAAAAGAATACGTAGGGCACATACAAATCTACAGAGAAGAAATTTCAGGTATGTGATTTAATTTTACTAATCATTTCAATCTTTCCCTATTTGATTCAAACGATTTTCAATTCATGTTAAAAAATATATCAGGGTTTCATCCTTACCTTCGATATTGGAAGTTGTATCTTTCTGGTTATTTTTCTTGTTCCCCTCTTTTTTTAAGCAATAGATTTTTAGAGGGTTTATTTAATTGCATTTGGGGCATTTGGTATATGTTGCAATGGTTCCAATCATTGCATCAAATCCCAAACCTTGTCAACCCTATCGTTGTCAGCGATTTTTTCAAAAAACTTTTATGAGGTACGTGGTACGCATTGTACAGGAAAATCGCATTGATGCGCACTATACAGAGGTTACGACCTAGTGCTCACTTTATAGAAAAGCGCATTGAGGCGCATATATCTATGAAAGGTACCAATTGGTCGAAACAATAATTAGTATCCATTTGTGTATCGTTTGTATGGGTTAGCGGTGCACAATGAATAATAGTGCATACCAATGCGAGTATATGTTTGAAGCCCCAGTGCGTTTTGTTTAATGGTGTGCACCAAAATACTAGATTGTATAAAATTTTCATAATTTCTATTTATGATGATTCATGATTTTTTTTATACAAGATGGCTAATAGAAGTTCAAAGAAAACATATTATTGCAGTGAGCGCAATGGTAGCTAATCCCAAGAAGAGAGGGAAGCAAGTTCTTTAAGTTTTATTAAAAAGTTAATATATTTGAAATATTTGTAAGTTTAAATTAATTATGTGTATTGGTTAATGCATGTCATGCAGAGAAAAAACTTGAAGAAACTCAACAATATTGTTCACAATATGAGTGCAAAAGTGCGTAAAATATTTTTGGAAATGTTGCAAAGAGAGGAAGAAAGTGGATCGAAAGCTAATCAACATTAAATTTTTCTTTGACTTTTACTAAAAATGAATTTCTTAACATTAATCGTCAACAAGTTTTAAACACTCAATTTCACAGTTTTTTAATGTTTTGCAGGGACTAATAGCAAGGGAATGGAATCTTGTCCTAAAAGGACAAAAATTGTTAAGGATGTAAATGATTATGATGACTTGGTCATCATTTCATTTGGAATGGTGCTAGAAGTTAATGAGAGGGGAAAATTGTTTTACAGGGCTTTGAGGGATATAGTGGAAAGAACAGACAGATGTAATTTCCACTTACAATACAAAAATCAATCCAATGACTCCAAGAATCAGGTTATACATACACTACAAGAAGTGTTTCTAGAGCCATGGTCAATGAGACCCATGAGATTTGCAATAAAAAAAAATTACAATAATGAAAAAGAATCATATTAAAGGTATTATTACTAAACATGTTTTTCTATAATATGTTCCAATAATTACCAAATCAATTTGTTTTGCTATATTTACTTCCATGTCCTACTTTTCTATAATATGTTCCAATAATTACCAAATCAATTTTTTTTTTTTTTTTTTTTTTTTTTTTTTTTTTTTTTTTTTTTATTGTGCTTTTTTGTTTTTCTGAAAGATTATGAAAATTCCAGTTTAAAAAATGAGGGAATGCAAGTCAATACATACCAGAGATGTACAAAAAATGTACAAGGAACATGGTAAAATAAATTCAACATAATTGCATCATAGGGGAGGACAAGATCCCAACAACAATGTGGATCGAGTATGTGATCATTTATTTTATTATTTTATGTACATAAAATGACTTGGTTACATTAAATACTAATTTTCAATTATTTTGTTGCAAAAAATAAAACGAAATGGAACCCAATCAGTACATAAGATAGGATGATAAGGAGGAGGCAATGATCACAAAGTCTAGGCACTTACATTTTCGACATTACTAAAGTTTTCATATTTGTTGTAATATTTACATTTAACTAATTAATTTATATTGTCCATGGATGTCTCCTAATAGGTGCTAACATACAAAAGAAGAGCCAACCAAACACCATTGATCAACGCTAGTTAACTAAAGGCTGTGAGTATATGTTAAAGTATCTAGGTTTAATTGAACATTTTTTAAGTAATTATGTTGTTTAACTTCCCTTGTTTTTATAATTAATGAACATACAGAAACCCTTCTTTATATTAATTATAATAACAATGTTTTGTCGCTGTGTATTAACAAGCAAGAAACAAAGCATGAGAGAATCAACAAGATTGTTTGTTACACAGATGAGGCAAAAGCTTCAAATATTGTGTATTGTTTATGAATCATTTGTTGCTATGGTACATTTTTTATTTACAATCATGTATATTCTACTATATTATAAACATATATTTATTTATTTTCATAATTTTATTTCTATGTTTGTAGATGGAAGGTGAGCAATTGGAACGTCAAAAAGCATTCAAGCAAGAAAACATTATTTTAAATAACTAAAGTACAATATCACCTACAACTAATCAAGAAATGAGAGATGCACACAACTCGAGTAATGACAACAATTCAAGTGATGAATGACAATCAATTACAATTGAATGTTACCGCAAGTTGTATGTTTGTAATGTCAGTATGTAAAAATCAAGGCTTTTTCTAATGTAGTGACATAATGTCCAAATTGCAGAGGACATAATACCAACAATTGTAACAATTAACATAGTTACGACTTAATGAGAACTCTATAGAGTTCTTGATTTTTTATTTTATTTTTTCGGGGCAATATTTCACTCATGAAAAAAATGAGCACGGTGAGTAACTCCCTTTTAGGTGGTTTTTGATATTTTAAATTTTTTCATCCACAATGTTTCCACATTTTTTTTTTAATGCTTATTTTCATCTATTTTCTAATTTTTCTCTAATTTTTTTTATTCAACCTTGTTTTTAGTCATTTTTTCATGTTCTTTCAATCTTAAAATATTTTACCATTTAATTTTGAAGTTAAGATTTTCATATAATTGTGTCTCATTAATTAATTTTTTGTTCCATACTTTTAAAATATAGTGGAAAACATTATTGTTAATACATTGTTTACCTTTACTTCATGCATAGAAAAAAAAAAATGTTAAATAACATTATTTTGAAATATTTAGCAAAAAATATAATTTTTTTTTTTTGGATAAATTAAAAACTAAGAAAATAAAAGAATTGAAATTAAAAAATTAAAACAAATTTAGATAATAAAAATAAAATAAAGAAAAATCCTAAATACTCAAAGAGGAAAAAACCAAAAATAAAACAAATATATAAACTAAGCTTAAAAAAAAAAAAGGTAAAAACAAATTTATGATGGGCAATTTTTACCATTTAAAATGAGCAATGTAGAGTACCCTCTCCCTTTTAGGTGGTTTTTTGCTATTTTAAATTTTTCGATCCACAATGTTTCCACATTTTTTCAATTTATTTTTCATCTATTTTCACTTTTTTTCTAATTTTTTATTCAACTGTTTTTAGTCATTTTTCCATGCTTCTTTTTAATCTTAAAATATTTTTACCATTTAATTTTTAGTTAAGATTTTTCATATAACTGTGTTCATTAATTAATTTTTTCATTGAAATTCGTGCCTCCAAATAGGACCCACTTAATCCTTTAATAAAAAATATTTAATAAAAAAAAAAAATGTAGTTAAATAACATTATTTTTAAATATTTAACAAAAAAAATATAATTCATTTTTTTATATAAATTAAAAACTAAGAAAATAAAATAATTGAATTAAAAAAAATTAAAAATTCTAGATAATAAAAAATAAACAAAAGAAAAAAATTAAAATACTAAAGAGGAAAAAAAAAAAAAAAAAAAAAACAAAATTTAAAAAAAAAAAAAAAAAAAAAAAAAAAAAAAAAAAAAAAAAACTAATTAAAAATATATATATATATATATATATATATATATTAAAAAAAAAAATTAAAACAACTAAACTACAAAATTCTAATTTAAAAAAATAAATAAATAAATAAAATTACAAAAAAAAAAAAAATTATTAAAAAACTCAAAAATATGTAAAAATTTCATTAAAACAAATTATATCTATGATGGGAGGCCATGGGGTGATTTGAGACATCAAACAAAGTATAGTGATTTGAGACATCAACAAATTCCAAGGGTTAAACTATTGCCCCAAAAAAAGGTCAAAACAAATTTATATCTAAAACTTTTAGAAAGGTTTAAAAAAAAAAAAAAAAATCAACCACAAAATTTAATTTAAAAATAAATTAATTAATTAAATTACAAAAAAAAAATTATTAAAAAAACTTTAAAAATATGTAAAATCTCATAAAAACAATGAAAAATCAATAGATGGAGGCCATGAAGATTTCAGGCATCAGCCAGCCCTAGGGGCTAAAACTGGCCATCCCAAAAAAAAATATATATATATATATTAAAAAAATCCTTAAAATATAAAACTTTATAAAAAAATAAAAAATTAAAAAATACATGCACTAGTGATGGAGGCCATGAGCCAAGACCATCCCCCTCACAAAATTTCCACAAAGATAATATTAGGCTTAGCCCACAGGATGTCTCGACATCATCTTTCACCTAATACCCACAACTCCAACCAACCCAAGTGCAGGATGATTTCTGACGCCACAAGTGTCATTGATGCCTGCATCACTCACACAATCTGTAATTAACATGTAGGCTCTGTAATTTTTGTTTTAATTTGGTTTGACCTTAATTAAAATTTTATGTTATTTCAATTACAAAATTGCATTTTATTTTATTTTATTTTAAATTGCAATTAAACTTTTTATATTTAAGTTTTTTATTTTTTATAAAAAAAAAAAAAAAAAAAAAAAAAAAAAAACTTTTGTATTGTAAAATTGTTTTAATTTTTTAACTTGCTTTTTTAAATATATTAGAAGTTTATTTAAAACTGGTTTTAAAATTTTCTTTATTCTTTAGTTATTGATTTTATTAAATTGTTTTGTTTTCATTTAAATATTGTTTTAAAATATATATTTTGAATTTTTTTTGTCTTTATTTTAATTTTAAAGTTTTAGTTTAAGATTTTTAACATTTTTGAATGCCTTTTATTTTAGAATTTTTTTTTAATTTAATTTTAAAGGTTTTAATTATATATATATATATATATATATATATATATATATATATATATATATATATATATATATATATTTTAAATTCAATTTTGAATATATTTTTTTAAATGTATTTTTTTGGTTATTAAAAAAAATTATTTGAGAAGATTTTGTCATTTCTATTTATTTATTTTTTAATATAAATAAAAAAGAAAAGTTTGTAAATAAATTTTCAAGTGACCATTTGGGATCCAATTTTGGATTGTTTATTTACGTAGGGATTTGTTGTCAATGTCACAATTTCAATTAGGTAGTAAAGAGATATGATTTTCACGTTTAGGAAAAAACATTTTGCTTTAGGTAGCATCACTTTTTTATTTAGGTGTTGATTTTAAGGTTTTCCTGAGCCATTGTCTGAATTTCAAAGGCCATGTTTGAAAAATGTTTTAATTTTGACCCTATTTAAAAAAAATGGTGCTACCAGTAGCACCACTTTTTGATTTGGGGGTTGATTTTCATGTTTTTTATGCAAAAATATGGGTTTTAATGGCTAGAGTTCTTGTTTTGAGGTTAAGTCGATAACTTTGTTAATTACATATTGGTTCCATTCTCATTATTGTGGACCTTTAAGTTGTCTCATTTTGTATGACCATGAGTCTCTTATTCATATATAATAAAATGGGTTTGTTATTTTATTGCATTGTAAAATGTTGTGTTGTTGATTAATTAATATGTGAATTATTTACATTGTTGCAAATAATTGATTAATTAATATGTGAATGATTTACATTGTTGCAAATAGCATAGGTGTAATTCGTTGGATAAGGCATTAATGCAATCATTATATCAAAATGCAATAACAAAAATATAAAAAACATTATTATTATAAAAAAATATTTGTTAAAAAACAATTAATTAAGATATATACATATCGGTGCATTCTTATGAACTCACAAAATGGTTTCTGAAATAATATAGAAATCATTGTTTTTTAAGGGGTTATATGCACCGGTGCATATTAATCATACTGAAGCACCGGTGTGTAAAACGTGTGATAATATATATCGTTTTAAAATTTTATGGTGAGCATGTGATAAATATGTATTGGTTTTTTTAATATAATAATAGTGTTGGTGCTTTCAATAAATCAAACGCAGTGTTGCGTTGAATAAAATAAATGCATCGATTCTTTATATTTAATAAAATCATCGGTGCTTCAGAACAAAGGATGACGCAGACATCTCACCTCGAATATTCAAAAATTCAGTATCTTTCAGTGCACAGGGTAATACATGCACCAAAATGTACAAATTATACAAGCATCGGGACAGACATAAACACAAGCGCATCAGCGATGCATATAACAAAATGGGAATCCGTGGCGTAATAACTATAACCGCTCCAATGTGTTTTCTTCATAGCTGTGCAAAGGGGCAGTAATGTAATGGTGAATCGGTGCGTTTTTGTCTTATGTACGCACCGGGGCATTTCATGTAATGGTACACCAATGTGTTTGTGTTTAATGTACACATTGGAAATTTATGCAATGGCACACCGGTGCGTTTTTTGGTTTTATGTACATTCTGGGGAATTTTATGTAAGGTCGTTTTGGTGCGTTTTATTTGTAGGCATGCACTGAGGTGTTTTATTTAATAGTGCACTGGTGTGTTTTGATAATAAAAGCATCGAAAAAAATATACATCCGTTACAACCTTCGCCCGCCCATTTTTTTTAGTTTATGGAACATTAGTTAAAACCTCTGTTAAAACCTCTACATCCAATAGAGTAGATTCTAGCAAAGGTTTTTTTGAAAAAATTTCCAAATTTTGTAACACTAAAAACCTCCACAAAAGCCTCTGCTAGAAGTTGTTCTCCTTGTTGTGAGGTGACTACCAAAGACAATGGTCATCAAAGGAAAGGACAAAACACAAGGAGTCACACTACCAAAATATTTTAAGTTTAATGACATCCTAGGCCCTCCAAATATTCTCAGTGAAAAAGGTCCCTTTAATTATTACCACAACATAATTAACAAGCAAATTTTTACGATTTAAATTGTTCAAAACCTTTATCTCCAATGGGTCTCCTTAAGTAATATAATTCCTTATCATAATCTCATGTGCTTATTTCTCTTCTTTAACTTCCATGGTCCACTTGTCACATAGGGATTAACCTTGAGTGCATGTAGCACTAATGCCCATTCCTTACTAGTCCCTAAGTGCACAAGGATCTCCCTACTAGTCCCTAAGTGCACAAGGATCCATTTGACTATGTGAAAGTAATTCTCTCCATTGGAACTAGCATAGAAAGTCTCTAAGGTACCTTGCAAGTTGTTGATAAGCACTAACTAAGGGCACCTAGAAACACAAATAGTAATTATGAGTGGAAAATAAGACTTGGTGAAGATTTGAATTTTGGTATCCAAACACATAGGCTTGATATTCATCTATCGATTTTCTTAGCTACCCATTGAACAACGACATTCCAAATCTCATTATGTGAGGTATAGAAAGAAAAAAGATCCTCTAAAATTTGAACACTTATCCTAGATGAATCTAATCCTAGCTTTTCCTTGTGAACCAATCATGGATATATGTTTGGATCATGTTGAAATTATTTGTTTTATCCATTTGCAATTTATACCCAAAGGATCACAAAAAATGCAAGAAAGTGCATCATATTGTCCAATATTTCCTTTTCTTCTAGCAGTATAAGGAAGGAGTCATCAACAAAATGGTCATTTACAAGTTAATCAAGCTCAAGTACAAGAAAGGGAATACCCTTATGAGATATTGAACCATTCTATTATGGAGAAGGTGCCCATGAAAGCTTGTACAACCATCAATGACATAAAGAGTAGGTAGAAACAAGAAGCTTTATTGGATCAACCTAAAGAGGCCAAATTCTTTATATTTTTCCTAGTTTATAAATAATGATGTTGCAGCATCCACAAAGAGGGTGTTCACAACTTTTATAAAAAAAGAGCCAAAACCTAGAACCTTAAGAATGTCAAGAATGCAAATCTATTCCACTCTATTGATCATATGCTTTCTCAAAATAAATTTTAATAATATTGGCATCTGGTGCTAGGAATATAGCACACTCCATTCCTTCCTAAGCAATAATGAGTCGAGAATGTGTCATCCTCTGATGAATCTAGTGTACTTGAGTTTAACAAATATTTGGAGAAAGTATTTCAAACAAAGTGCTAACTCTTTGGCTAGGATTTTGTATGAAACTTTTTAAGAGTGATAATTAGATGCTAGCAGTGATCGGTTCATATCCCTAACATTCAATATAAACTTGAAAATATTTTTATTGATACTTTTCCCTAATGATTGATTATGCACCATGTCCTTGTAGACCGCAGGGTCTTCACTCAGTAAACCTGTGAAATAACACCTTTGTTCGTGGGATATTAAATAATACCCCTAAGTTCACTATATATTGATAAATATCTCCCAAAATCATTTTTTTGAACCCCCCTCCGAATACATCTTTCCAATAAAAGAAACCCCTATTTTTAATAGATACCCCTTTTATAACCCCCAATACCTATAAACCCCTTGAGACCCCACATCCCCTCCCCAATACCTACAATATATTGACTTTGTTTTTCTCAATTTAAAAAGGCCCTTTATGAATGAATGTGATAAGATATTGGTCGACAAGGTGAAGCCCCCATGTTTTAGACTTGAAAAATACTAGGCCCAAAACAATCTGTGTGGCCTTATAAAACTCACGTGAGTAACCATCAAGGCCCTAGGATTTGTCACCATACATCTCCATCATGGTTGTTGTCATTTCATCCAATGACAAATCTTGGTCACAAAGACATTGATGTTCCAATGACAGTTGATGAGGGACAACATTGATGTAAGTTTGAATGGCCACCCTATGTTCCCCATTCATTCCTTGAGACAAGAATATTATTTTGTAATGGATGACAACTCTTTTTCAATGTTCTCCTAGTTGATCATGCACCTAGTAGGAGTTTCAATGGATTTCGTTCTATTTGTTGCTTCTTTAATAGTCAAGGATTTGAAGAAAGTCTTTGTAGGCTTATCCCTCAAATTAAGCCAGTGGAGCCTAGCACAAATTTGTGCCCACCAAGCCTTATAATTTTCGTACACTTTTAGGAAATTTCTAAGCTTGGACACCCCGACATGGTTTTGTTCATCATAAGGAATAAATTGTAACTAATGAAAAACTTGTTCAATCTCTTATTTTACAACCATTTGCTTCCTCACTTGAAAATCGCAAGTTGCCTCCCATAATACCAAATAAAAAAAATGACTCGACTAGTAGCATTGTCTTATCAAAACCTTAGGCATTCTTGGTTGTGGCATAAGGTTCCATATTTACTTAATGGCTTCAATAGGAGTTTGTTTCTTCAAGTGAGACACATTGAGAAGTAAACTAGTTTTTTTAATTTTATTTTTGTTTCTCCCCATGAAATAGAGAAAAAAAAATGGACTAGTGGTCAAAGAGGAATACCTCTTCTAGAACCTAAACAAGCATCCTCTCGTCACACAATCAAACAAAAATATTTTTTTCTTATCAAGCATGGCTCAATAGGGTTGATTCAAAACCCTTTTGTTACCTTTCTAAAAGTTAGACCAAGTGAACCAAATATTAGGAGAGTCTTGGTGATGAAATTGTGAGGGTCAAACAACCCCAATCTAGTCATTCAACCATTTAACAAACCGTTTTCTTCATTGGGAGGATTCTAACAAGCAGTAAACATTTTGTCTTCCTATGTCTCAACATTATTAAAATTGCCACAAAATGGTTAGTTTTCCTCCAGGAGCTCATTATCTAGCCAACCTAGAAGGTTTCTCTTGTATATGCATCATTTGAAGCATATATATTGGTGATCCCAAGCACTCAATGGCCATCCAAATAAATAGAGTCCACAAAAGGAAATGTGAGGGGTTAGTCCCATGCGAACTAAGAAATAAATTTTAAGGTATACTAGAGTGGTGCCCTACATTTTCCCTTTTCATTATTAGTATAAAAACAATATCATTGGGACAAATTACATGAAGGATCATTCTCAACATCAAACCAACAAAATTTACTTGCAAACACAAAGTGTCTAAGTATGAAACTATTTTACAAACTCTTTGAACCATGGATTTGTGGAATCAATTAGACCTTGTCCATTCCATGATACAAACGTAATTGGGAACATTCAACATGAAAATACACCATCTTCTCTTCAAGGCCTACTAGTGAGTTAAAGGTATTAGGATAAATCACATTTTTCATCTTAGGTGGAAACCAATCATCAAGGGTTTTTTTCTTTGGCTTCTATCGATTATTTGCATCATATATACTCAACTAAGATTTGAGTGAGGGAGGGGATCAGACCCTATGGATCCCACTCTCTCCATAGGAAGTGATTTGGGAAGAACCAACATGATCTTTACTTGTGACTGAGGTAGTAGGTTTTTTTTAAGTCATCCCAAGGTCAGGTACTATTGGTTGAGACTTATGTGCTTGTAGATTTGTTTACTTCTTAGCCACTTGCACCCAACCTTCATTATCTACAATGAGCAAGGTCATTTGGGTATAATCTTGCAAAGTACCAATAGCTTGTGAATTAGAGGGTGTTTCTTTTTCCATTAAAGGACATTCCTTAATTCTATGATCAAGTATATGACATATAAAACAAGTATTCAAGAGGTTGATTATAGACTCATTAACACAAAAATTCCCCCTTAACCAAATATAAACAAATTCCTTAAAGTTGTTTTATAGGTTAACTTTGATACACCCTTTTCTAGGGCCATGGCTTGAAAAACATAGATAAATCGTGAGATATGAACTCAACAATTGGTGTAGACATGCATTCTAAGAATTCCTAAAATTGTAATCGAAAACCCGGGAATTCAAATAGATGAGGTAATACAATTATGCAACTTTATCCACAAAGAATGGCCCATACCACTCAAATAGAACTAAAGTGTTGTAACAAATCCAAGGGTTGTGACTAACAATGTTATGCAAATGACTTTCATCTTCAAAAATAAACTAGAAAAACCCTTTAACCAAGATTTGCATGGTTGTACACAACCATCCATGAGGTTTGCATGCATCATTTATCAAGGAATTTATAAGAGAATGTAGCAAGATACATCCTACAAAATACCCTAATGGGGCATGCTACTTCAAAATATCACAGAAAAATAAATATCAATTCACATCTATGTCTATGGGTGTTTCATTAGGAGGGATTTCATTACCTCATGCACCACCTTCAAGATGATTTTTTGCAAAACCTTCAAAAGAACCATGGCTACCAACACTTCCACCTTGTGTAGGTTCTCCTTGAAAGTTAGCCAAAATAGAAGAGAAAAAAAATATGTATCCATATTAAAGTCACTTGCACACCTTATGGTAGGCTAAAAGAGTCGTGATGCCAACTTACATGATAGCCAAGGAGTGAGAACATAGTAAATGTGAAAGGGTGGAAACTACTTTGGTCAATATAGAGATCGGGATCTAAGATACCCTATAATGTCAAACCATTGAAATCCTAGCAAAGCAACCTACCATTTCACCTCATGAAGTCTTACAATTTTACACTTGGTTAAATTAGGACATTATGCCTAATCTTCTCACAACCAAACAAACATGTACCAATAACTTAAATATTGTAGGTATAATTTTATAGCCACATTCTACTCTAAATACAAAAACTTTTCATGAATTATTTGGTTTGCTAAAATGGGATGAAGTAATGAATGAAGAGTATCATTCCTTGTTGGAAAATGATACCAAGGATCTAGTCCATCTCCACTGTGGGAGGAATATTGCGAAATGTAAGTGGGTTTATAGAACTAAGAATGCAGCAGATGGAAGTGTAGACAAGGATAAGGCCCGGTTAGTAACCAAGGGTTTCTCCTAGGTTAAAGGCCTTGATTATTCTGAAAGCTTTTCCCCAATTGCCAAGATGGATTCCATTCACCTTGTTTTATCACCTATAGTGTAACAGAGACAAGAGTTCCATCAAATGAATGTTAATTCCATCTTCTTACACGTGAATATGCACGAAGAGTTATTGATATGATTGTAGGACACAGTCAGCAAGGGCGACTCAATTTAATAGAGGGCGCATCAATTTTTGAGGAATACTCATTCAGTACCAACGATCTTACAATGAGAGAGAGATGCACATTCCTTTTCCAAGTCGCACTATTCTCCAAAACGCCCCCAACAACAAACTAAAATGAAGAGTAATAGAGGAGGGTACACTAGCTTAACCAATTTGCATTACCTTCACAAACTCCCAAGCAGCACTCTAAAACACTATCAAAAGAGAGGGGTGCACAAGTTCCTTTGGTGTGCATCAATCTCAAACACTTACACAACAGAAATGATTACACTCAGAAAAGAGAGACGAGGTTCAGAAAATTTTCATCAATTGAATTAGATAAATATGTATCCTTTAATAATTCAACGAGACTCATTACAACAACAATTGCCGCTTTTAGTTTTCTGCGATTCTTTGTGTATTTAGATTGGCAAGAGAAATTTCCCGCATCAATTATTCACACAATCTCACTGACAATTATTATAGGCATCGCCTTGCTTACTTAGACTGGCTAATTCTTTATTACAATTAAGGGACTCACTAACGCTGACAAAGATCAACAAACTAGCATATAATTAATTCTCTTTATCTCCTTGCTTGTTGAAGACTATTGATCCTCTTATGTTAGTTGTCTAAGGAAGGTTGGCATCCTTCCTATTGGTCCATATATATTCAACAACCTCTTGAGTTTATTCAATGTGACTATAATCTTGTATATTGATTGATGAACTATCTCTAGGACTCGAGCAAGCTCTATGAGCTTGGTATGAGAAGATAATTTGTTTTCTACTTTACTCAAAATTTTCTAAATGTCACTTTGATCCAAATGTTTATACTCAGTGAGTGGGTGATGAGATTCTGATTTTTTTTTATGTTAATAATCTCATTCTCACATGCATTGATCCTCATTTGATCAACCAAGTGAAGTCTAGGATTTGGAACCAATTTGAGAATACAAACTTATGACATGTGCATTATTGTCTTAGCTTACATGTTTTGAAAACTAAGGCAGGATTTCATTTCTTATCCTAAGTATGCCCTAGATATCCCTTGTAGATTTCAAATGGTGGATTGTAAATCAACCCTAACCCCTTTTAGATCTAGAGATAATTGATCTACCAAGTGTTTGACACCTTAAGTGGATAACACTTTATATCAACATTGAGTTAGTAGTTTGTTGTAATTGGCTCATACTCTTCCAAATATTTATTTGTTGTTGGTATGGTCACTTGCTTTATCTAGGATCTACATGAGAGCCACTAGAAAACAACAAAACAACCACTTCGACACATCCAAGGTATAGTTTAGTTTGGCCTATAGTAGAGTTCAGGGGGTTATATTGCTTTGGTTGGTACCACAAGTTTTGATTGGGCTGGTGAATCTGATTATATGAAGTCCACTATAGGTTATGTATCCAATCTTGATTCAGGTCTTGTTACCTAGGAATGTAAGAAAGGTTCGGTGGTGTATCTTTGTTTGGCTAAAGTAGAGTATAAATAAATATTTCACTCAAACTGAGAAGAGATTTGGCTTCAATAGATCCTTTCTAAATTTGGGTTCCAAACAGTGCATCCAACCACTATCTGGTGTGACATTTGGAGTACCATCCAACTTTCCCATCATCTAGTTCAACATTGATGAAATGATCACATCAAGATACACATACACTTCATTTAGTAGCTTATTCATGATCAGGTTATTGACTTAGCATTTTTATGAAGAGATGATGAGGGTGTTGAAATATTCATGAGGCCCTTCATAGAAGCTAAGAATATTCATCTTCAAGCTATGTTAGGTGTGAAGAAACTTTTTGTTAAAGGGTGAGAGGTTTAATTTTCCTTCCTTCTCCTATGTCATTTTGTAAATCCTTTATCCTATCCCAAGTTGTTCTTAAGGGGGAATATTAGGATATTAGACATTATGAGTCACTTAAGACAAACTTGGTCTAATGTACTTTAACAAGCATGTTTTATTATTTAGTATGCGTTGTACTAGGGTTGTCTGATGATCACCATTCTCTCATTTGCATAGATGATCTAATGATATTCATATTCCTTGATTATATTGATAGTTGACCTATGTCTTGTCATCTTATTCGTTCATGATCTCTATTTAAAGTGAATGGAGATTGTTGGAACAACAAGTCATGATGGTTCATCACACTTCACCAGGAATCAGTCAATCGGGCGGTCGACCTACATCTGGAAATAGTTGGTCGAGCGATTGAACAAATATCTACACTAGTCAGTCAAGTAGTCAACAAGTCTATCGATCTAACAGTTGAAGATAGTCAGTCGGTGGATTGACCAAACGATAAATCGACTAAAAGTTGGACACATGGACGGTCGGGTCAAGCCGACTTGACACCGTGGATTTGATAGAGTCAACTCTAACAACTGACAGTTATATGTGGACAAGATCCTCTCAATTTCAAGGAAGTTGGTTAGATCTTGAAGCTATAAATAACAGACCCAATGGGTCATTATCATCGTGGCAATATCATTGTTGTGTACAAGATGTCCAATATGCATTGTGATGTTTTGATCACAATGCATTGTGCTTAAGTGTTGTAACGGTGTCTTTAGAAACCACATTTTCTATCTTCGAAATCTTATTTCCTCTTCGATTATCTATAGTATTGTTTGTTTGTTTCGTATAAAGTTTCACCCAATCCCCAACATGGTATCAGAGTCAATGGTTTGAAACCTCGCATGTTATTTGCAAACCTTGTTGAGTTTGATATGTTGTGTGATTTACTGTTGGTCGGTGGTTTGTCGATTGTAACTTGTTGAAACAAAACTATTCTATCTAGATATCAAAGACGACTTCGAAGATTGATCATGTAATTTTGAACGGATCAAATTATGCAATATGGGCACTAGACATTGAAACCCAATTGAAGAGTAAAGGACTGTGGCAGTATACGAAGACTATGATTTCATATCCAACAGACGATCAAGCAAAGTTTGTTGTTGATGGAAAGAAGGATGAGGTTGTGGGGCTCATCACGACCTATATCTCGCGAGAGATTCATTTTCATATCAATGGAATTGGTTGCCCTCATCAAGTCTGAAAGAAGTTGAATTCATTTTTCAACAAAGTCGATGAAAGCCACATCATGCAGTTGAAGAAAGATTTGATCTCTCTCAATCCTCATTCCTTTGACAGAATAGAGGACTATTTGGCGTGTGTAAAGGAACTTCAGTTTAAATTGGGTTTGTTACCCCAAAACTAGGGGTAACTAAGGAGATCATGCATCGAGGCCCACAGGTAGCAGACATGGAGTGTCGAGAGCTGGATGGGAAAAGCATAGCCCCAGAGGACCCTTCTTTTCATTGATGCATTATACACAACACCAACAACAACGTCCACCACACCAGCATGGTTCCAAAAGGAAATGGGTCTTTCTCCATGAGGTAATGAGTCTAGGTATCATGGTAAGTGTCACTCTGATATTTGAAGCATATGAACATGATGCAAAAGATCTTTCTTGATTTTGGGGCGTTTTCTTGGAATTTATGCTCTTTGCCTTATTTAGACCTAGTGGGTGTCATTGTATCCTAGTAAGTTGGTTACCCTTAGGAATAGGTTGCTATTGGGGGGTTCCTTGAAGAGTCATCATCCATTCCTGTTCATACTTGTCACTTTTCATACTTCATTTCCTCCATCTCCCCAACCTTTTGGGATTTCAAGTACACTGACCCGAGAAGGGATTTGTACCTTATTTCATGGGAAGAAGGGGCTAAAGGCCTAGAGAGTAAAAGAAGCTGGCAAAAGATAAAATCCAATCATAAAACCTTCGATATGCTTCGCCCAGGGATCCCTGAGAAATTAATGAAACGCTTCTCTATAAGAAATGGGGAACCTACAAAATAAATGATGATGGACACTTAAGGGGTTAGTTGGAGGATGGGAGGTCTCATCACGAGATGACCTATCATGATCATGGGTATTTAGCGGTATGACATTACCATCATCTGGTCATCAAGCCAGGGTAGTGGTTCTTAGTTACATGACTGACGAAAAGGGGGTCTCATCACGAGCCAACTTTCGCATTTCCATACTCATTTCCCTAAGGTATTTGTGAATGACATTATCGATATCTAGACACCAAGCCAGTATAGTGGCCTCCAACTTGTTCCTTGAAGCATGAAAGAAATATAAAGAAAGAGCTAAGAACAAAGAATGGAAAATAAATGGGCTTGGAAAAATGTTGCATCGCGTACAAAGGGCAGATCACCCTCTACAAAGGCGCCCATAGATAAGTGTTGACTGTTTCCTCCATAATACACTCGATAACCTTGTTCACGTGCATAAGAGGTAACTTATGATTAAAGCATGATTTGTTTAGTTTTATTGAGTTAATTCGATTAAATGCTTGATTATGTATGATACTAATCACTTTGACTCTTAAGCAGCATGATCCGGTACCCAGTTTATTCCGGTACCAAGGCTCCACCTATTCCGGTACCAACCTGTGCTAATCCGGTACTAGAAATAATTCAAAATTTTGGAAAGCTTCTAGAGGAAAATCAGGCACATGGGTTTTGTCCAGAACGATGTTTTTATGAGGAATCGTGCATCGGAATTCACCCATCTCACATGTGTGGACCTCCATCTCAGGGAAAATGATTCTGCCAAAATTATCAAAAAAACTCAAACTGCCAACTTGCGCCTCGATTTTCGTGCATATGGTATCAAATCTAGAAATTATAAAACATGGGTTTTGTCCAAAATATAACAAATTGAGTAATTTAAGGGTCGTTTTTCAAAATTAGAATTTTTTGGAGAGATATGGGTGGGGGACTAACTCGAATCTGCCCAAATTGTTAAAAACACACAGATTTTTGGGATTTATCCTAAAATTGTAAAAATTGTTTTCTTAGTTTGGGGATTCGGTTTCATCCCTTCCTCCATGGATTTTATGTATAAATAAGACCTCATAGGTCTGAGTAGAGAGGGAATTATCATGATGTAAGAATGGTTCTTAAAGGAGAATTGTTATGATGTAGAATGGATTCATGAAAAGACCCTTTTTGTAAACCTACTTGTTGGAGATTAATGAAAGATTGAATTCAGTGATTTTGTCTCTCTTAGAAGTTAACATCTGGTGATATAAAAGCTTCCATGTTGGCATCGGCAAGGGCCACCGATTCATCTTGGTAAGCTTATTGTAAATTGTTAATGTAGATTTTCATTTCATGTATTTGTTATTTTGATTTCATGATATTTTGTTTGATTTCACTATTCGAATTTGTTGCAAAGTGTGGTAATGCAGGAACAGTTGGATCTCCATATTTCACCATACATGAGCTTTAATGGATCATCCCACTTGTTAGTTTAGTTGCTCCATGAGATAGATCTTAAGTTCATCTTTTCATTTCATGAGCCTCTAATGAACAGATTTGTCACCTAAGAAAGAACCTTTCGATTCATTGTTTGCTTGAGAAGTTTTGTTATCATTTTTCCCTTCTAAGTTTGGAGTTGTATTGTTGAAGTGTGCCTAGATTTGATTGCTAGTTTTTGTTAAGAGTAGAAGCTACAGATAACTAATTCAAAGTCCATATTTCCACTTCATGAGCTTGTAAATGGGCAAGGCATTATCTGTGCAAAATCTTTTGAGTGCATGATTGCAAGTTTTGCTTTCTAATTTCTGAATTGTGTGAAGAGTGTTATCTTTGAAAACAGAGTGTTTTGTTATTGTTGGTTTTCTTATCTAAGCTATACCAAAAAGACATAGGAACCTATCTGTTATCGGCACATATAGTGCATCAACTCTACAGATTACGAATCTCGGTTGATAATTTATGTTTGGTAATATATTATGCAAATAATTGCACCAACAATAAGACAATACAAACCCTTGTATGTCATCAACCCATGCCCAGAAGTTCACCCCACACCATCCCACATGCACACATGACTAGGATAGGTTCCGCTTGGGAAACACCTTGGACCATAGGATCAATTGACCCAATAGGGCACCTTGAGACCCCTCCCACATCTAAATTTGACAAATTGTATAACGTCCTTGAGCATTTGTTTGGTTTGAAAAGGGGGGTTTGATGCACATGTTCGATTGGTTTGATTATTAGATGTGGCTTTCTTGTTATGATACTTGTGACTCATGAACCCCTAGAGGGTGTACCTGTTTGTATTTGCAGGACCTTGTCGGGTGGACAAGTATTCATGAGGAGATGATCAGTTCGGACCTTCATGAGGGCTTGAAGCCCAAGGATGGATGCAGAGACCCTAGGCTTGGGGAAAGATAGTGACGACCGATTTTCACAGTGAAGGAAGAGGATGTTGCCTTTGGAGTCACCCTCGTAAGCCTAGGAAATGAGGGGCCAACCTTCCCCACCTGGATGTTGGCTTCGGAGACCTTGGACGTCACCCTAGTAGCCCCATGACATCACCCAAGGCTAGGATTTGACATTCAGAGATGTTGGGTTGCAATTTTGGCATATGTGGCATGGAGGGCCTTTGTAGGCCCAACATTTTGTTATATGACCTCAACATCTCATGGAGGAGGCCTAACGTCACCCTAGGAAGGATGATGTCACCCTCTTTAGGGTTTAATTTTTGAAAATCAATTTAATTTTGAATTTTAAGAGAAAATTGGCATGTAGGCTTTGTTTTGTGAAAAGACACAACTTTTAAGTAAATAAGCCACGATTTCCCATATAAATATGGCTATCTTATTTCATTTTCTCATCATAACTCATCCCACTTGAGTGGGAGCACTGAAATTTTTGCCCCTTTTGAGGCTATTGGCCTAAATTACTAACGCACATCTTCTTGGAGAAGCGTTTTGTGGTGTATCTTGGCTATTTTCATGGTGGAAAGGTCTTCAGCTAGGGTTTGACTTGATTATTATTGGTGAAGTAAGTAGAAAATATGCAATTTGTTCATGTAATAAATGCTTGTGGAAAATTTTACTTATTTCATGTTGAAGATTATGAAATTGCTTGCTTAAACCCTAGGAGAGAAACATAAGGTGCTTCTTTCTCTCTATAGTTTTTCTACTTGTTTAAATTGTCAAAGTATACCTTGCTTAAGAGTGACTACTAGAGCCCTAAAGTGCTAGCACACTAGTAGCTTCATCCTAATTGCTTATTGCATAATAGATTTTCAATAGTCTAAGGAAGGAAGGTTCACTAGGGCCTAAAAGTGCTTACTCTCTAGTGAACTTGTCTTTAATATTTGGATGTTCGAGGCCTTGAAGTGCCAACACCTCTTGCATACACCTCTTTTCCTTTGGCAAGTATTATCATTGTTATTTCTCCAAGTTGTGTTGTTGTTGTTATTGACTCCATAATCCCAAAAGGCACTCGTCCACTTGCTCTAGTGAATGATTGATCAAACAAACACTCAAACTTTACTCCCCCAAGCTTTTACTAACAAATACTAACACTAACTTGGCATAGAACACTAATTTATTTGTTGTTGTTATAAATGTTTGCTATAGCCATCTAAAAGCAGCAATTTTTTTGCATAATTCATATTATTTTCTAGCTAATCACCTCAAAAAGTGTTTGTGACAAATCAATATCATTCTAAGTAATAAATGTTATCTTTTCATTGTCTTTTCAAGCATTTTTGAGGCATTTTTCTTACAGTTGTTACAAAATATATATTGTTGTTGTACACTTTCATTTTGCTGCAATTTTATATCAGCTAGCATAAATTTGCTTGGTTTACTGTCCTCTAAAGCTTTACTATCATTTTTGTACTTGAAACTACCATATATTTTCTCTATTGTTTTGTCTCGAGCAGGTACACTACAACATCTTCATTTGTTGCATCCCTCTTGGACGTAAACCTTGTGACACATTCTAATTTGAGTGACCAGTGAGAGGAGGGGTATATTTATCCTATCCTTAGCTTACCCAGTCCTATAGGTCACTAGGGACACCTCCCTTGGGGTAGATCTCCTTCTACTCCTAAAACGTGGGAATCTCCTATTGAGGTGACAGTGATAGGAAATATCGTTGTTACACCAATCTTCCTCACTTTCCTTAGGCTTTGGGAAAGTATAGATTATGCGATAACATGGTGAATGTAGAAAGATTTATCAGAAGAAAGACAGACAACTCATCGAGTTGTTCCTGATGAATTTGAGAACACTATTCGATGTGTTCGTTTCAAATTTTTGCACCAACTGGTAGGCACTCAAGGAAGATGGTAAGGATTACACCTTTGAAGCTTTATGTGGTATTTTGATCACTAATAAACACAGACTGCTTGAAGAAGGCAAGCTTGGTGGTAAACATCAAGCCCACTTACTCAAGGGAAAGGGATAGTCGAATCTCGGGGAAAGAGGATGGTTTGATACCCCTACACAGAGACTTGGATGCCTTGACCAGAAACCTAAAGGGAAAATAGATGCACCCCATAAAAGTCGAAATAAGAAGACATGTAAGTATTGTGGAAAGGCTAGACATATGGAGAAGGTCTATTGCAAGAAGAGAGACAATTTAGAGGAGAAGGTTAAACACCTTGAAGGCGATGTGTTCGTTGTTCACCGACCCGCTGACAATTTCACCTTCCAAGCCATAACTTCTCGAGCCTTGTTGCCTCATTCTACCAAAAATGAATGGGTAGTCGACTCTTGGTGCACACATCATATGGCTAAGTGTAGTGTTCCTTTTTGTTAAACCAAGGCATATAACGCACAATATAACAGTCGGTATACACTTACGTTTGATTTTCATAACACATACAGTCCAGTATACATATACACCACATGAATT
This sequence comes from Picea sitchensis, assembly GCA_010110895.2. NCBI lineage: Eukaryota > Viridiplantae > Streptophyta > Pinopsida > Pinales > Pinaceae > Picea > Picea sitchensis. The sequence goes on along the minus strand of SNQJ01S0004903.1, from coordinate 87,722 downwards.
TAACAATTAAACACACTCAACACAGAGTATTCCTATGAATTATTTCCATAATTAACAATCAATTGCACTTCATACTAATTCATATACACAGTGGAAAACATGATAATATATACATCACAGTCATGCCAAATGTGACAAGAACATAGATAAACACTTATCTTGTAACAATGGTGGTTCCACCAACCAAGTGCAGGCCTTCCACGAACCTCCTAGCCATAGACCACACTGCTCATCATCTCAACAGTGGGTCACCCCCGAGCTAGGACCGAGCTCCACCCCAAGGCAAGGAATCCTAGGCTAGGCTGAGGTTACAGGGAAAACAACATAGAAATACCTGGAAAGGTTCTTCCCAAAGATGCCATCTTACGCCCACTACTACCAGACTCTCATTCCCCACATGCCTATTCTGCCCGGGAGTATACACCTTCACACGCACAGTCCATCGGTGCTAAAATCCCTCTCTGGGTCTCGGCAACAGGCCGGATCAGGAAGTCTCAGAGCCCGAAGCTGGTGTTGGACACTCTCCGG
>SNQJ01S0004903.1:47745-86380 GCA_010110895.2 Picea sitchensis | reverse complement strand
AAAAAAAAAAAAAAAAAAAAATTGGCTTAAAACCCCAAAAACAAATTATACCTAGTTTTCTTTGTCCGAAAGCCCTTTCAATTTCTTAGTATCAAAAAATTGTTATGTAGTTTGTCACTAACAAAACACACAAAGAAACCAAGAACACAAGAGAGAACTTAAGAGAGAAAAATACTTCTTGATATTACTTCAATGGAATACAAAAGAGAAGAGTCATCGTCCCATTATAGCAAAGGAATACATAAACCCAAGGTGCATAAACCCTAAAAGCATATTACCTAGATACATCAGGAACCCTAGGTTCGTAAACCCTAAAATGACTTAAATGTACTTTAAGTCATTATTACAACACTAAAGCATGTAAGCATAAATTAAACTAATAGTCAAAAAGTGACTATTAGTATGCCTAGATTAAATGACCATTATAACTCTAACAACTTAGATACCTTACCTCAACACCTATCCTTGACTTGATATTGATTGTCAAGTTTTCATCTACCATGGGGAGGTATCTATTCAACTGTTGTTTTTCGATGTTGCGACCTCATTCTTTCTCACTCCTTTTAACACATTTCTAACTAAATGGTCCAACCTTGTCATATTCACACCATAATTGTGATATCCTTTCCTTGTTATTTCTCAATTAAATAAATTATTTTAGTAAGGGGTTAAAGGCCACCCTGAATTGACTTGCATATCCTACTCTAAATTTACTTGATACAACAAATTCAAACATAGTTCCTAGAATCTCCATAGCAATTACGTGTTAACCATGACCATTTACCTAGTTTGATTTATTGTTGCATATAGTAAGAATTTGTGTTAGATGAACATTGCATTTTTTGGTGGGGGGTTTATGGATTTTGAGATATTAATATTATTTTTTTCTTATTTTTCTTTTTTCCGTGTTAATTGAATTGAATAAACTTCATAATAGGGATCTCATCAACTTCCATACTTTATTTTTATGGTTACTACCATGTTTATGGGCTTCTAGTTGTTTCTTTCTTCTAATATTCTTTTATAGGGGTGGGTTCTTTTCATTTTTTCTCTATAGTAATTTTTTTTTGGTAAATTAAAATATATTGCATTGCATTCCATGTCTCAAAAATACCTAATCATCATAAACTTGCAACCAGTGTGCCACAATCGAAAACTAGGCTTAGTGTCAATCTCTTAGAATTAGAGTTTAGAGAGTTACTAGTACAATGATGTGAATTGAATAGTCAACTACAAAAATATCAAATTGATTGTTGACTATGGAAGAAGAAATAAACAAAATTCACATACATAGACAAAACCAAGAGAAAGCATGCACTCGGTGTGTCGTAGTCGTCGTCACCCTGGTTGTGTCGGTTCCATGTTGGAGCGAGATGCATAGATTTTCGACAGGTAGAACAATTGTTGGAGGTCAGACCCCTTGTAAACGCCTCAAATAGGAGGTCCATCCGAGGACACAAGCACTCTTGGCGGTATAGTTTATCATCCATGTCCCTACATATATCCATAACCAGATTGAGGTGGTCCACTGAGAGTGAAAATTGTTGTGGAGGAGCTAAGACTTCCACAGAGGGAGGGATTTCAGCATGTAGAGGAGGGGGTGAGGGAATTTCTTCCTCTATAGGGAAACCCCAATGTCCCTCTTGAATGTTAGCAAGGTAATTAGGGTAGTGTTCCTCTGTAGGTTGTGCAGGTGGTGGAGACTGCCTTCTTGGAGATAGACTAATCGTGGTTGAGCCTTTTGTTGTTTCGAAAACCATTGCCTACATGTGCTCCTCTTCCATTTGTATGGGCACTCCCAAAGATTCAATGGTATGAGGTTGTAGAGGGTGCAAGGAGTGAGATTTGTATCGAGGATACTAACACTGCCTCTGCGGCTTTCCAGATAACACACATAGTTTAGGCCTCTGAGAGAGCGGCCTCGCTCCCTAGGCATGGTTGCAGGTATAGGTATGCAAAGCCAGAAAGGGATGTGAGGTAAAATCCTCTGAAACCTCACCAAGTCCTCTGCTAAGAGCGCCAAACATTGCGTTCGAACCATAAAAGGGAGCAGAGCCAAAAAGCCAAGGGAAAAAAGGGAAATAACGCAGAGCTTACCCAAAGAGTGTGTCATAACACTCGAAGGGACATCATCCTCTACAGGACACAAAGCCATTAATCCCATCATAACTCCAAGCCGAAAACAATGAATTTGATTGAGACCAAATCTCCCATCACCACCATCCAGCGTTGAATTCATGCTCGTCGAGATAAGTCGGGAGGGGTGACGGCCAGTTGTAGTTATCAAGCTCTGCATAGGCTCAGTTGGGCACCTGTTACCCCATCCAGGGATTTCTCTATAGTATATTTTCATCTTTACTAACTTTGACTATTTCTAGGTTAATTGTTCTATTTTGAAGAACTTGGTTCTAATTCTTTGCTAATCTCTAGAACTTTATTGGATATTTTCCTCCTTAGATGTTATATCTATAAGTATTTTACAACTTCTAACTATTTCCCATTTCAATATATGGATTCATTCAATTTCCTTTCTTTTGTGTTTTTTTAAATGTTATTTAACTAGATAATTGTAACCAAAACAATAATAACAGTGACAATTTCTAGGTTAGTTGTTCTATTTTGGAGAAATTGGTTCTAATTCTTTGGTATTCTCTAGAATGTTATTGGATACATTTTCCTCCTTAGATCTCACATTCGCAAACATTTTACAACCTCTTACTATTTCCCATTTCCATGTACAACCTCATCATAATTTCCTTTCTTGTATCTTTTTCCAAGTGTTATTTAACTAAATAATTGTAACCAAAACAGTGATAACATCTAGAGATGGAATGCTTTGATAATGAATTTTTAGCATCATTCTCACCCTTTCATTTCTAGGGTTATTACCTCTAGCTTGATCTCAATGCACATCTACGCATGATGGTTTAAAGGTGTCATCCTATGTGTCTATGTGGATGTATTAAAATGTTTTGCAAGAATGTCACTTATAAGTCAAAGGTGGAAATAGTTATAATGGGAAGGGTTATTGAAAAATCTAAACATAACCAACCCCAACCTACCTCCACCCTATGTCTATATGTGAAAAAGTAAGTGGTTGAGAGCTTTTGGAACATATCATAGAAGATTGTTTCTATACTTAAATTTATTGGAAGACATTCATTAATGGGTAATATGTGTTGGCAAAGAAGAGAAATTGAATATCTTGTCTTGATGGATAGATGGAACTAATGTTTAATCCAACTTTTAATTTCATTGAATTTTTCAATTTGAAAATGGATTGATTAAACTATTTCAAGATTGTTCTAACTTAAAAAATAGTTTGAATGTAAACATGGTCCCTTCCATGTGCCAATGTTAAAAGGCATTTCCTAGTATGTATGGACTCTCAAGTTTGACTATGCTCTTCAATACGCTCAATCAAGTCAAATTCGTTTAGTTTGAGTTAGCCGCAAATCATATTCATGATTTTGAGTTGAGAGTATGACTCATAATCGCAACTCAAACATGAGTTAGTTTGATGAAATCATGTCTATTAAAAATAAAAATAACAAAAAAAATCCACTTAATTTGTTTCTTTAAACCCAATTTCACAATAGACAACCCACAAACCCTTCAAATATTTAGAATTCATGGCATTCTATAGTATATAAATATCATGTATGTACTTTATTGAAAATTGGCATTAAATTGACAAGGCAAACTTCTAAATCAATAAACATATATTTTATAAAATTTATTGTGATATTTTTATTTACGATGTTAACTCCCCAATTCTTCCAAAGTATGAGTAGATGCTCTCTTTGGCCTTGCTAAGTTATTTTTGAGTTGAGTATATTAACTTTGTTTTAAAATAAGGAAAGATATTGCATTTTACCAGGCAAAAAACATTTCTAAAAAACATGATCTATCCAATGTTTACCATATATGTCTCTCTAAATTCATAGATTAACTCAAGAGCCTATAGAGAAATAATATGATTTTTCAACAAACATTTTTGAGACGTTAATTCTATGTTTATAGACAATTGAGTGCTAACACTCTTTGCTATTAAAATAAAAGTAATCATTCTCAAATTTTATTTTTTTACAAGTTTTCAATTACCTTTTATAAAATATACAAAGAAACAACATTAAGCTCCCCTCCATGGACTAGCTCTAGCCCTTGATTGTTTTGAGGGTTATGAAAAAAGTTTTGGAGTCAATCCTTCAAACTGGCTCCCTATGTTGCATTATGTTGCATGCACTTAATGTCTTTACCTTAAATAAGATTACGATTACGGTTAGCAAAAAAATAAATAAATACTCAAAATAAAACAAAAATAAATAAATAAGTTTACAGTTAGTAAAAAGCAAATAAATACTCAAAATAAAACAAAAAAATACTTTTAAGTTTGCGGTTAGCAAAAAGCAAATAAATACTCAAAATAAAACCAAAAAATACCTAAAATAAAGAAACATTCATTATTTATTAGTAAAACAAGTTTACCATCAGCAAAAAGCAGAAAAATACCCAAAAATAAACATTCACTATTTATTACTAAACTATTGGTGTTAGACAAAATTATAAATATTAAATTTGTGTATCTGTAAACTTTTCTTTTTCTGATAATAGAATCAAAATTATAAATATTAAATTTGTGTATCTATAAAATTCTTATAATATTAATTAGAATTTTCGTGTTATTGATTTAAACATATTTACCCAAAATTACATGGATAAATAACTTTGTTCTTAGATATTTTTTTATAATGTTATATTTCTTAATCTCAAGAATATTGCTTATATGAATCATCTCATGCCCGTGTATTAGAAATTGCAACGTGTTTTTATCTTCTAAACGTGACTTGCGCAACTACAGCGTAATGTGTCATCCTGAAACTTTATTTGGCATTTTCTTTTGATGGCAGTTGTCGATCAAACTGGTTTTGCCGCATTTAAGTCCATTGTTGAAAGTCAGGATTAGTAATAAAAAACTAATCCCCAGCTCCAATAAATCTGTTTTACAAGTTCTCTGTATTCTTGCACTCGTATCAATTAATGATTGTATCATATTTAAATGATAAGAAGAGAGACGAATCTATCGTGGCACGAGCATGGGTATCTGCCGCTACGTCGCCCTACTTAGTGAAAGAATCCCTTGGGCAAGAGTGATGCAGGGTCTCTAGCAAATGGTCTGTACACAGGGCTTTTCCCTAGATTGTTGCTAAGGAAGTCGGGAGGTTTCAATCTGGATTTCAAAGGTGATTGTTCCATCACTCAAGCTAAACTTAGATTCCGTGTTTCAAGCGTTGGAATGGTTCTCGGACTTTTCTGTTATTTCTAAATGGAATCATCTGTTATTTCTAAATGTAATCACCTCATGGCCTCAACAACAAAGTTGGAGGTTGGATGCAAAAATCTTCAAGTTGTGTGAAGGTGAGATTATTACGTACTTTTCAAGGGATTTTTTCTATAGTGGAGTTTCAATATAGAAAAGATAGGGCCTTATGTTTGCTAAGGACCTTTGGTTCTAGGGCACTTCAAGAACTTAAGGTTTGTTGATTTTGAATGTGTAAATGGAAGTCACGAGAGCCCCAGTGTGCGTTTGACTTCAAAATTTCCTCCGTGTACCTATGGGTATAGCAGGTTTTTGAAAAGATTGGAAATACCATAAAGAGGTGCATTCTACAGCCCAGTATTAGGTAGTATTAGCCCAGTATTAGGTAGTATTAGGTCGATGTGTCAACTCTTCGTAGAACCGAAATTAAGATGGGTTTATGCTGGTATATCAATGGGGGAAACTGGGAAACTGAAACTGGGAAACTATTGCAAGGAAGATCATCACTTGCATCAGAATTTGCGTGGATTTGTATTTAAGCAAGCTTTTACCAAAAGCTACACAGCGAGAGCTATTGGGGACACAGTGGATGAAACATTTGGACTATGACTCAATGGGGAGAACTGGGAAACTATTGCAAGGAAGATCATCACTTGCATCAGAATTTGCGTGGATTTGTATCTAAGCAAGGGTTTACCAAAACCTACACAGCGAGAGCTACTGAGAGCTATTGGGGACACAGTGGGTGAAACATTTGGACTATGGAAAGGTTACATTCAAATGTTAGATTTGTGAAAAGCATGGACACATCTCCAGGGTTTTCCCTTTAAAGGTTTCTCTGGATCATGCGAGATTTGGAGTGGAGAGTATTGGTGTGCAACAGAGCGTTTGCAAGTCGAAAGTTCGGAAGGCTTCTTCGGTCAAACGAAGCTGAGACGGTTTAAAGGTTAAGCCTCTTTTGGTGTCTAAGGAGATTGCGGCATCCATTCCTAAGCCACTATGCGCGACTCTGGAACCGTTTAAAGATGGGGTGGTGGGTATCTTTGATGGTAATAAGCTAACTTAAGAAGTCCCACTCATGATGGCACGGTTGGACGATGAGGCAAATTCAAATGTCAAAGATCACTGTCAGGAGGGCGTAGAGGTTACAGATGACCCTTCTCACTCTAAGATGGGCAATTTAGAACTGGAAACTTCGGATCACACAAACGTTAGATTTTAAATAAGCTGTAAGCCAAAGGAAAATAAAAAATAAGAAGGAAAGAGCGATAATTCAATCATTTCGGAAGGTATGATCTTGAGGCCGCGCAAGGGTGTTGACTAAGAATTTTCTTTAGCTTGAAAGAAATTTATGTTTTCCAAAGCTTTGGATATGATGTACCGCAGATTCTGGGTATGGCAAAAAACTATCTATGTAATGAAAAAACTTGTCTGTCAAAAAAACATCGCATGTGTATCAAAGAAGGGCGTTCAATTCTCATTAATTCATTTTGTAATAACGAACATTTCATTTTATTCCAGTAGTGCCATGTATGGAATCGAATCATTGTTCGGAAGAAAATGGCATTAAAGGATTCTAGAGAAATCCCATGCAAGAGAAACCATGGTCTTCTAGCTCTATAATGTCAGTAAGCATACTAGCCATGTCCTCCGCACAAGGAAGCATGAACTTAACGATAGCTTTCAGGTAATCCAGGTGAAAGACTGAAATTTTAGGATGCCATTCAAACTAATACCAACACTGTTAATATTGTCTCAATGTATTATACAAGCACTTATGAGAAGAAAATGCAAGAAACTTAATAATACCAATAGAATAATAAGAGTGTACATTCACAAGCAAGTGCATATGCTATTCGTAGAATCAGAACTACTGTAACAGAATCAGCAATGGTTGCTGTTACCTGCTATAGTGGCTTGGCAGACTACAAACCAATTAAAAAGCCAGTATTTCACTGAAAAAGCAAAACACTGGTTGTTTCTGTTGGCTTTTCACAATGAATACTAGCCCTTCCACAAGCCTGCAAATGTTAGATACTACACCTTAGGTCGTTCATGGTTTCTGTGATTTAGTAGAAAATCAGTAACGGTGATAAAATCAAAGGCCTCGCTGTCAAATGGTGTCTGCCAGAACAATAGTTGCAAACAAACACATGCAAAAACAGGTTGATGGATCTATGCCTAAATGCGAAAAATAAATCAAATTATATATCGTCTAATGCCTAAATGTGAAAAATAAATCAAATTATATACCTAATTATTAATTTATTTAGTGTGTCACTGATCAGCCCACATTCAAGATGAATTTACATGAAAGTATTCTCGGGAATGTCAAATTTTTAAAACTGAAACCAATATTTTAGAATGTGAAACATGAGAACTACCACAAACTTCTGGCATCAAAAAGAAAAATGTCACTGACAAAAACAGTCCTAAGTCCTATCACTGGAATCAACCCTCATTGCACCGAGAGTAGCTAATTATATGCAAAAAAAATTACAGCATAAGAAATTTAATCCCTCTCGGTACTTGAAAGATCCAGGTTTAAGATGGATCTACACTGGTGTATGACCCAGTCATCATTACTTTTATACTTAACTAACTGATGATCTCATTGCAGCCTTTCCTAGATAAGATAAGACAGTAATCTGAGAAGCCATTCATGAAATAATAAAATGAAAATCATAGTCATAAATGAAACAACTGAACAAGTCAATGGAAAGGACTATAATGCTTCCTTGCCTTTCAGCTGGGCAACAAATATGATATGCCTAACAAGGAAGCTTGAGTTATGTCTAAATGTTGACAAATCAGTTGTATTACTTGGAACATATTATGTCTAATATCCAATGGGAAAGTAAGGTAAATTTTCTAACATAGAACTAATTTAAGCACGAATGAACTACTCTCAAGCAAGGATCTCTTTCAATTTAATTGGTTTACCCAGAACTGAGACGTTGGAGATCACCAAGATTTTTTTATATACTACAACTATTGGTCCATTTGTAACAAGAAGTCGAATCTTATTTCTTTCAGTTGACAGTGACACTAAAAGCAGATTCATCATGAATCATTGCAAAATATCTTTAAATTAGATCAAATATATGCCATAACTGAAGGAATTGATAACTCGGCAATATTTACAATAGAATACCAACAAAAGTAATTCATGCAGAGCTCCTAAGACTTAATGATCGATGTGTTACCACTGTTCTATCATAGAATAACACCACCCATAATCCCTCACGATACCTTCAGTGGTTAAGAATAAAGAAGTATAATACTATAGATTGTTTTATGCAAGCAACACCTCCCATAATCCCTCACGACACCTTCAGTGGTTAAGAAGAATGAAGTCTAATATTATAGATTGTTTTACGCAAGCTGATCTTTCTATATACACGAAATTAAATAACAACAATATAATCAAGATGATCGTGTACTTCTTGTCCTTGAAGCCCAAATACCAAAAACTAGGAACATAAAAACAAATGCGATCGCCCAATACCTAGCTCGTCCACACTTGATCCTGGGTAGCACGGCCTGTCAGGTATTAAATATCTCGTTAAACAATACATTCTTGGCTTGAAAGTATGAACAATCAATGAGGGAGAAAGCATGGTTGAGATCCTGCGTATAAATATAAACATTTTCAAAAAAATGTCTCAAAAACATGAAGGCTTCTAGAAAACTTGCATGACCTTCCAGCTTTAAATGTGGTATCAATAAGAGATTTGGGTGAGTGTCCAAAGATTGCATTGAAAGGTGTTATTCATAAAAGCTATGATGCAAGATCAACTAACCTTGATTCATATCTTTCTATTATAGAGAGGTAGATAAAGGATAGCAAACAATAAATTAGAAAGCGGTATTGCTTACTTGACTGTTTATAGTCCTTAAAGTATCATAAAACAATTTATATGCAACGATCTGAACCATTGTCTATGCCACAGCATAGAAGGGTAATCATTCAAATTTCCAAATATGAGATTACATATATGAAATATATAACAGCTTTCCTTGTTCAATGCATACATGTATCGGTTAATCATTTCCTGGCATAAATAACTATGTTTATACAACCAAACTTTATGCCTGTATAAGTGTACAGGTAGGTAGATAGACAGCATGAGAGAGAGAGAGAGTATCAACTATTCCTACCTAAAACTAAAATATAGTTCAATAATTTCAAAACATCAGCTTCTAAATAACAATTAAAGGCAATAAAAATTTAAATTATATGACCAAAAATGTCTTCCTTGCACTTATAAACCATGCTACAAAACTACTATAATTATGCATGCGTGAACACAAAGTTACAAACATGTATACATATATACCTATGTTGCAGGAAGCCCCTGACCCCCGAGCATTACAACCCCCTGAAATACCAGAAAATGCAGAAACCTGTACCAAATGCACTGGAAACGTGGTGAAACGTTTCACTTAGTCTAACGATTTGGAAATGCAGGAGGAAACGCCATGTGGCATTTCGGGTGCATTTTGCCTCCTAAAGCCCATGTTTCGGCCTCCAAAAAGTGTGCGTCAGCTAGGGAAATGAACAGCGGGACCCACCCAAACAACTAAACTTGCTATTAAACCTTCGATAATGATGCTTGGATACTAATTTGACTCTAATGACAATAGGGAAAAAGAAAGGAAACTTCTAGAAATTTTATTCTTTATTTCAAGATAATGTGCTATTTATTAAAAAATCTATTTCTTGAAATACTTATGTTTTTTGTATTTTTTAATACCATGTTTCGCAATTTCCAAATTTTGAGGGATAACGTTTCCAGCGCATACCCATTTTGGAAACTTGTACCCATTTCCCCATATTGTGCAACTTTCGTATATACTATAAACATGTTTGTAAGCTAGGGTGACCAATAAATTTTGCAATAATAATTTTTTTTAGTAAAATTTAAGATTATTTAATAACTTTTTGTAGTAAATACTACTAAATTAGTAAATTGAAAATTCAAATTTGTAAATGATTTAAAGTTATAAACTATTAAACATGATTCAAAATTCAATTCAAATTCATTAATAAAATACATTGATTCATAATCATAAATGGAAGTTGAAACAAATAGTAAAATAATAAATGTGATACATTGATTTAAAGTGCAAATTCATCATTCATCGTTCTAGAATCTAATTAATTTGCAGAATACTAAATAGTAGATGCTAAGTCTAAAATAGTAAATTGGAAATAGTCAGGTCTCAAACTCAAAATTTAAAATAGTAAAGAGTCGTCACAAGTCAAGGTTTGAGGTCATCAGTGTCTAAAGTCAAGACTCAAAAGTTAAAACTAAAAAACAATGAACTTTGAAAATAAATTTCAAAATGACCATCATGGGATCAATCTTACTCATTGACGGTCCTCTACATCATCTCCTACTTGAAGTCATCGGGACCATCAAGAGACTGTCATCATCACGATAAGACCAGTCACTCTCATGGTAACCAATGACACACCAACCAAACCATGTTGCAGCTCATCAGGTGCATCCCCCTCATCTATCTGTGCACTATCCTCTAGATCCACATCCCATGGTGTGGGATTGCCGATCTCCCAGGGTGTCTTCCTATGTACAGAACCCGCAGAACCTTTGTCTGCTACAACTAGCTTCTCTGCTCTCTTAGAAGAAAGTCTATTCCTCTTGATAGAATGAATGAAGCTATATGTGGATCAATTCCTCTCTGCTGCAGACAATGACTTTCCACCATCCCACTTATGTGGGATACACATCATGAGTATCATCATTCATCCTTTGCCTCTCGTCTTGACTTTTTGCTTATACCTCGATCCTCTGCGGGACATCAGTCGACACCACCCAAATTTGATGAAACTACCTAATCCTAATAACAAATATGGTGAAAAAGCTTAACATACCTAATCAATGATTACGGTTTGAGAGAATTACACATTTTGCCTTCTAATGAGCCATGACAAAGAGAGTTTAACAATCAACACCTCAACATTACATTGGGGTATATAGGGGGCTTGGTGGTCTTGATTGAAATGCCAGTTCCATACCCTCATATGATAAATCCGATTAGGCTTATTGTAATCTTATGAAATCTTGAAATCCTTGAAAAGCTAGATTAAGTCTATTTGAATTTTGAATGGGACCTAAAATTCTACTTTCTCCATATGAAGTCCAATGAGGTTGGAACCACTCAAACATCCACAAGAAACAATTAATGGTAAATGTTAAAAAATTTAAGTAAAAGGATAAAAAATGAAAGATAAAGAAATGCCACTTTAGCACAAAATTTAACATTACCATTAGGCATCATAGACATATGGAAAGCACGTCTACAAGGTCCCCGTCCGGGGACATGGGGAAGCAGCGTCCTAAGTCCCCTACTGGGGGCAGTCCCCGTCGTTTCTTGCTTCATCTACTACAAATTAACAAATTGAAAATTCAAATTGTAATGATTTAGAATTTATAAACTATTAAACTGATTCAAAATTCAATTCAAATTCGATAATGAAATACATTGATTCATAATCATAAATGGAAATTGAAACATAAATAGTAAATAATAAATATTGATACATTGATTTAAAAAATTAAATTTATCATTCATCATTCTAGAATCTAATTAATTTGCAAAATACTAAATACTAAATAGTAGATGCTAAAGTCTAGAATAGTAAATTGGAATTAGTCATGTCTCAAACTCAAAAATTTAAAACAGTAAAGAGTCACAAGTCAAGGTATTTTGTCATGGGTATCTAGAGTCGAGACTAAAAAGTTAAAACTGAAAAAAAACAATGAACTTTAAATAAATTTCAAATGACCATCATGGAGTCAATCTCATTGACCGGTCCTCCACATCCATCTCCTGCATGAAGACATCAAGACCATCAAAGGGAATGTCATCTGTCTGTCTGGAGTGAGTCACTCTCATGGTAACCAGCCACACCAGCAAAACCACTCATTCTGCTGTCATCTTGGTGCATCCCCACCTATCATGCTATCCTCACGGATCCCATCCCATAAAATTAGCCATGGTCCCTTCCAATACTCGAACATCTTCCCTATGTACAAGACATAGACAGCCACCTTGCAACTAACTTCTCATACTCTTAGAGAGGAAAGTCTATTCCTCTTGATACAATGGATGAAGCTATGGATATTCACTCTACTGCTTTGCAGAATAATGTTCCATCATCGCTTATATTGGGATACACCTCATGAGTATCATCCTTCATCCTTGCCTCGTCTTGACTTTGTATACCTCTCAGATCGCCTCTAGGGACATGGTGACCACCATGGTACAGTAGAGCACTTCCTAATCCTGTGCCAAATATGGTAGAAAAAGCAACATGCCTAATCAATGATTCTAGTTTGGGTGAAGGACACATTTTTGCTAAGGCCATGACAAAGAGTTTAACAATCAACACCACCAACATTGGGAGGTATATAGGGGCTTGGTGGTCTTGATTAGGCATGAGTTCCACTTTACCCTCATACTTGATAGAATCCGGTGGAAACATTGTATCTTACAAATCTTGAAATCTGAAAACCGTTAAGTCTGCTTTGTGAATTTTGAATGGGACCTAAAATTCTACTTTCTCCATATGGAGTCCAATGACCTAAAATTCTACTTTCTCCATATGAAGTCCAATGAGGTTGGAACCACTCTCAAACATCCTGAAACAATTAATGGTAATGTTAAAAATTTAAGTAAAAGGATAAAAATGAAAGATAAAGGAAATGCCACTTTTACTTAAAGTAAAAGGATAAAAATGAAAGATAAAGGAAATGCCACTTTTACTTTAAGAATTTAACATTACCATTAGGGAGCGCCTAGGGAGCATATGGGGAAACATCCCCCCTGGAGTCCCCACGTCCCAGGGACGTGGGGAACGCGTCCCCTGCGTCCCCCACCCTGGGGGACGCGTCCCCGTGGAACACTGGTTAAAATAGTATAATTAAACTTTAATGACATCTCCCTTCTTTCTAAATTTTTATTAGAATTTAGTGATAAAGTAAAGCATGGGGCATAAACAGTGTATTCTTTATACATTTATATATGTACCATCTCCCTCTCTCAAGATACACACGCTACTACTTTTTTATAGAAAACAACAGCCACAATATTCTTTAATATTAATTGTGTTTGTATAATTGCATGTATATACAACACAACATGAACGACAGTAAGAAAGTGGATGTTTGTACAGGTGCAGATAGGCAAGATATTTTTTTTCCAAGGAAAACCTCGTGGGATTGCCCTCTTCCCCGGAATATCCAGATGGAGTACGCCCAACCGCCAGCCAAAATAGCAGCTGGTAACCCCAAGAGAATCAACCTGATTTGACCCTGTGACCTAAGGTTTTCCAGTGGGGAACATGCCTTGGGCAGATAGTTCAACAGATTGAGCTAACTCTTATGGCTTCAAATAGGCAATATATACATATATACACACCTCCACACACAAAAATGCATATATACAGAGATACATGTATGTATGGCTGCCCATATGTGTGAAATGAGAACAGATATAACCAAAGAACGCCCCATGGGTTTTCAAACCAAGATCACACGGGCTGAAGCTGGAGTACAAGGTGGTCTGTTTTGATTTTTGAAAAGATGGTGCAAGTAGGTTTGGGACCTGGGTATTTTAAGCATTCAGAAAATAGGCTGGTAACCCCAAGAGACTCTACCTGATTTGAACCTATGACCTAAGACCTTCCAGTTCGCAACATGTCTTGGGCGGATGGTTCAACAGATTGAGCTAACTCTTGGGGCTTCAGATAGGCAATATATACATATATACACACCTCCAGACGCAAAAATGCATATATACAGAGACACATGTATGTATGGATGCCTGTATGTGTGAAATGAGAACAGGTATAACCAGAGAACTCCCCATAGGTTTTAAAACCAAGATCACACAGGCTCAAGCTTGAGTACAAGGAGGTCTTTTGATTTTTGAAAATATGGTGCAAGTAGGTTTGGGTATTTTAAAGTTTCAGAATATAGACTCCAATGCTTTAAATACAATGGGTTGTATCAAGAATGAATTTTGGGCACCCATTATGGCGTTTTGAAGTTATATACAAGCTGCATTCGCCAAAATTTGCATTCTTGCAAATGAGGGCTCTCTGACTAAACAGTCGACATGTCACCAAGTGATGGTTACTAATCAAAGATTCTCTAACTATAGGGATTCACTCACTTACTCATAAACAGCCAACTATGATATTTTTTAAAGAACATAAATGCTTATAACAGATCAATAAAGTTTATATCCATCTAGCAAGATATTTTCTAGAAACTTGTGCTTGAGCAGAAAAATGAAGGAAACATTTTTTGTTGTTTTTTCTTAATGCAAAAAATAAAATAAAAAAACAATATGATTGGCTTTTAGATGTAAATGAAAATTCTGGATTACAATTTCGAATCAGATTTTAGAAAAAAAAATCTTCAAAGATTTATTTACTATACTAGCCTGGCATTGCTGGGTGCTAATACAACAGGGTAACATGTTTATATTAGCATGCAAGAGAAGTCCACAAGATTCAAAACCAGGTCTTCTCATGGTAAGTGCCCCCAACTTGCCAAACTCAACCAATGTGTTGTGTACGAATCAGATTTTATGTTTTAGAACCACAGAAAATAAATGCAAGGAAATCCAATTGTTTAGACAACAAACACGCTATTTTGAGGATGAAGAATTTTAGAGAAGAATTTAAAAGAATACTTAGTAAAGGGAAGATTCAGAATTTAATTTCAGATAGATGTGGTAGACCCAATGTTTCAAATGGTATTTGTAATCCAAAAAATATCATTCCACCATTTGGCATTACTTATAATTGAAACACAAGTGAAAAGACATGTTGCTGGCAAGGGTGGTACAGTTAGCAATTCCTCTACAGGGGCAATGACTCAACAAGCATTTATAGGCCCACCATTCTTACTAGGGCATTTAAGGTGGAAATAAAGGTAAATATTCACGCTTTTGATGGAAATCTTGATGTTGAAAAGCTTAATAGTCTGAAACAATAAAAGAGCAATTTTCGTATTTTGGATATGGCCAAGTAACCAAAGATTCATTTGCAAGAAAAGGAAAGCAAGCTATACTATGGTGAGAAACTTTCATAAAAGATAACATTAACAATAAAGTTGACAATAATAAATGGAAAATACTCTAGTAGATCATGAGAAATAAATTTTATCCACCAAGATGAACGAAAAGCTTTAAAAAACAGTGGCAGCATCTATGACAAAAAGTGGGTTAGAAAATAGGAAGTCATATTAATGAATTCACTAGTTCACCATTAAAATAGGAAGTCATATTAATGAATTCACTAGTTCACCATTAAAATGAAGATTCAAGATGATGGGAAGAATTTCATACTAAACTATATCGGTGGATTACATTAGTGTTCAAAAGAGTTGAGCTCTTTCCTTTAGAAGCAGCCTACCAAAAACCAATGGTAGTAGCAGCTAGGGGGAAGTTGAAAACTACTCTATATAATCCTCCTCAAAAAATAATGTTTCTAAAGAAACATAGTCCTGGCATATAAAAGAAATCTCAAGAGAAGTTATGGCACAAAACCTACCACTTAAAAACAAAAGAAGATAGGTAAAATCAAAATGTTAACACTTTTGAACATCTATGGGAAAAATTTCCAGCAAGCACAGCAGTCATTCAACAACATCTAGCAAACATACCCTGCCCGTCAATGATAGAAGAAGCCATCCAAATGATCCTGGTAGCAGAATAGTATTGTTGGACCGGATGTCCTAAACCAAAGAGATGGACGAATGGATTATTGATCAAGAATTGAACATGGAGTGATGATGATTGAGTTAGTGGTCGCACTAGCGCTCTTGGGCTAACAGAAAGATAGGCTCGGACATAATATAAATCTGTTTTAATCATTTCGGAGGCAGTAGAGATTGGTGGATGTTATACCCAGTCCAATTGACACAACGATCTGCCCAGATTTCAAGCACAATTGTATATAAATTATATGTGAAGTTCACAAGGCCACCTTTAACAATTAGCAATAAATGCCGACGGACTATTTCATTGGATGACCTTAGTAACTGGTTCAGACCATTTACCGGCTACACTGTTGTCTTTAATAGAGGGACATCTGGATTTGCAACTACCTTGCCTTACAAGTAGAATGTTTCACTTTATAAGTCCTGTGAATATATACAAGCAGTTTCATGCATATCATATATTGTGCCTAGGCCGAAGGTTAACTCAGGGTGGATCTTATGGCAGAAGGTTGATG
Source organism: Picea sitchensis (assembly GCA_010110895.2). Taxonomy (NCBI): domain Eukaryota; kingdom Viridiplantae; phylum Streptophyta; class Pinopsida; order Pinales; family Pinaceae; genus Picea; species Picea sitchensis. The sequence continues at coordinate 69,785 of SNQJ01S0004903.1, read as the reverse complement.
TTGAGATAAATTAAGACAATTTTATTAATGTCCAAAAACAACCAAAGAATAGGTCGATGGGACTAGAAGATACAAGTTTACAACCACTTAACATTGGACCATGGGAGTGCCAAGATTACTGCTAAATCCTAAAAGATGAAAGAATACATATGAAAGTACAAGAAAAGAAAAATACAGCATGAGAAAGGGTGAACCGAAAAGATGAACCTTGGAAAGAGAGGAAACACTACTCAATATCAAAGATAGAGATAGAGGTATAAGTAGAGGAGGGAGTACCGACATCCCTCATCATGTATCACTTTAAAGGTGTCAATACAAAGCCGAATAATGTCCTCTAAGGAATCCCAAGGCTGAGAGGGCCTAGCTACGTGAACCAGGAAGGAGCCCAGGAGTGATCCATTGAAACTCTCCTAGCATGTGAGGAAAATGAGAAAAATTTGGTGACGGATGTTTGTATTCTCAATATGGGCTGAGGAGGAATACCACACAAGGCGTTGTGTGGCCCTATGACCTCATGGATGTGAGAAATCTACCAATTGAACAAGAGGATGTGCATTGTCTCGTAGATCTAATGTCATCAACATCCATGGTTCGGAAGTTGGCACAATATTTAGCGCCTCTAGTCACCAAGATAGGCCAAAAAAAGGAGGTTAGAATGATAACGATGATGATGTTTACGACCAATAAGGTCTATCAAACAGATAAAAAGAATCATACTAAATATTCTTTAGAATGTCATTTCTATGCTTGAACATGGTGGAAATGAAAATACCAAGATCATTATGGTCTGTGTAAGCAAGGAGATCCTAAAGAGTAGTTAAGTTATGAAACTGGGTAAAATTATGTCTTATATTATTAAGGGTAGCACATTTTTTAAAAGGAACCAGTGCTCAACCTCAACCTCTTTGGTATCATAAATTTCAAAAATTTGTTCATCACAAATTATAAGCCTAGTTGTGCAAGGTCTGGAAACCCCTAGCAAGGTCTCTCAGCTATGAGTGATCACCTGGCATATAAAGCTAGATATCTATGATCGGGATAGCAAAAGAAGGTGGTAAGAGGCCCTCCAAAATCACAAAGAAAGTAGTGATATCTCCCCTAGATCTCATAATATATGGGGCATTTAAAGACAATGTTCCTCAATCTCAACCTCCTAAAGATAGCACAACCGACATATCCTATCCTCCCCATGGATGTGATGATATGACTCAACCTGCAAGCAGTGGGAACAAAGGTTAAAAACCTCAACTAGTTGAGATAACTCATGAGGCCCTCTAACCAATGGCTTTGGATCTATGTTGCACGAAACAGGGAAATGTCTGGAAGTTTCTGAAACGGGTACGGCAGGAAACGGGACCCTCCAAAAATGGAAACGTCAAGGGAAACGTTGTATATATAAAAATTTAAAAAAAATAAAATATATATATATATATATATATATATGAATTTTTTTAAAAGAAAACACATTATCTTGCAAGAAAAACATAATGACACACATAAATGACATTTTAGAAGGAAAACGATATCTATATTAACTCCCATAGATGATCAATATCATTGATTACATGAGGCAAGCAACAAAATCCAAAATTAGCCTTTATAGATGAGGCTATACATCCAAAATCAGCCTTTATAAATGAGACTTTGTGCTGAAAATGAAATAAAACATGAGCTAAAGACAATTGCAATTACATAGAATCCTGAATCCTAATACATGTCATACTCATCATCATCCTCATCATTAAAAATAGAACAAGATGCATGTTCAGCAGAACTAGAACCTGGATGGGTAGAAGAAGCAATTCCACTTGCAGTTGTTGTTGCATCATCACCAATATCAAGAGAACCAAGAGACAGCTCCAAGTCTGGGCATTCTGCATGCACATCCCACTCTTTATGAGGCCCAGTTGCATATTCTTCACCCCTACGAGACACCAAGCGGAAGTTTGAATGCACGTATACAATATCTTCAGCCTTCTGGGATCCCAACCTGTTGCACTTCACAAAATGAATGAAGCCATAGGTGCTCCAATTCCTTTTTGTCGATGAAGAGCTTGCCACTTGTGATAGAATACGAGTGGCAAGGCTTTGCAAATATACACCATTTGCCCCATGACAAGTCCACCATTTCATCGGGTCCATGGTCCTCCTCTCCTCCAAAGATGATATGTATGCAAAATCCTCTAATCCAACAGCAAAACAAGTAAATTCTTCCCTCTCCACTGTTTGTTGAGAACTTGGAAACAACCTCTGGAAGACCGTTTTCACTCCATTGGCCACATCCTTGTCCTTATGCGGGGCCTTCCTCTTCCCATTGCTTTGAGCAATGAAATCTTCGTCATAAAATCTAGAATTTAGAGCATGTGGAAAAGTGTTCAATGGAGTGTTAAATCCATTCCACCTCGTAATCATGATGGATCTCACATGCTATGCAAAATCAACATCAACAAAAATAAGAGTTGGAGCCTCCTTTGTAATAATTCCCACGGTTTTCTCAACCATGGTATCCATGCCAACATAAATCTCTCCTAAGAAAGGTTTGTCTATGTCTGCATCTCGGAGAAGCTCAAATGATGGTAATGTGAACTTGAGCAAGAATTCTATGTTGCTCCACCTATCCTCATCAATCAACACCCTCCGCACCATACTTCCCCTCTCTGAATCTACCTGTCTCGACTCCCAAGTGGCACCCACACCATACTCATTAATGCAGTTTTAACCTCCACAAGGCGACGCAGCATGATGAAGTTGGAGGCATATCTCGTCTCAACAACTTTGAGCAACTCCAATTTGGAGTGTTCTCAATATATTGCTTGAGACTGGTGGTGGTTGGTGATGAATTTTATTATCTCCCTAGCTTTCCCTGTGACCTCCTTAATCCATTCAGTTTTTGACTCAATCTCTTCTAAAATCATATTAAGATTATGGACGATGCAAGGAATCCAAAAGATATGATTGTATCTACTCTCGACAATCAAGCCTACAACTTTGCAAACAAGTGCATTATCTGTGATAACTTGCACCACATTTGTTGGCCCTACTTGTTCAATAGCGGCAATTAAAATATCAGCAATGAAGTTACTATCTTTCACCTCACCTGAACAATCTTCTGCTTTAAGGAACATTGCTCCTTTTGGTGACAATGCAATGACATTGATCAATGGCCTCTGCCTTGTATCGGTCCACCCATCTGAGATAATGGAAACAATGGCCTCCACCTTGCATCAGTCCACCCATCCGAGATAATGGAAACTCTTGTGCTGCCCCATGAGCTACTAATTGGTTTTAGAACATCATCAAGTAGTAGCTCGTCTTTCCGAGCAAAACTATCAAGTTTTTCAGAGTTTGCCCTTGAAACCTCAGGGCTATGTTAATTGCCCCACCAACTCTGCCAATAGGGGGACCGAACCACATTAAATGGGATTCCACAAGCAAATATGGCCCTTGCCACTCTAGACTCAGCTTCTTCTCTCCCTTGATTGTTGAGCATTTTCAACAATTTGTTATCTTTACTTGCAGCTGCAGGCTTGGATATCTCTTCTTCTATCAAGGTCACCCTCCTCTTCCTTGCTTCACGAACAATCCTTGGCTCATTGCTAGCACCCAAGCTAGGAGTATGCTTGCTAGTGCCACCCATACCAATTTTAACTCTATGCTCCTTCAACCTTTGAGCATCATCATGCTCTCTCTTTAATGTAGCCCTCACCTTCGGATTTTTGGTAAATGAACAACCTTCAACAGCCCGAACTTGTTCATGCAAAATGTGAGCCTTGACTCTTGTGTAAGAGCCCTTGAAGGCATTCTCATTCTTACATAAATTGTCTCTCCATTCCCATGAACCCCCACCGCCATCCATTTGTTTGATCTTGGTAACATGCCTCCACAAAGGATAGTATTCTTGTTGCTTGCTTAATTGAGGTGCTACGGGGGAAGAGGAAACAACACTTTGAGAAGCCATGAATGCTGCAAAAACAGTAAAAAAAAAAATTACCCATTGTTACAGAAGGAATGCATGCTGCAAAAACACTAAAAACATTAAAAAAAATCAATGGAAATATGCCATGAATGCTCACCAAATTCAGAAATTCCCACACCCTCCTTGCTGCCCATAACCTTCCTCTTGCTGCAAATGCACCAAAGCTTGCTCCCAATGCTCCAAACCACAACCGAAATGCTTGTTGCTGCTCTAGGAACCTCCTCTTGCTCAAGAATGTGTGAGGAATGAGTGAACCAAGTGCTTTCTTATAGGAAATATTGGGTTGTTAGGGTTTCCAATTGTTTCTAGATGTTTCCAAATTCATAATTTAAAAAAAAGGAATAAAAATCCAATATGAAAGCATAAATTTCCTTAAAAATTTAATTTACAACCAGTTAGGTGAGTAAAAGGGGGCTTGCGACCTTCTTAGACAATTGTACGAGCCCGCAAAAAGAAGAAAATTGATTGAAACGTCGGTCGTACGGGCCGAAACGCCATCGATCGTACCATATGACGTTTCGTGCTCGCAAAATGTCGTATGGTATGGTCGATGGCGTTTCGACCGGGTTTCGTACCCGATACGACGTTTCGCCAAGTTTCAGGTACCGGTACGGCGGCTAGCAAGGTGTTTCCTGCAACTTAGCTCTGGGTGTAGACGATAAGAATAATGAGATTGTCTTTCTGCTGCAAAAAAACTCATAATAAAAGGCCATTTTGAGACCAAGAGTTTGAGAGGGGAAGATCCAAATGAGCTGAATGTATTGTTGATATATGTCATCCTTGACCACCCCCCTTTCAAGACAAGGAGGTGACCAAGGGAATCCTAGGAGTACATGAAGGGAGGGAGGCACTCAATAGGAATGTCGATGGAATTTATGGAACAAAGAAGCCTTTGAGAACTGACATCATCTATATGTCTAGAGAGGTTTAGGAAGTCAATCCCCTCTAAAGAGAAAAGGGACAAATAAAGGTATCTCTCACCCAATAGCTATGTCCCCCAAGGTGAAAATCATGTGAAGGAAAAAGGCAAGCCTAAAAATGATTTCAAGGCCTAAGGAATGGGCACCAAACTCGGCTTGAACAATGGCTTGCAAGACAATCTACTTACAATGGATCATATGTTGGAGTGTGATTGATTAGACTCTTTCCACACATGAACAATCAACTGAAATCAAACTAGGCCCACAAACATCAATGCCATTAAGAAAATTAGTTTGATGAAAGTGTCAGAAAGATGCATCTTCATTGGAATATCTTGAAAATGCAAATGGGAACACTAGAGATCAAGCATGGAAAAGGACACATACCCCTTACAAAGTCAAGATTGGGAAGCGAGTCTCACACTGAATCTATGGCCCATGAATTGGACCACAAGTAGATGTATGTTGTAGTTATCTCCACCTCGCCCCTTTGAAAAAGAAATGTAAATCCAACAAAGCCTTCTTATAGGTATTGAATATCATAACTTTAGACTTGCCAAGGTTCACAACCATTTATCTATGGTCACAAAAACTAGTGAGAGCATCTAGCTTTCTTTGAAGGCCCTTGGATGAGGAAGCTAGGAAGACCACATCATTAGCGAACAAGAGTAATGAAATCGGGACTTGGTGTAGAAGGCATCCATCATTAGCATGAGGTAGATGTTCTCTTAATGAAGTAAAAAATGCCCAAGATATACGAAGGCATCCATCCATCATTTGTATGAATGAAGGTGTTGGCTTTATATGCCATGGTGACCCTTCACCTACAATTGTGTCTTTACAATTGTACATGTTATCACAGGATTTGTACTTGTGCGAAGCCCACCACAAGATCCCCAAATCTTCGTAACTATGGAAGAAACTACCAATGTCACCTAAGTAGGATTTTCCCTTGTTTTAGTGATGGAGGAAGTCCACCACAAGGGAGGCTTCCCTGGTGACCTCAAGGGATCGAATAGCAAGTTTAGTAGCCAAGCCTACCACCCCCTATCTTGATCACCTATTAGTTGGTCTAGGAAGGAAAGAGAGGTTGCAAAGGAGATTGTTATACCTGCCTGGAACAAGAACAATTTGCAGCATATATATATATCAATTACCAAGCTGGAGCATGCAACAATGACCTCTTTGGACACTAGACAAGTTAGATTGTATTGGTTGTTGCAAATTCCAGCAGTAAACCAGTCTTATAACAGCAATAAGTATTTTGCAACAGCAACAAGGTAAAGTGCTCAGAAATGTAGCAATTTATCATGGAAAGTAAGCATTTATCAAGCATAAAATTATCCAATTGCTAGAAGTAATTTCTGAACAAGTTAAGGCACCTTTAGATGAGTGTATGCAGCAATTTGATGTAATATTAGGTGGTTGTAGCAAACTTTTATAACAGCAGCAAGAAATATTGTGAGTTTGCTAGAGTTAGGGTTAATAATGTTAGTAGAACACTTGAGAGATTTAGAAAAGTGATTTTTTTCAACTACTTTCACCACAAGCGTTACTTCTAGATTAGTGTATTTACCATTCTAGGGCTATGGAGTCTCACATGCATCCAAGCTTGAAGGTTGATCTAATTGAAACCAATAGGTAGAGTCCAAACCGTAAGGTGTAAGCACGTTTGGGCCTTAGGCTTTAGACTTTGAGGAGAAGGACATCTAAGGTGCACGCACATTAGGGCCCCAGATATCGTTGCTCTTCTTGTAGCTTCACTTAAGTCAAAGATCAATTGTCTAGGGCTAAAATCCTAAAGTGCTAGCACTTTAGGGCTAAAATTTTAAAGTTCTAGCATTTTTGGGCTTTAGGGTTCTAACTTTGTGAAGGGAAGAAGCACTTATGTTCCCTTCTAAGGGTTTCAACAAAACAAGACTTCTTGCAACAAAATAGCAATTTCACATTTTACATCAATAGCATACCATAAAATTGCAGAAAATTACTTACTTCATCCAAGAAACCAAGAACATTTAACCCTAATTACAGAAATATCCATCCAAAATCAACAAGACACCCACAAGAGACCTTTTCCAAGCCTAGCGCATGAGAGAGAAAGACCAAGAAGGATGAAATAGCGAAAATGCTAGAAGTGTTACCCCACAATGGTGAGGAATCATGATGAAAAATGAAAAGGATAGCGCTATCCTTCTTACAGGAGGCTAGCCTAGCTAATTTGTCCACATAAAATGCCAACATCAAAATAGAAGTGGGGCCAATCTTTCATTTATCCCTTTACAAAATGCTAAATGCCAAAATACATCATAAATGAGCCACATGTGTGAGACGTCAAGCCTTCCTAGGGAAGGAAGAGGCCTCCAAAGGCTTTGTGGCACCAATCCAGAGTGAGGTGGGAGCAAATGATGTTTCTCATCACCCAAAGTCATGCCAACCATCATCAGTACCCCAGGTGTCCACCAAACCCTAGCTCCATCAAACTCTAAAAGATGACGTCATCATCAAATGAGGGCCAACATCCAGGATCCAGGTGTTGTGTCCAGGTTGGAGGGAGCTACATCTCGTCTCTACAAGATATCTTGCTATCTGTTCCTGCAACGTCCCTAATCCTAGTGAAAAATAAGCTCTGGGGTACTCTTCCCAGCCTATGGGCTTCCATCCCATCTATGTGCCATCATGACTGAATTTGCTCATACCAAGCCCATATATCCATCGTCCAAGGTTCCAAGGATGTGAGAGTTGATGTCTGAGGGTGGTGAGTCATTGGATGACCCGTTGCTCCCCATCACACATGCCAAGGTCTTGCAATAAAGACACAACATCCTGGGTACAAGCCCAGGACATCCCTCAAAGAACCATGTCAGGGCCATTCAAGGCAAAGCAAAGTATAAGACGAGGTTAGCCAAGTTTCACAAGAAACATTTGTCCTTAAAGCATGCAAAGTAAGTTGTAACTTAAGATATAAGCCATGTAAACAATTCACCTCCGTATTCAAGCATCACACCAGCCCAAGACCTCATGTGAGTTGGCAAGTTTAAGTATGGGAGGGCCTTTATCCAACCCTATTAGGTGTGCCAACCTAGACAGGAAAAAAAAGATCCAAGTAGAGGGATAGGTCCTTGCGGAAGAAGGAAAGAAAGAAACCCTTCAAGAGTAAGTGTGATAGTGATATGGTTTTAGGGCTTACTTCACAGCTTATGGTGTCACTGAATCCATTTCTATGAGCGCCTTTGTAGAGGGAGTGCTTGCTTGCTTGGGATACCCTTTCCTCGGTACTTTTTTCATTTCGAACCCCTTTAATTTGTCTTTTGATACCTAGTTATCATTTGCAAGTCCTCTTTATAAGGTTTCAAGCTTCATTCCTTTAGTTTTTACTAGGCTATTGTCCTTTATAATTTGGTGCATTCATTCGCATCCGGACAGGGGAAATTACCGTTAGAGGGGGTAGAGCTCAAGTTGGCCTGAGGCTTTCATGGTGGTCTATCATTTATAGCATAGCATAGATATATGGAGCAACTGCATCAACCTCTAGGCCGTCAGCCCCTTCTTCTCATGAAAGAATGGACCATGACTCATTACTAAAAATTGGTACACTATGAGAGGCTCCAAGATGGAAAGTGTTAAGTATGGTTGGGAACAGAACATTACCCTTGTGAGTGTCAATTTTTAAGCATTTAATGCACTCAATTTCAAATCTGAAAATTACTTCCAACTGACCTCAAACAGTAAACTAGGGTTGTTATCAGTGAATAATTTTACATTGCAATTATGACAGAAAATTATAGCGGAAGCACAAAGATCAGAGAGAAATAATCCATGCACAAGAGACAAATTTTTGTTCAATAACATTTTCAAGTTGACAATCCCGAGGACAAAACCAGTCCTCTAAGAGAAATTACAACTTCAGCAAAAATTCCGAAAAGCTTCCAACTTACAAATCTATTGTACCCTGCTAACATCACAGTTGTACGGTTGATGTCACCTTGTATGGCCTGCCTGGTCCGCACGTGTGGTACGGCCTGCAATTAACGCGTTGTACAGATTCGTACGAATCCCAAACGTGCAGTTGTCTTCTTCTCTCACACGTACAGTTGTCTCCCTCACACGTGCAGCGTGTCTCCCTCACACGTGCAACTATCCTTCCTTGGCTAAAAGAATGAAGAGAGAAAGAAAGACCAGACACCCTAGACCAGATTTTCCCAACTTAAGATTTTCCTTGCTAAAATTGCCTCCCCAAACTCCTTGGTAAGAGTACTCACTCACTCATGCCAAACACATGATGACAAAATAAGATGTGTGGTGCCTCCTCACATTGCCTCTCCTTTTATAGAAGTCTAAGAGTGATTTTAGGAGCCCCTTCTAAACTCAACATTAAATTAGAATTGTTTATTCCTCCAAGTGGGTGCCAAGCCCCTACAATAAAATTACAAGCCCCAAATCTACAAAAAAGAGGTTTTCACAAAATAAAATGCATGTGAGTGCCAACAAAGATTCCCACGTGTCCGACACCAAGGCTAATGTGAGAATAGCTCCCCGATGCTACAAAAACATCAACACTCTCTCTTTACAAGGGAGGTATTCTCCACCACTCCTAGCTTGTCTTTGAAGTAGACAAACTTCCCCTTCACTAGGGGTTTGGTGAGAATATCTTTCATCTCGAACTCCGAAGCTAAATCTCTCTTGCACTTGGCAATGAGCCTCTCTGCTCCCATGAGGAACAGATCATCAACATACAACACCAATATAAGAGGATCCTTACCAACCTATATGAGATATAGGTTGGGATCCGCTTCACTCTTGGTGAAGCCCATGCTCTGTAAATACTCGTCGATCCTCGAGTACCATGCCTTGGGTGCCTGCTTGAATCTGTACAAAGCTTTCTTCAACCTACAAACATGGGACTCCCTCCCATGTACCTCAAAGACCTGAGGTTGCTTTATGTTCACCTCTTCCTCAATCATACCATTGAGGAATGTTGTCTTCACATCCATTTGATGTATCCTCCACCCCATAATTGAAGCAAGAGAAATAGCAGTCATGATAGAAGTATACCTGGTGACTGGATAAGAAATCTCCTCATAGTCCACTCCCTCTCTCTCGGAGAACCCTCTCGCCACGAACCTCACCTTGTACTTCTCGATCCTACGATCTGCAGCATGCTTGATCTTATAGATCCATTTGGAAGTCACCACAGACTTCTCTTCTGGTCTCAGAACTAGTGACTTCCCTTTTGGTCTCAAAACTATGTCCCACACATCATTTTTCATGATGGATTGATACTCCTCCATCATGGCATCCTTCCAAACATGTTGACCTGCTGCCTCCTCAAAACTGGAAGGCTCGGAATCAATGATGCTACTCATAAGCGCCACATAGCTCGAAAACCTCTACGGAGGCTTGCTCTCCCTGAAAGTGCCCCTGGGGGCCGCATGCCTCTCTGCATCTCTCAAAGTATCCTAAAGCCATCTAGGCCTCATGTCCTCATCACTAGGAGGGTCCACCGGATACACTAACTCCTTTGACTCCTCCTCATAGTCTGAAGGTTGAATCCCTCTACTAGATGGACCTGCAGTCTCCTCAATCTTCGGAGCCTCCTGCACCTCACCATTTGTCTCTGTTGTGGTCTCTCAAGACCTCCCGAAAGCCAGCTCCTCCTCAAACCTGACATCCCGACTAACCTCAATCTATCGTTGTCTTAGAATGTAGATCCGGTAGGGGCCTTCAAAGTCTCATTGTATCCCACAAATACGCCCTTCCTCCCAGAAGGTTCCAACTTCATCCTCTTCTCCTTAGGAACATGGATGTAGATTGGACAACCAAAGATCATCAAATTCCCTATCTCTAGTCTCACTCCTCGGAATGCCTCCTCAGGAGTCTTTTCCTCCAAGACCCTATGAGGACTCATGTTCTGAACATAAACTGTCGTATTACACGCCTCTGCCCAAAGCAACATAGGTAGATCCCGGTCATTCAACATTGCCCTAGCAGCGTCAACTATGGTCTGATTCTTCCTCTCCAGAACCCCATTCTGTTGTGGGTTGTGTTAAGTTTTAATGTTGTTATTAGGTTATTTCCAATTTACTAGAGCATTCAATGCATTTCCAAAACAACAGCATAAAGAGGATCACTGAAAGAAACACAATCACAAGGTACACAACATTTTATCCTAGGAAACCCTCATGGGGTAGAAAACCCAGCAAAACTTCCTCAATAATAGATTGTCAATACAATGCCAAGACTAGGACCAAAACACCAAGAATAAACTAGGACTGAGCATGCGCCTCTCTTCTCCTTCCTCCTGCAACGCAACTGCCTTCAAAAGATGCGCACTAGATGAGTGAGTGAGTGAATGAGTAAGTGAGGCGCCATCCTCACTTATAAATACTAGTTGAGGAGGCGCTAGGGTTATGTCTCTTCACTTAGTAGGGCCGACTTCTTCCAAGAGTGGTTAAAACCACTTTATAAACCCTAGGGGACGACTTTACAAATACCACCATATAAATATGGTTTGACCAATCCACAAAAGGGGATTTGGTCTTATACAAGACCCGACATGATCAATCCACAAAAGGGGATTTGATCTATAAGATAATAACTCAAATATAATTAGAATATTCTTTGAAGTTACAATATTTCAACACTCCCCCTTAACGAGAAGGGTATTCCACTGACATAATCCAATATAACATCATCAAGAGAAAGAGAGGGTAGCATCATCATCAGCATCTGAAAGACTGACTGGCACACCTACAAATCATCGGAAGTTTTTCTCATCATCAATATCATCATCCACAACATGGAGCTTGGAGTAGTATCACCATCATCATCAGCATGAAGCTGGAGTAACATCATCATCCTCATCAGCATGAGGCTAAAGTAACATCATCATCATCATCAACATGAAACTGAAATAACATCTTCATCCTCATCAGCATGAGGCTAAAGTAATATCATCATCATCAGCATGAAGCTGAAATAACATTTTCATCCTCATCAGCATGAGGCTGGTACAACATCATCAACAGCACGAGGTTGGTACAGCTCATCAACAGCACAAGGTTGAAACAACAACATCATCAACACGAGGTTGAAACAACATCGTCAGCACGAGGCTAAGACAACAACAATCAACATGAGGTTGAGACAACAACATCAGAAGCACGAGGCTGAGACAACAACATCATCATCATATGGTAACAGAATGAGGCAGGTGCAACAACAACATTTTTTGGTACTCTGACAAACCGTCCTTATCGGACCTTTGGGATCTGCCCAAGAATCAAAAGATTCCCTAGGATATAAAATCCTAACGAAGCTACCACGTGGTACTCTAAAAGACCGTCCTTACTTGACCTTTGGGATCTACCCAAGAATCATAAGATTCCCTAGGATATAAAATCCTAACAGAGCTACCACTACTGACCACAACTGGCATATACATGCACAGTTACTCTGATAGACAGTCCTTACCGGACCTTCGGGATCTGCCCAGGGATGATCAATCCCCTAGGATATAAAATCCTAATGGAGCTACCTGTTGTTGGTCAGGATACTATAGTATCATCAACATCACTCCCCCTTTCGAGGGAGATCCTTTCGAACAACACCAAGCTTGTCTCGGAAGCACTCAAACTTCACACGAGATAGAAGCTTGGTCAACACATCTACAACCTGCTCATCTGTGCCAACATATTGGAGCTTTATAGCTCCCCTCTACACCATATCACGAATGTAGTGATACCGGATCTCTATGTGTTTCGACTTATCATGGAACACTTGGTTCTCCGTCATTTTTATACAACTCTGGTTATCACATAGAATCACGGTGGCTTCCATCTCTAGATCGAACAGACCTGTCAACAACTTCCGAAGCCATATAGCTTCACAATTGGCATAACATGTTGCAATGTATTCCGCTTTTGCCGTGCTGAGAGCAATATTGGATTGCTTCCTGCTTTGCCATGAAGTCATGGCTGACCCCAAACTGAAACAACATCACGAAGTGCTCTTTCTATCAGAAGCACTTCCAGCCCAGTCTGAATCAGTATAACCATACAGTCTGAAGTCATGATCTTCAGTATAACAGAGACCATAATCCAACGTACCCTTAAGGTATCTCATCACACACTTTGCAGCTACAAAGTGAACATGTATGGGCTCTACCAGATACTGACTTAAGGTGTTCACAGCAAAGCATATATATAGCCTGGTATTCGTCAGATACATCAACGAACCAATAATCCATCTGTACAGAGTAGCATCAACCAACTCTGACGAAGAATCAACCAGGAGCTTCAAATTTGTTTCCATCGGTGTGATCATGGATTTACATTCCAACATGTCAAATCTCTTCAGTATTTCAACTGCATACTTCCCTTGGTTAAGGAAGATCTTCTCTGGGCTTTGCCAAACTCCAAGACCTAAGAAATAATGCATCGGGCCTAGGTATTTCATCTCAAATTCTACAACGAGCTTCTTCTTACAATCTGTGATGAGCTTTTCTTCTCCTCTTAAGAATAAGTCATCCACATACAGTAGCAATATAATTGGCTCATCATTCATAACCTTGAAGTAAAGGTTAGAATCAGCTTTACTCTTGGTAAAGCCCAAGCTCGTCAGGAAACTATCAATTCTACCATACCAAGTTGTAGGAGCTTGCTTCATCCTGTACAGAGCTTTCTTCAACCTGCAGACATGAGTCTTTTTGTCCTGTACTTTGAAACCAAATTTTCACATCACATTGTACCAACCTGGTACATTTGTTCAGCTACAACTTAATCTGCACAATCATGTGTTAGCTCTATGTGCTTTCTACAAAACACTATCTGTCTTAGTGCCTGAGAGTATGTCTACTCTCTCTGCAACTATTCCTTTGGGGTTGGGACTCTGCACCTGCAGCTTCTCTGAAGCTGAGAATCACTGTAGTTGTTGAACTCTGAGAATAGTTCCTTTATTCTATCATGGAAACAGCTTCATCTAAAATTGAGAGTGGTTCCTCTATTCTATCATGACAACAACTTCATCTGAAACTGAGAGTGGCTTAATAACTGATACTGAAGGTAGCTTTTCTTCTTTCATGGAGGTAACTCACTCTCAAATACAGGGACTGCTCCCCTTGAATCTCATACTATATCATAATCATGGTTGTTCTAGTTGTCTTCATGAATACTGGAACTATTTCTTCGATCACTGGAGCAAGTGTCTCGTCATAGTCTTCTCCCTCTTGCTGGGAGAATCCTCTGGACAAAAATCAGGATTTGTACATCTTTATACTGTTATCTTGCAAATGCTTGATCTGTTAGATCAATCTTGGAAGTCACCACTTGACTTCCCTTCCAGTCTCAAGGCAACATCCATATCCCAATTCTTTTGACTAGCTTCCTTTTCTGTCACTGAAACAAGGGAATCTATCTAGGAGATTGCATGTCTCCTAGAGGTCTCTGAAGGTATGATCTAGTCTTCTCAACTCATGGCATATGTCTACCAGTCTCTTCATCTAATCCTTTCTGAGATCAAGCTTACTCCGAGTCTTGATTTCTTCTAAGTCTACAAAAAACTTAATAGTCTCTGCAGGATATACTTGGTGTTGAAAACCAAGTCTTAGTATGAAAAGTTGAGTCAGGCTTCAACCGAATTTTGCTTCCTGTCAAGGTGGCCTCATTATCCATTGACCAATTCTATTGTTTGATCATCTTTGGAGCCTTCTGCGCATTACAATCAATCTTCATATGAGATACTTTGTATCTCAAAAGTAGCTTCTTCTTCATCTTCGTTGGTACATAGATGTATACGGTCATGTATACAACTTGAATAGTCTGCTTCATGTCTCATCTAATATGTTGTCTCCTGCAACCGTCACTATAGCTCCCTCAGCGTAATCACGTGTGACCTACCTGAAACAAGGACAACAAGGTAGAAACAACAGACAAGAATAATACTCTTTATAATAATAATAAAACAATAGCAAGAACAATCGTCAGAGTAGCTCCTTTAGAGCTATCACTTGTGACCTACCTGAAACAAAAAATAAGAAATACAATAATAGGAAATGAGAGCAACACTCTTCTAGTGTTGTGATCAATCATTCCTCCATGGTAACCTGGAAACAAAACAAGAAGTTTCTCCTAGAGGAGATGTTAGTTATATCTGGTAAATGATTACAATAAGCATTTATCTCGATAATGCTCACATGTTACCAAGTATAAAACTTTTCAAAGATTGCTATCACAACAATAGTGTTTACTTGTAAGTTATCAAACTTGACATATGCAAATTTGAATCTTATCAACTTAATCAATCAAATCTGGACCCTGGGGTCTTTGTCCTCAAGAATGAGTGTTGTTGCTTTTTCTTCTAAGTCTCCTTCGCTCAAGATGACAAGTATTTTCTTCAACCTATCCTTTGTACTAAGACAATATGCTATCTTGATAGAAATCTGAGTTAGGGAATAAACTCTATGATCTCAACTTTAATCAATCTAACATTTTGACTTTAATTTTGACCAATGGTTAGTATGATAACTTCAACAGATCAAAATGCAACCTGGATATTCATAAGGTCACAATAATTCCATAACAAGTAGAGGCATATCAAGGTAATCAAACCTGGGGTGCATAGTTCCTCTGAATGTGATGGATCTGAGATCCTTATGGATCTATGATTGTTGCTTAGACAAAAGATCCTGCAAGTACCCTTTAAAATAATGATACAGTTTAAACATATGTAAGTACATACCTCTGACAGCATCTGCAGGTAGTGGCACCATCCGGTAGAAGTGGAAAGCAATAACGAACCTTTAAAACTTCAAAGGTGCTTCAACTTGTAACTTAAAGTTAGCTGGAGATTTGCTAGGGTAAGTCGCACTAGGACAATAAAAGTCGGTCTCAACGCATCACAGAAACTTTCACTACAACTGGTGTTGCAACTGGCAAAAAGGAACTGGCACTGCAACTGCAACTTAGGGTTTTATGAGGAAACCCTAATTTCTCAAACTTCAAATTTTGGAATTCTGATCCAGGGACTAGATGCGCTAGGATGAGGCGATTTTGCTGGAGCTGATTGTTTCAGAAAATTCCAAGTTTTGGATTGGTACTTCTGGTACTGGTTTTTTGGTTTTCTAGTACCAGCCAAAAGTAGGGTTTGACTTTCCGGAGAATCTGGCCACTGAAAAAGTGCGCTCAAGCTGCCAAAAGATGCGCTAGGGTAGGGCACACTTCCCTAGATGGTTTTTTGTCAGAAATTCTTCTTCAGTAAAAAGCCCTAAATTCCTTGTACGACAACAGTGACGTTTTTAGATACCCAGTGAAAGGTGCTCTATTCAGTCAAGCTCTGAAACCATGTTAAGTTTAAATGTTGTTAAGTTTCAATGTCTTCTGAAAGCCAGTTGATGTGGTGGATATCCTCATGATGAACCTGGAACTGTGGTAGTGAGGTGGGTCTTTGTCTGTGCAAGCAAACATTGTTGGTCAAGCTGTCTCTCGGTACTCCATGTCTGCAACCTGAGGACCTTGAGACATCATCTCCTTAGTTATCCCTAAGAGTTGGGGATAACATCTGGCTCCTACTTGGGGACATGTACTCGTTGTAGAGTGTATGAGAACTGCGACATCTCCTGGTGGACCTGTGCCTACACGCACTGAAACAACAAATTGTTAATTATAGGATGGACCACTCATCCTTTGTCCATATAATCAAATCTCATAATGAAAACTAATCTAGAAAGAAAATTTTGCATTGTTTTAAAAATTTCTAAACTAGACATGCAATATGATGAAAGCAATATGCAAGTAGAGAAAAATGAAATATGAAATGCAGCTAAGCTACCATGAGCAATCAATATGCAAATGAAAGAAATCAAGATCACCTACTTACTTACCTGGGGCCCAGAAGATCAAGTGATAGGTGATGTCAAGTGAAGTCATATAACCAGTGCAACCATGTGTTCATCATTTCATCAAGGTATCTCCCCCTGTGCTTAATCATGTAATACAACAAGGATAAGTTGAGCACATAATCATGAGCATAAATAGACATATAATCAATCATGAAATGAAACCAATGGAGATGGGTGGGAGGGAGGAAATCTTGTTGAAAAGAGTAGTTGCAATTATGATCATCTCGGAAATCATGCTCGAAAGGATAGCCACAAGCTCGATCAATCCATCTCTAAAGAGGGCTACCATATGTAGACGATGGCTCATCTTCATCCCCATTAGCATGATCATTGCTTCCTAAAGACTGAGGAGACATGAGAGATCCCAAGAAATCTCTATGATTCTTTAGAGAAGAAGAAAAGAGGTAATGGACTGTCTCATGTCTGGAGAAAGAAAGACATTGCCTCTTCATCCACAAATCACTGTAAAAAGCTTCAAGATGAAAATGCTTTCGCTTTGTAGGGTGAGCTTTTGACTACTCTAGGTTGGCCACGACCTGGCATCCATCAAGATCTGAGCATGAAGGTGGTTGGAAATCTTCATGAGTATGCTACGACGAATCATCTTGGAACAAATCTGTGAACATATCATCACGAGGATGCCAAGCATCTAAACCATATGTGCATGAAGACCCATCCTCTAAAGATGACAACTCAACCCCTTTTGTTTGGGAACTACCTTCAACGTCGTAAATGAGATCTTTATCAAAAGTGAAACAAACCACATCCCATCTATGCCTTCCGACATGTATGAAATCATCAATGTGTTGATCAACCACGTTAGAAGGGTCCTCTACAAGATCAATTGTATCATTGAAGCCAATTATTTTTTTATCTTGATGTGCAGGAGGAAAGCAAGGATGGATAACTTCACCTTCATCAAGCAAGAAAATGGGCAACGATGTCTCATCAAGGTCTTCATCATCGAGATCTTCTTGACAACTTTCTTCATGGATATGTTCTTCAAGCACTTCTTCTGTAGGTGGTGGGGGATACTCTTCTTCAACTTCACACTCTTCAGTCGTTGTCCCGTCATCCACCGAAAAACCTTCTCTGTAAAGGGCATCTTTGAGCTCTTGGAGGGTAGTCTGCAAATCCTGAGTAGCTGGCCCCCAATACCTAAGAAATTCTTCAACAATCTTTGTAGAAGACAGGATACTCTTTGGATCACATGAGTCTGCAAGCCACTTACTTTGACTTGAGTCTAGAGAAGATACAAAAATTTTCATCAGTACATCCTCATGCATTACATTTATACTTGAAGCATACCCCATAAAGTTCACAACATGGGTCGCTGATAGAGTTGGGTCACCATCGAATTTGGGGCTATTTGCCTTCCACCCTGCAGAGCAAAGGTTCAGGCATCCAGGGATATTTTGAACGTCGATAGAAGGGTATACGTTGTGGAAGGCCCATGGTAAATCCCGTGATGCCATGGTTCCATCATCTGAGATGTCACTTCAATGGAGTAGCCAGATGAACTTAATGTTCATCAAAAATGGATGGGAAAGGGAACTTTCCACAAGTGGAGTCGCCAAATGAGTTCTAACTCATAAAGAAAGGGAAAAGGAAAGGGTACTTCCTTTAAATGGAGTCGCCAGGAAAGTTAAGGAAAGCCTTTGGGATAGCTTGTCAAAGTGTCGTTAGGGCTCAGAAGAGGATTCAAAATCCTCCCCAGCAACGGCGCCAAGATGTTATCGCACAAATTGTAGGTTGGGCAAAGCCCGACCCAAACCACAAGATGGCAACAACTAGGAGAATACCTACCCATTGTCACCTCAGATAAGTACTCCCGTCACTTTAGAGGTGACGTGATCACCTCAAGGGGGGAATCCCGGGTGACCCTGGGGGAAATGAGAAGAAAAGTGATACTTATGAATGGATGCCCCTATAGGTCAAGTTGCTAAATGGAAAGTGGCTTGGAAATGACTCTCGATAGTGCTCAATGGTTGACAAGAAGTTTGAGCACCTACGGATAATGATAGTACCTGCCCGAGACACAAGAAAAACCAAATATACAAGCAATATGTTAGGTGGAAAAGCAAGTTAAGCTTGTTGTCCCTATTTGCAGCAGTCAACTGAGAATATATCAGTGAACAAATGATTATTAGAGCTGCTGAAAACGATGCTAAAAGTCTAACAAATGATGCAAGAGATAAGCTAGCTAAACAATAGTATAACTCTAGTATAAAAGCACAAGAGTTTAGCAATGAAACAAGGTTGTAAGAAACAAGTACTGCAAAGATATTATTCAGCCTTATGGCTGTAGAAAACAAGTTGTTACTGCAGAAAAATCAGCCACCAAAAATCACAAAGAATCCACCCAAAAGATGTGCTAGAACTAGTAGATTATAGGGGTAAATTATTAGCAACTTTTGACAGTTGAAATGTGAGTTATAAGTAAGTAAAAGAATGATTTGTTGCAGCCTTAATGGCTGTAATTTTAATGAGTTATAGCTCTGAGAAGACCAAGCCAATCAAGACGCCTTAGTGGCCTTGACAAACTCTTAGCGTGTAGAAAAGTTTCCAACTCAAACAATTCCAATATCTTGTGTTTTTACATATCCCAATGCAATGATTTTATTTCTCCAATGCAAGAGACTAGTGCCTTTAGCTATTGGGTTATGGAGTCTTTAAAATTAATGAGTTAATACTAAATAGAGCTATCTCCTTGGGGGTGTAATCCCTTTTACTCCCCAAGGCAAGCTAAATTAACTAGGAAAAACCCTAGGAGGGTGTAAACCCTTTTATTCCTCCTAGTATTCCTTTATGCAATAAATTAATTCAAGACAAAATGATGGTCTTAGTGGGGTTGTATGTACTTATACTCCCCAAGAAGCTTAGCATATTGGACTTGTACCAAGAAAAAGAAGCAACAAGATAGTTTCCATACCTAGTCCAAGCACAAAACAAGATAAACTCCTTCTTTAACCAAGAAATATCCACCATCAAGAGAGAGTGCGCATCACTTCTTCCACCAATAGCAAAGACAAACCATAGCAAGAGAATGTAACCAAGAGAGATAAAGAGAATTGCCCAAGTAGGGCGCAAATTTCAGCCAATATAGTCTTCTCACAATGTGAAAGCTATGATGAAAATGAAATAGAGATGATCTCTATTTATACAAATCCTCTAAAACATAGTTTGTCCACATTCAAAGAGTAAACCACAAGATAGGGGGATAACAACCCTTACTCTTGCCCCTTTGCTGAAATAACATTTTTTAATTCATAATTTGCACATAAGATAAACCCTAGAAACATGAAATCACCCTCTTGGGGCAATGTTTTGGCACTTTTAGGTCAAGTCGTTGGGTTGGAGATGAGTGTGCTAGGCCTCCAAAGGCCAAATGTCTTCAAGGGAAACCTCTCCTCCATGATCCAAGGGCTCCCTCCCTCAAAACGTGCCAAGTGTCTCCAATCACCACCAAACCCTAGCCCTAGGGTGACGTCAAGCCCTTAAAGGTGACGTTTTGGCCTTCAAAGGCAAGTTGTTTGACTTATAAGGCTAGGTGGGATCCTCCAAGGTGTCATCTAGGCCTCCAAAGGCATGTCATCTTTATTCGGTGTGTGGGCCCTGGTATCCAACCTGTAGGCTTCAAGCCCCAAGAAGCCCAAGCTAGGCTTGTTCTTCCAAATATGTCCACCAACTAGGTCCTACAAAGACAAATGAATACACCCTCCAAGGGTCTCAAGTCAAATGCATCATGATGAGTAAATCAAATCAATAAAAGAGCCATTTAAGCATGTACATCCAAACCACCTCATCAAAATAAACAAGTGCTCAAAGGCCCTATGCAATTTGCCCAGTTTAGGTATGGGAGGGTTGACAAAGTGACCTATTGGGTGAATCATACCTCAAGTTTAGGAGTGTTTCCCAAGGGGACCTTTCTCTAAGTCATGTGGATTAAGTGACATGGATGGGGGCAAGACTCTTGGGCATGGGGTTCATGACATACAAGGGATTGTAGTGTCTCATTTATGGGTGCCTTTGTAGAGGGTGTGTTGCACCTTCGTTTTCAATGCAACCTTTCTCCAAGCCCATTTATTGTCTCTTATTCTTTTAAGATGCTTCCATGTTGAAGCCAAGGTGGGGCTTCTACCTAAGCACGAAAAACTGTGCCCAGCTTGACTCTACCCTGGTCACATCATGCTTTCCTAAGTTGAAAACATGTGTGGGGCTTCTACCTAAGTATGAAAAACAGTGCCCACACATGCTCCACCTTAGTTGGCATTTGTATTAGATATTTTTCACAGGTCCCATCAGTTTCTTACGAGAGACATTTCATCGTCTTAAGGATCCCTGGGCGAGCATCTAGAAGCTTCATGATTGGCTTTTATCTTTTTCCAGCTACAAGACTCTCGGCCTTCCGCCCCTTCTTTCCATGAAAAGAGGGATAACCTCTTCTTGGGTCAATACACCCGAAAATCCCAAAAGGTAAGGAGATGAAGGGATGAAGTGTGGAAAGTGACAAGTATGGTCGGAACGGCATGATGACTCGTCAAGAGTGTTGATTTTTCAATGAGCAGGGCTTAAGCATGAAGTTCATTCCATTTTTAGTATTTTACTTAAACCATAAACAATTTGTTGTAGCAACCAAGATCACAAGAAGAAACACCATGCACAAGTACACAAGAAGTATCATGGGGAACCCTTCTCAACAAGAGAAGAACACCCACCCAATCCTTTGCTATATTCTTCAAGAGAAAGACCTCCACCACCATAAAGACCTAACACACAAAAGGGTGCTCACAAAACCTAGAAGACTAGCGCCCAAGAGAGGTGCGCACTTTTCCCAAGAACAAGTGTTTGCTGAAATTTCCAAACTCACACTTGTGATATGATTCCTCAATGGGGAATTTACCTTTATTTATATTAGACTGAACCTGTCAACAATAGTGTCTATTGGCACAACAGGGCCGACCTCAATAACTTATAATATAATTAATAATTAACATATTAATTATCTTTTACATTAATTATCTTTCACTTTATGGTGGGGCCGACCTGTACCCTTTACATCACAAATAGGGTTATAGGTAAGTCTGACTCTTGTACAATATAGCAAGGGATCTCATACACCCACTAGTGCTCATCCACTAGGGGCACATCCATCTATGTGTTAATGTTTATGCCATTATTATAGTTCTTTGCATTTCAATAGATAAGAGCATCATAAGAACAAGATCACTGAGAAATACACATTCACAAG
>SNQJ01S0004903.1:4796-41162 GCA_010110895.2 Picea sitchensis | reverse complement strand
TTATACAATTACCGACATGATTAATCCACAATGGGGATTAATCCAATAACAATAATAATAATAATGACATGATTAATCCGCAATGGGGATTTAATCCAATAATAATAAGAATGCTCTTCGCAGTTACATTATTTCAACACTATGCTCAGCCATAGGGATGTCCACATCTCTATCTCACTGCCTCTCACAGGAGAACCACACTCACTAGTGCTCATCCACTAGGATCGCGTTCACCTGTGCTCAGCCATAGGCACGTCCAATTCAGCAGATCTCTCACTGCATTACACAGAAGAATCATCTGGAGTATCACATCATCCCAACCATTTGCACAGAGGAGGCCAATATATCGTTTCATCTTTGTCTCAAAACGATACACCCAACTCATGGGCTTCCCCACGCAGGCGCACACAACATTCCATCTCTGTCTCAGAGAGGAACCACATACCCAGCTCATGGGCTTCCCTACACAAGGGCACACAACATTCCATCTCCGTCTCAGAGAGGAACCACACACCCAACTCATGGGATTCACCACCTCACACAGGGGCACAGCGTTCCATCTCTGTCTCGGAGAGGAGCCACACACCCATCCCATGGGCACACCCAACTCATGGGCTCTCTCTTAGGTCGACTCACTCAGTGTGTGTCCTAGAGGATGTCTCACACCACTGTAATCATCAACAAAGAGGACCTCCCAATAGCAAACCTATCCCCAAGGGTGACCGACTCACTAGGGCTCAATGTCAACCACCAAAGTGAGACAAGGCAAAGGGCATAATGTCCAAGCAGACATTACATAATCAAAAGCAGTTTAAATTGCAAAAACTCAAATGCCTCAAATATTGAAATGACACTCACCATAATACATGGTTTCTACCTCATGGAGCAAGACCAAATGTCTTCTGGAAGACAGCTGATGTGGTGGATACCCTCATGATGAACCTGGAACTGTGGTGGTGAGGTGGGTCTCTGTCTGTGCAGGCGGACATTGTTGGTCAAGCTATCTCTCGGTACTCCATGTCTGCAACCTAAGGGCCTGAAGACATCATCTCCTTAGTTATCCCTAGGAGTTGGGGATAACAGGATGTACTTGGAGCCACTTATAGCACTAAAGGTTCTAGACACTAGTGTTCCGACTAGAGGATTGAGTTAGGAGGATGATAACATTGATAACCAATCAATGGTTGTTGATGAGGATCTCAATCTAGGGAATGATCATGATTTTGAGGATATGTTGTAGTGATTTGTTGTAGAATGTAGTATGATTATTTTTTGGACTCTAGAGGCCCATTTAGAACTTCAATGTTTATGTATTTTGGTTTGAATATGTATCGCAATACTTATTTCTTGATGATACTTTGCTACATTCACTCTTACATGCTATAAACATAAGAAAAATTGGTATACATGGCGTCTAAGTGTTTGCATTTACATTGATGTACATAAGTATATAAGTTTTATATTAAAATATGAAAATTTTATGTAACTTTTATTCAACCAATTCTTCAACCGCATTTTCCGACCAGATCTAGTTCAATTTGTGATTATAGAATTTTTGTTCCAGTTCTGATAACATTGATAGAGACATAGAGCCAAGGAGAGCCACCAAAGGCATCAACTAAGTCAGGCCCAAAAGGAATTGGAAGACCGTCCTTTTAATCCTGCTAAGAAAACTTGTATTTAGAATAGTGAACATCAATTTTGTGGTTTGAGGAATATAGTGCCAAAGGGACCAATACCAAGGCACAAATCAATGGGGATTAGGAGGAATACAACACTACAAAAATGCACTTTCAAAACATGAAGAGGAAATAGGACTTTAAAAGACCCAGATGGCAATTTCATTAATGAACAAGATTGAAAAAAAGACATTTTTTACATATTTTGATAGCTTATTTTCTTCTAGTGGTTGTGATATGGAACTTTTAGTTGCTAAGTAGTTCATTAGTAGCATTATTCCTACTAGGAGTCCTAAGTATGAGCAGTCCTTTATCTTGGTCATTAGGCAAACATGAGTCGTTTCAAGCTTTATGAGGCATGAATCAAAACAAATCACCAAGCCTGGATAGGTTTCCCTACAAGTTTTGTTAGGCCCTTTGACTTGTGATTAGCAATGATTTTTTTGAGATGTGTAATGCAGGCTTGCAGGATGTGCTAAGAGGATTTGGAGGCAAGACACATACAAGAGCAAGTACATGCATGCCTTACTAAGTCAATTCCTAAAGGGATGCAAAAGTACACAATAAGTGGTTGGCAGCCAATTAATTTGATTAATGTGTCTTACAAATTGTTAGCTAAATCTCTTATTACTCATATCGGGAGTATCCCCCTAATAGATTTGGCTTCCACCCAAGCAAGGTTGGATCAAGGACAACTTTGACAGAGCTACCAAAGGAAAACCTAGGAACGCAAGTACTAGAGTTATAAGGGTCAAGGAAGGGAATATTACGACATTATAAACAAAATTCCTCCAAAATGGAACTAATAATTGGGGTTAACTTGAAGGAGTTAAAGTAGGAGTAAAGTTATGTCTAGAATTAAACTATCAAAAGACAATATTTAAAGGGGATTCCAAATAAATTATCTACGTTCTAAAAAAACGAGGCATATGCCAAGGATAATGTCTTAGCAATCAATAAGCATAATAACGCGAAAGATCCTAAGAGATTGAAGAAAGAGCTTTGCAATTTGAAGTGTTGGCACTAACTCAATTAACCACCCATCGCAATCACTTTAACTCTTTGATTGACAACTCCATTGTTGTGTGGTGGTCTTTGCTATCCCTTCAAGCCTGCCAAAAGGTTTGAGGAGGCCTTAATATTGTCGACCCTTAACTTGAGGTTGGTTTTACTGTGCCCGATATTTCGAGAGCTATGGTTATTCAAGGAGGCGACAATAACAACCATGGCTTCATTGAAAGCTTCGAGGAAATTTGTGTTGAGATTTATGTACCTTGGGAAGTGTTCCCCATGTGTTTGTGAGCTCCTAAACACATGTGGGAAGTACTATGTACTTTGTGCCTTGTACTTTATGTCTAATTTCACTTTGACTTAGGAGATTTAAGTCAAAAGTGAAATTTGGTCATTTTAACCTAAATGATTATTAATTTACTTTGTGGGTGAATTAGGAGACATAAAGTGAACTTAGGGAACTTAACACAATGTGGGTTTTTGAGTGAGATTATTGTGGGATGATCTCAACCTTAGATTGGAGATGAGATAGGATGATCTCAACCATCCAATCTTTAGGTTTCCTTATGAAGGTTCAAGAGGGGCGCAAAGGGCAAGGGAGAGCTCATTCACTCATTTGTTCACTTGGAGAGTTTGAGAGAGAGCATGAGGATGAGGTTGGAGGCTAGAGTTGAGGAAAGCTTGGGCGCTTCTATCCATGGAGGCAGCCACAAATCTTAGACCCTCATTTATTTGTTGGAGTTGATCTTGCTTGGAGGAGGGCGCACTGACAGCAGGGAGGACTTACAGAGCTCAGATTGCAGTGAGGACAGTTTCAGTGGAGAGCTACAGCATAGATTCAGAGTACTATGGGAGGGTTTCTCCATCAGAGCTTCCATTCAGCAAAGCACTTCAGTTTAGTGGTCTTGGCAACTTGTGAGGAGGGCGCACCATCCTAGGGCACATCTTCTTCATTTGGACTTGTGTTTCAGCTTGGTTCAAGCTGCTATTGTATTAGGTTAATCTGTTTATTGTATTTGTTATATTTCACCTTCTTTTTTCTACATATATACACTCATATTCCAAACTAGTTTTCCCCGAGGGGGTTTTATCCAGGGTTATGTTGACCAAAAATACATGTGTTCATTTTCATGTATGCTAGTGTTTAGAAAAGTAATATTTTCAGCAGTAAATATCTCTAGGTGTGTTACATATATTTTGGTATGCATGTGCTAACATCTTGGTGACAAAAACTACATGCTAGAGCCTCTAAATGGCCTATGTAACCGTAACAAAACAGCAAAGAAGTTATTGAACAGTTTGTTGTTATAAAACAGCAGCAAACCCTTGTTTGATAATTGAAACTTAGAGCCAACTTGAGGTCAAAGACAGACCTAGTTGGCAGCTTGTTAGGACCTGGAAAATCTTCATGGTATCAAAGCTTGGTGGCTGATTTTTGCCGAGTTTTGGACAGCATCTTGGTGGACTGTTTTAGACATCTTTTAGGCAGATTTTTTGGACAGCCATTGACTAAGTTTAGTGGCAGCTTGTTGGAAGAATTTTGTGGAGAGTTGTAGAGCAGTTTGTGGACATTTTCGTCAGTCTCTTTTCACACCTACATGATAGGAGTGAGGCTGATTTTCCACGACCTCTTTTCACACCTATATTGCTAGGAGTGAGGTCAGTGTTCGTTTGCCTCTTTTCACACCTGTGTTGACAAGTGTGAGGTAACGTTCCTTTGCAGTTGTAGCATCAGTTTGATTACAGTCGACAGTGATGTCAACATCCCAGATGCGTGTGGAGGATAGGCTAGCTGGAGCTAGCAATTGGTCGCCTTGGAAGGCCAAGACTGTCTTTGTCTTGGAGGACCTCGAACTATGGGATATAGTTCAAGCGGTTGTTCTTGTTCCTCCTTCTACTGCTCTCGTCTTGTTAGCAGAGTTCAAGAAGAGGAACAACAAGGCAAAGAGGACGATATGTGATGTTGTGCGGGATCACATCATTCCCCACTTGACTGGGAAAGCCTATGCATTTGAGATGTAAGCATCTCTATGCAAGCTTTATGAAAGCTCTAACCAGAATCGGAAGATGGTTCTGTATGATCGACTCAGGGGCATTCGCATGCTCAAGAGTGAGTCGGTTACTTCTTTCCTTGGTCAATACACCCAGATCAGAGACGAGCTTGGAGCCGTTGGAGAGGTAGTGGACCTAGATTCTATAGTGAGGACAGCCTTAAACAGCTTTACCAAACCATGGGGTCCATTTGTTCATGGTATTGTTGCCAAGGAGATCATGCCCACTTGGGAGAGATTGTGGGATGATTTCGTTCAGGAGGAGACTAGACTTATTTCAGAGGCTTTTGGACAACATCAGACATTGCAGGGTGATGAGGATCTTGCTCTTTGGAAAAAGGGCAAGAAGAATACCGGTCGAGGAGGTCGGCAGGGTCCCAAGTTTGGGGCCCCACCACAGGGAGGAGAGAGCAATAGTGGGCAGAAGAGAGCTATGAGCAAAGTGAAGTGTTTTGTTTGTAAAAAGTTGGGGCACTATGTTGGACAGTGTCCCAATAGGAAGAAGAAGAGGGATGGTACTGCAGCTACAGCAGAGGAGGTAGAGTTTCAGACTTTGTTTGAGAGAGAGTGTTCTTTCCTCATATGTTGCACTTCAGTTGAGACGGCACCCAGTGTCTGGTATATTGATAGTAGGGCTTCGAGCCATATGACTGGTGTCATAGAGCACTTGACTGATCTCAGAGACATAGAGGTCGGGATGGAGATTGTTCTCGGATATGACTCCTTGGTCAGAGTTATTGGGATTGGCATTGTTACCTTTCAGAGAGACGACGTGCCACCTATATCATTTAGGGATGTACTCTATGTCCCTGGGTTGAAGAAGAATTTGATTTCAGTTTCCACCCTATAGGATAAGGGTCTTGATGTGTCCTTCAGAGGGACAGAGGTCCTCATACACCCGAAGGGGTCCTCTCTCACCTCAAGGTAGGTGAATGGAGTGAGGGATGTGAAACTATTCAAATTTCTTTTTTAGCCTCTTCATGCATTGGCAGTGAGCAGCAACAACAGCAGACAGACATGTGAGTTATGGCATCGGAGGTTGGCTCACCTTCACCATGGGGCTCTTGGAGGACTGAGAGAGGTTGTGACAGAAGTGCCACAGATCAGTACAGACTCCAGAGCATCAGGATGTTTGCAGAGGGTGTGCGCCTGGTAAGTTTACCAAGGCCTCGTTCCCCAGCAATGACACCAGGTCAGCTAGGACACTGGATTTAGTACACACATATGTGTGTGGGCCCATGTCGTTGGCGTCCTTGAGTGGTCGTGAGTACTATCTCACATTCATCGATGACTACTCAAGGAAGACCTAGATCTATTTCCTGAAGACCAAGAGTGAGGTCTTCAAGAGGTTCCAAGAGTTCAAAGCTCTTGTGGAGAACCAATCTGGAAAGAAGATCAAGGTCTTGTGGTCGGATAATGGAGGAGAGTATTCCTCCACTCAGTTTATAGACTTTTGTGCCCAGCATGGGATCAGAAAACAAATGACCGTACCCTACAAACCCCAGCAAAACGGGGTTTCCGAGAGGAAGAACCGGGCTATCACCGGTGCAACGAGATCCATGTTGCACGACAAGAGTTTGCCTCTTTACCTATGGGCAAGGGCGAGTGCTACTGCAGTTTATCTGCAAAATAGGAGTCCGCACAGGATATTGGGGAAGATGACTCATGAGGAGGCCTTCACTAGTAGTAGGCCCGATGTCGAGCACATCAGGATCTTTGGGTGCTTGACCTATTCTCATGTCCCCTCAGATAAGAGGACAAATCTAGACCCCACAGCCCAGCAGGGGATTCTAGTTGGATACTCAGAGGTGTCCAAGGCCTACCATATCTACATTCCATCACTTAGGAGAGTGGTGGTGAGCAGAGATGTCAGATTTGAGGAGGGTAGGGCTTTTCATAGATCTCTCGAGTCAAGAGTCAGTGTGGAGAATGATGCAGAGGCACCGATTGATGTCTCAGAGGGAGCACAGCCTCAGGTTTCCGGTACGTCAGTATCATGGGTGACAAGGTCACCATGCACAGCTTTAGGGTCGCAGTCAGAGGGGCCAGAGGCTTCAGGATCTCAGAGTGTTGGGATCAGACCTGAGGCAGATACTCTTGGGCAGGGAGATCTTACTTCTCCATTGACTACTTTAGGGAAGAGGAGACCTAGATGGTTTCAAGGGACCCTGAAGGAAGCCAAGGAGAACGTAGGAGAGCCCAAGAGACAGTTCAGAGAGAGTAGACCTCTAGTGAGACTTGGATCATGTTTGGCTTTCATGACGAGTATCTCAAATACTGAGCCACAGACATTTGCACAGGCAGTGAATCAACAGGTATGGCGAGAGGCCATGTTAGAGGAGTATGACTCCATTGTGCGCAACGATGTTTGGGAGGTGGTTTCGAGGCCAGTGCGAAAGTCAGTTGTGACTTCCAGGTGGTTGTACAAAACCAAGTACACTGCAGATGGCAGCATAGAGAAACACAAGGCCCGTTTTGTGGAGCGAGCCTTCTCTCAGATAGAGGGAGTCGATTATGATGAGACATTCGCACCAGTTACGAGATACACCTCGATCAGGAGTATTATTGCCATAGCGTCGGAGATGGGTTGGAGCATACATCAAAAAGATGTGAAGACCGCATTTCTAAATGGCTTTATAGAGGAGGAGGTGTACACTGAGCAGCCACAAGGGTTCGAGGTGAGTGAGAGGGAATCTCACGTGTGCCTTTTGAGGAAGGCACTTTATGGTCTAAAGCAAGCTCCCAGAGCTTAGTATTCACGTATTGACACATATTTGCTTTAGATGGGCTTCGAGAAGAGCGATGTCGATCCTAACCTCTATTACATCATTAGAGGTGAGGACACGCTCATTCTCATTCTCTATGTGGATGACTTGTTCATCACAGGAGCTGAGGATCTCATAACTGAGTGCAAGCTGGGACTTGCATCAGAGTTTGAGATGAGTGACATTGGGTTGATGCACTATTTTCTGGGTATGGAGGTATGGCAGGAGGAGGGACACATATTTCTCGGGCAGGGGAAGTATGCTGCAGATATTCTAAGCAGATTTCAGATGGACGACTGCAGACCTATGTCGACACCCATGGTTACCAACTGGAAGAAGCTTAGTGCTTCAAATTCCCAGTTGGCAAATGCTATAGGCAGTTGATCGGTTCACTCATGTATCTGGTCAACACTAGACCAAATATTTGTTTTGCCGTGAACACTCTCAACCAGCATATGGTAGAGTCAAGGAGTGTTCACTAGATTGGGGCAAAACATGTGTTGAGGTACATTGTTGGGACAGTTGATTTTGGCCTGGACTATATCAGAGGTGATGGGGTCAGTTTGGTTGGCTACACCGACTCAGACTGGGCAGGATGTGCTACTGACAGGAAAATCACCTCAGGGTGTTGCTTTGGTTTGGGGTCGGGACTTGTTTCCTAGTTCAGTTGGAAGCAGAAGTCAGTTGCTTTGAGTTCTGCCGAGGCAGAGTACACGGCGGACAGTTAGGCCAATTGCGAGACCATTTGGCTTCGTAAGATGCTGGTTGGATTATTTGTTCAGGAGTTTCCACCGACCATCATACACTGCGATAATTAGAGTTGTATCAAACTCTCTGAGAATCCAGTTTTCCATGACCGATCGAAGCACATTGAGATCAGATATCACTTCATCAGAGATTGGGTTCAGAGAGGAGCAGTACAATTACAATATATATCGACTGACGAGCAGATTGCAAACATCCTCACCAAGGCCCTGCAAAGGGGAAAACATGTCTACTTCAAAGACAAGATGGGTTTGGTGAGAAACACTTTCCTCGGTAAGAGGGAGTATTGAGATTTATGTACCTTGGGAAGTGTTCCCCATGTGTTTGTGAGCTCCTAAACACATGTGGGAAATACTATGTACTTTATGCCTTGTACTTTATGTCTAATTTCACTTTGACTTAGGAGATTTAAGTCAAAAGCGAAATTTGGTCATTTTAGCCTAAATGACTATTAATTCACTTTGTGGGTGAATTAGGAGACATAAAGTTAACTTAGTGAACTTAACCCAAAGTGGGTTTTTGAGTGAGATTATTGTGGGATGATCTCAATCTTAGATTGGAGATGAGATAGGATGATCTCAACCATCCAATCTTTAGGTTTCCTTATGGAGGTTCAAGAGGGGAGCAAAGGGCAAGGGAGAGCTCATTCACTCATTTGTTCACTTGGAGAGTTTGAGAGGGAGCATTGTTGATATTATGGTAGTTGCGGGAGGTATTAACCTCCATTTGTGACCTTTGACAAGATTAGAATATTCTGAAGGCAAGAAAAGACTTGGATATAACCCTAGAAGAGAACTCGGCTAAAGAAAATATTATATATTAAGTCTTTAGCACCCAGAAAGAGAAGTCGGCCCACACAGCCTGGCAAAAGTAGCAAAAATATAAGACGTTGGTTTTCATTTGAGCCAGTTTTCTCAGAATTGCAGAAATCCACTTGTGCGCACTACAGAAGTCCAGTAGTGCACAAGTCTAGGGAGCAGTTGTTGTCATAGTTCTGCAATCTGCATTTTCGGTTTTTCTTGGTTGGACTCTCTGATCAATTTTGGTTATCATTGTCTGGTGCATTAGCCTTGGTTGGCTATTGGTTTGCTACCAAAATTCTTCTCTCTGTCAAGGTCAAGGTGCTCGGGGGTTGCATTAGTGCCTATGGTTGGATGACAATATTGCTATATTGTCTATGGTTAAACGAGCACACCCACTTTACTAACAAGCATGAGGATGAGGTTGGAGGCTAGAGTTGAGGAAATCTTGGGCGCTTCTATCCATGGAGGCAGCCACAAAGCTTAGACCCTCATTTATTTGTTGGAGTTGATCTTGCTTGGAGGAGGGCACACTTGGTGAGGAGGGCACACTGACAGCAGGGAGGACTAACAGAGCTCAGATTGCAGTGAGGACAGTTTCAATGGAGAGCTACAACACAGATTTAGAGCATTGTTGGAGGGTTTCTCCATCAGAGCTTCCATCCAGCAGAGCGCTTCAGTTCAGTGGTCTTGGCAACTTGTGAGGAGGGAGCACCATCCTAGGGCGCATCTTCTTCATTTGGACTTGTGTTTCATCTTGGTTCAAGATGTTATTGTATCAAGTTCATCTGTTTATTGTACTTGTTATATTCCACCTTCTTTTCTCCACATATATACACTCATATTCCAAACTGGTTTTCCCCGGGGGGTTTTATCCAAGGTCATGTTGACCAAAAATACCTGTGTTCATTTTCATGTATGCTAGTGTTTAGAACAGCAGTATTTTCAGCAGTAAAGATCTCTAGGTGTGTTACATATATTTTGGTATGCATGTGCTAACATCTTGGTGACAAAAACTACATGCTAGAGCACCTAAATGGCCGATGTAACCGTAACAAAACAGCAAAGAAGTTATTGAACAGTTTGTTGTTATAAAACAACAGCAAACCCTTGTTTGACAGTTGAAACTTAGAGCCAACTTGAGGTCAAAGACAGACCTAGTTGGCAGCTTGTTAGGACCTGGAAAATCTTCAATTTGTACCCAAAGTATACAAGGCAATGACATCCCTCATGATGAGTTTCTTGTGGATATTTTCCTAGAGTATGCAAGTGTTTGTGACAAGGTCAAACAACATCACTGCTTGGGTACCTCTTTGGCCAAATTCCACTTGAGTCTCTTATTAAAGCCTAGGTTGAGGAAGTCCGCAAACCACCTGGTTGGCTCTGTACAACAACCCATGCCATTTTTAGTCAATCTCTTCCCCTGAAAGCACGAAAGTTCAACAACATATTGATTTTGAATTATCCATTCCCAAATAGGGTGAAGGGAGATCCCAACCTCTTCTATTGCGAGAAAAATTCGAAGACAACCATTTAGATATATACTTCCAAGCCTCCCATATGCTTTTGATGATGAACCCCATATTTTAAAAAGATGAGGGGTTGAAATATTGTCATAGAAGTCAAGGTGTTCTTGACGTTACAAACATGCTTTGCTTGAGCCAACCTAAACACCAAGAGGGATCTCCAAGGGGCCTTGCCATCTATGCAATGAATGATCCATTTTGTAGCTAGCATCTTCCCTTGTGCAAGGATATCAATTAGACCTAGTTCAATTCATGTCTTAGAGAGAATGCACACATGCCAAGGAACCATTGGGAGACCAAAGAAAGGATCTCAACATCCTTTCCAACCACACAAAGTGAGATTTATTTCAGAGCCAACATGAGACATAGTATATGTGACAAGCCCGTAAAATCCTGGAGATACCAATTAGCTTGTCAGTAAAAGGGAGATCTTTTGTACTTCAAACTTGGTATTGGACTTAGTAACTTGATCATTCTCCATGTTGTTGTATTTATATATGCATAATATAAGAATAGTATAATATATGTGTAGTATGTACATTACAGCCTAGTAGAAGAAATCGCCGATTAATCGGCAAAAATCGGGGAAATCACGAGTTTTTCAGCTTGTTGATTTTTTCAAAACAAAAAATCATGAGTTTTTGGGTTTTGAAAAAATCGCGTTTTTTTGAAAAACTCAGGAAAAACTCGGAAAAAATCGGTAAAACTCACCACAGTCGCCCAAGCCACAAGATAAAGAGCTTGATTCGGTTTTTTTTTGTCATTGTGTTTTTTTTTGTGTGTGGAGCAGCAAGGGAAGAAGTTTGTGGAGGACATCTAGCATTTTTGAGGTGTGCAAAGGTAGGGTAGTGGATTCATCCACAAACTTTGAAGATTTTTGCGGTGGAGCAAGGTTCAAACTTCAACCAGGTGGAGATTGAGGTGCCTCTCTTGGATGAGGCACCTGCATGGTTAGAGGAAGGGGACCAGGAGCAACAGCACCAGGAGGAGGAGGAGGAGGAGGAGGAGGAGATTCATCCATACACCATGGAGGATGATGCACTAGTTGAAAGTGGAACACCACTTTCTACACATATTGGAGTTGTTAGTCCTCCATCCAGCATTGATGTCCGACCAAGACCTTCTGCCTCTAGTTCAAGGCCTAGCAAACAGCCCCTAATTTTTTCCCGTAAAAGGGGGAGATGGCACTAATAATTTGATACCATATAGCTAGTTGCTAGTTTTGGGACATATACATTTATATATGTGATCATTGATGTTATTTTGTATTGATTTCAGACTTTCAGTAATGACTTTGATGTATCGGTTTTTGTTTGGCATCCACTATATAATATATATCGGTTCTTTCTCCATATTTATGTGCCTATCTATTTATATGATGTTGTTGTTCCTTTATATATTGAAAAATGTTTAAAATTTTGAAAAAAAATGAATAAATTATGTATTTTTTAATGTTTGCCGAATTTTTCCGATTTTTTCACCGAGTTTTTCCGAGGCGATGTTTTCAGGACCCTTGCCGAGTTTTTGTCGATGCCGAGTTTTTCCACTAGGCATTACAGCAATCTCCTCTCTTCTCATACTTGCTCTCTTGTGTTTTCTTTTGTGTGAGAATACGCATTGTTGTTTTGTGCCCATATTACAAAAGAAATGGGTCCAAACAATCTTTATAAAATCAAAGAGAAGAATTTCCACAACCTTGTAAGAAGCATGGATCTACAATATCAACACTTGTGCAAAGGCATTGTATGTATGTATGTATATGTGTGTGTATGTGTGTGTATTAACAATTAATAACTTTGTTATTAATAATTAACCAAAAATTGACACAATGCAACATTCATTGACACAACTTGAACTTCAAAGCAATGACCATTGCCTTTCTCATGACTAAATCAAAATGAATCACAATGATGCATACACACATCATCATCTGACATGATATAAAAGATTTATATGACAAATTTAAATTCATGTAGTCAGATACATCATAAATGATACAAAAGCTTAAAAAAAAAGGGGCAAGACACTAGCAAGGATTAAATAGCATGTACTCGGTCTTCTACTTCCAAGCCGATAAAGCTGAAAGCAACTCCCAACTAACTCCCTCCGCTGATCCAAACTGAAGCTTTTCTGCCCTATCTTGAAAGTTTCTCCTCCAAGTTCTAAAATTGTTGTTCCTCCTCACAAAGTCCTCACTTGTTGCTACCCTTGCTTCTAATTGCAAAATGAAAATTTAGGGCTTTGGGAGGGGGTGGGGGCCTAATACCTATAGCAAGGCCCATCTATTTAGAGAAACAAAAAGAGCGTTTTTATAGGGTCCATCAGGCCTTCTAGGAAACACCTGGCCATCCCCCAAGGGACTGTCGGACGGCCATCCCCCAGGGGACTGTCGGACGTTCCAATATTTTTCCCTGTGGATCAAGGACAGTAGGGCCCATCCCCTAGGCAACATATCATCAAAATACAAAACACATTGAGGACATGTCCCTATTGTACGTTGACTTACATTTAATCTGCTAATTACAGAGTCATCACATGTCCCTATTTAATCTGCTACTTAAAAGAGTTATCACATAGAAACTTTTGGATTAACAACACAACACCAACATAGAAATGAAATAGTGGGGTATATGCATCTGGGAAGCCTCACCCTTCCACAATCCATCAAGGATTATAGTAGTTCTATGTATGCATATTTAACGACCAATGTGTCCTCTATTCATAAAGATTGTTGAATCTTCAATGTTCATGTATCTCCCTACAAGACTGATTCAGTTCTCAGTTTCATACAAGCATACATTTATCTTATGGTGACAATCTACCTAGACATGTTTTGCTGGGCAATGAATTTTAAAATTAGGTAATACAAGGCTGTCTAGGTTCAAGTAACATAATTGATCTCAGAACATTATTGTCTCAGGCCAAAGGGTTTCACGACACATGAAAATGATTTTTTTTATATAAGCATCTCACTTAATAAAAAAAACATCCATCTGAAAAAAAACACAAACATGTATGCTCTCCAATAGCTTGTCTCATTGTTCTTTTAAGCATCCTTTGGGGCCTCAGAGCATATTCTTAATGAACAGAGCATTGGGATGAGTATAAAACCTAGAAATTGTGAGAGAATGACAACTAACATCCTTGACGAAGCAAACAGATGCAACAAAACCTTAAAAAGCACCCTAGTAATAAGCATATGCCCAAAGCTGGGTCTTGAAATAGTGAAACACAGGTACGAATTCATCCTTTTTATCATACTTACAAAGCGCAAGAAAACCACGACTGTGAGTGCACATAGCCCTCCAAGTAGAATATGTAAACCACTCCTTGCTGTTTTCTGCATGCCAATGTTACAAAGACTATAGAATTAGATTTAGTTATTAAACATATCCATAGTATCTAAAACACCAATTTCAGTATATGGCACCTGAAAACACTATAAAATTGCAAACAAAACTCCATCCAAGCAAACAAGATTGTTCACAAGACAGCCTTAACATCAGAATGAGATCACAAGTTCTATTTACAAAGACTTTTAAGTATGGCTTCTTAGATCTAAAACATCCAAGTTTAATCTGTTAGGTCAATAAGTATTTCATTTAAATGTGTTACTAAATATCCGCCTGGTATCTAGAACTAGAATCAAGAATGCAGTGAGCTTTAAAATGGGCTCTCTAAAATATGAATCTCAGACCTGAAATATATGCAAGAAGAGATCAGTAACCAACAGGAAACAGGAAATGGAGCTCAATGGCAAATTCTCCAAAAACAAATTGAGCAGAATCCATGGGTCCAGGTAGTCAAGGGAAAGAAGAAGGCACCTACAATCATTGAGGAAGTAATTCAAGCTGGAGCCTTCAGGACAAAAGGGTATATTTGTGGTGTACAACGAGACCTCAAAGGTTTACAAGATCTTCATACCAATGCAGCGGAAGACAGTTCTGAGCAGAGATTTTAAGTTCAATGAGAACTTGGTATCTAGGGAATCTCAGGAGTCACCAGCAGTAGCAGAGGACAAGGAGCAGGAGGCTCCAAAGGATGAGCAGCGCTTAGCAGCTTCCAGTTTGTTGTCGCCCTAATGCACACTTGCAGACGTGAGCTAAGTCCGGCTCACTTAGTGTGCCCTCGCTCAGAAGACACAATGTCTAAGTTTTTTGTCCACACTGTCACCTTGACAGAACTTCTTCCGTCTAGGCTTGCTCGTAGGGAAGCCAGGGGGTTGTCCTTAAGTTACTAAGTTAATTTTTAATTACAGTTCTAGGAATTAGTTTCAATTAGATTTATAGGTTAAAGGGAAAACTAACATATATGACAAGCAATAATGCAAATGCAGTCTTCACTTCTATATGTTAGGCAGCCCTTTCCTAAGTCAACCTAAGGACTAGTGCCTAAGGTTGGGCAATGGGGTCAACTATGTGTAAGAATTGGTTCAAATTTACAATACACTTTACAATTTAAATCAAACTACCCAAACCCCAAAGATTAGATTGCTAGAGTTACAACAAATGAAATATACAAGATGTACAATAGATACAAGATATACAAAAGTAAGATTTCACACCTAGGATGGCATGCCCCAGTGGCTTTTGCTCACTTGAATTTTGCAGCTAGCGGCTACTCACCATGAAAGAGCACTCAAGGATTAGATAGTGATGCCTCCCCAGTGGGATACTCAATCACTTACCAATCACACCACAACAATGATTATTGACAAAATATTCAAATGATAACCAGACAAATCACAACACATAAAAGCATAAACAAGTATTTGCATAAACAAGATATATCAAAATGAGATTATCACAAGTGTATGTTCCCTATCAACACATCCTACTTCCCTAGCATATACAAATTGTGATCTATGCAATAGTGTTCTTATTAAGATTTTAGATCCCACCCTAACTAGATGTGTGTCTCAGCTCCCTTATTCTGCCAAATCTTGGTGCTCAAGATGGGCTTTTTACCTCTATTACAACTTCCAAAGGTCAGCCCGTCACTTCTGACTAGAGGTAGTCGGAGGAGGATCTTCATAGAGAAAATCATGGGACGGTCCCCTTACGTCCCAAAGACTGTCCTTCTCGCCAGTTTTAGATGGCAAAAAACAGTTGTTAAGACTTCTGAAATGTTTCTAAGTATTGTTAGGATCCTCAGGTGGATCTTTAAGTTGGTTGGTTAAGTTTTAAGATAAGTTTTAAACACTTCGATTTTATCTTTTTAGCGAATGATCTTGAGTGAAAAGTGCTAAAACGAAAGCTTGATAATAAAAATCACACCATTCTAAAAATGAATTGAGCAATGAATGTAAGCAGATGTTTAAAACATCAATATACCATCACATATAAAATAACTTCAAAAGATATAACCATGAAATCATAAACCACAAAGCATGTAACGAAAAGATAAAAGATGCTGTGAAAGCACTTAAGCAGTTAAACCATTAACCATGTGGTGGATGAGTGTAAATGTGTGTTTGTAATGTGAAACTTAAACGAGAGATAAACATGAACACCTCGTTTTTTGGCTTAAACATTGATGTTTTAAGCCAAGAGATTATACCATAAGGGTGTTATATCATTAGCACATTAAACATAAAGCACTTAAACCATGATCATTAAGCCCATAAGCATAGAATGTATAAATGAAGAGAGTAGGCAGTGAGCCAATCTAGGCCGTGAGCATCATCCAACGTACTTATGATGAGTGTAATCAAGAGATATCCATAAGCATGTAAATTTATTTACCACCAATCACCACTTGCAAAGGAAAGTATGTTGTCAATAAGAGTGAAGGCGTGAGCCAATAGGTGTGTGAAGAAAATGTTTTAGAGAGCTATTAGATGTTAAGAGATTTAAAGCATCAAAACCATAAACATAAGCTCATCAAAATTACCAACCACCATGTATAAGATGTTGTTAATCCAAGGTCAGTTGTAAGCGCTTTAAGTGTGTGAAACTGTGTGTGTGTTGACAGTAAGATGGTGAACAGTTCAGAGCATTAAAAGCATGAACAACAGATTACCAAACCAATATCATAGATATAATTAAAGCATAAACAGCCAATGACCTCACAGCAGACTATAGGTGTGTATGAATGCAAATGTTAAGTGTGTGGGAAGAAGGTGTTTTATAACAGCAGTGAGGTGATTAACAGTTAAGACACTAGAAGCAATACTATCAACTCAATCAAACTTCATATCATCAACACTTAGGACATCAGCCTTTGAAATATTAACCGAAGTCTATGTGAAATGGAAATATTTAGAAGATGATAGCTTAGGAGACTTAAGATGAGTTAGGTTACTAGCACATGAACTAAGTTATCAAATTAAAACATGACATTATCTTATATGTATCCAAAATATGTAAACACTACTAAACCATAATCATATAAGATTTATCAAGCTACTAACCAACTGTTGTGTATGCAGCAGGTGTGCAGGCCAAGGGCATGAGAAAAAGGCTATTGGATTGGTTGTTGGGAAAGGCAAGCTTGCAATGGCGTGGAATAAGA
This sequence comes from Picea sitchensis, assembly GCA_010110895.2. Taxonomy (NCBI): domain Eukaryota; kingdom Viridiplantae; phylum Streptophyta; class Pinopsida; order Pinales; family Pinaceae; genus Picea; species Picea sitchensis. The sequence goes on along the minus strand of SNQJ01S0004903.1, from coordinate 24,052 downwards.
GGCACCTAGAGTGGGTGCAGGTTTGACACCAACAGTAGAGAGCACAAAGGGAATGAAGGGCAGGCTAGAAAGAGAGGGCCAAGAGTTTGAGGCCGTGAGGGAAAAGTGGCTAGGAAAGTAATGAGGGCTGTGAGGGTAGAAGAAGTTGAGAGTGAGACCTTAAAGGAGGAGGGCAGGAGAGCAAAGTTTAGAAATAGGCCTCAGAAATAGATCCAAAAGGCAAACAACCCAAAATCACACAACTCTTATGCTAAGTATGAGAGGAATAAGAACAGAGAGAAGAACTTAGCCAAGTAAAACCATCAAATCATATGCATCCAAGATATGTCGGATAGTTCCAAAGGAAATAGATCTAGGACATGAAATAACATCAAACCATCTAACCAATAACATGAAGAGTAAGAGCATATGAAACCTAGGAATGAAATAACTTGCAAATGTAGATCTATCAAAGGCAAACCCTAATGAATAAAGAATAAAAGAAAACAACTAATCTAGGAGTTATATTTTACAAAAAAAAGAATATCTAGATCTAGGTTAGGCTAAGCTATACAAACAAAAGAATGATCAGATCTGAACTATATTACCTTTAGGGCCCAAAACTAGTTAGGGAAAATTCAGAAATCTATGGAAAAGTAAAGGAGAAAGGGAGAGATGTTACCCAAGCTCAAGCAAGGTGAGCCCAGAAACCTCCCGGGTGTTTTGTGCAACAAAAACCTTCAAGATACGTATTTGTCCTACCAAAACCAGCAGGCTGAAGTCTGCAAAGAGTGCTGCAAAACAACCTAGAAAAGTTTATGGAAAATTCCTATGCATGCATAAGAAGTTTCCAGCCAACAAAATAGGGTATAGAAATGATATATATGACCTATCTAGAGCTAAAACAAAGGCTAAAACAATATGGAATGACTGAAAAGGTTATGAAAGAAAGAAGTTTGGAGTTTGTGGAAGCCTCAAGGGAAGACTCCTTCTTGAACCTTGTCCCCGTGGAAGCTTTAGAAATGACACACCAAAAACTTAGTACACAAGCATATGGCATAGATAGATTACTAGAGATAACACTAAGAAGAGATCACTACAAGCCTAGGTCATTCTTTATGAATCATAAACTAGTGATGGATCACATTCAACTAGATTACCTAAGTAGAAACCTAAGATCAATACCATAAACAAATATGCAAAAAAATTTAAGCAATATCACCTCATGTGGTGGGTATAGAAGATAACTGAAAATGCACCATGTAGTCCTGCAAAGCTTTTTTCTTATTATCAAATAATGAAACAGAGTGAAGTGGATGGCAATGTGGCAAGAGCAAGGGAGTGGAGTGAGAAATTTCAGCATAATGGGATTAACAAAAGATTGGTGAAGAAATGAGGAGGCTGGGGTTCCTTTTATACCTCAGAGGCAAAGGAGGGGTCTTGGATCAATACCAAGTGTTGGTTATTCTTCAAAGCACAAATCTTTAAGAGAGGTGCCCAAGCTAGGGTTTTGGACTTTGGAATGGAGCAAAAAACAGTGCTGGGTGGAGGGCTTGGATTGGGTGCTTATCCATCCAAGGGGGGCGTATTAGTGACCTTGGGATGACCCAAAAAACCAAAAATAGAAAGTTGTTAGGGTTTTGGGTGAGTTTGAATCCACTCACAAGGAGAGAGCTAAGGAGAGAGAAAGAGGGGCAGCCAGCTTTAGGAAGGTGTTGGGGAGTGAAAGTGATTTAGAGGGTCGCCTAGGTCAAAGGAAGACAACCCCACGTTCTAAAAATAGGACGTGGGTTTTGGTTAGGTGGTGAGGAGGGTGTAACCACCATAGAGACTTCAAAGGGAGACGTGAGGGTTCTAGTGAGTTGGAGTCTAGTTAGGAAAAGTCTAGAGGTTAGGGTTTTAGCATTTAGGATTTTGGTAAGTCTAGGGGAGCGCTCCACACATGTGTGAGAAGCTTTTTTAGTGTTCTAAGGATTAAAATTAGGAATTAAATTAGTGAGGGTCGAACTCCCCCTTAGGGCAAGGTTTAAATAAGTGAAAAAGTGAATTAAAAGGTTAAATTAAGTTAGGAAAAGGTTGGGAAAGGGTTGGGTAGATTAGGAAGGTCTCTTTTTGCCACTTTCCACCTTGCATCCACTCACTTAACTCAAAAATACAAAAGTTTTGTGATTTTAAATAAAATCACCTCAACAATTAAAATTGCTGTTATTTGCCCTAACTGACTAAGTGGACTTTGACACTTGTAAAATAGTCCATTTGAGCTGAAAACTTGGCAGTGGGTGTAGGGTGTGCTCTTCCATTCATTTTGAGCACCAAATACCCTATCTTTCTCCCAAAGTGAAGTTTTACAATATTAAGCTCAAAATAATTAATTAATTAAATTAATTAAATTTAATTAATTAAAAAACTAGCAGACTGTGGAATCCTTGAGAACTTTAGTGCTTTGTCTGGCATGGTCATTTACAAATCCATACAAGGTTATAGGTGAATGAGATCGTAAAGGGCCTTCCACTGCACTTTGGAAGCTGGGAGGGAAAAAACTCAATGGGTTGTTAACCTGACTAGTTAGGCCCCATTAATTTCCTGAGATGAAAAAACCCTAGATGAAAGGAACTCCCACGATGTCAACATCCAAGGTACACGACCTAACTATGATCCATCAGAGACATTATTACATTATTAACCCTCGCTGGGGTGCGGAAATCCCGTTTACAAAAATAAGTGCTGGTGTTCAAAACACCCAGTAGAACCATCTTTATCTTCGACATAGATAATCTTCATGAATTAACCCTCGCAGGGGTGCGGAGATCCCGTTTACAAAAATTCAAGTGCTGGTGTTCAAAAACACCCAGTAGAACCATGTTGTCTTCGACATAGATAATCTTCATGAAATGAGTTGACCTCTGTGCTAAACCAGCGGTCAACACAGTTCAAGAAGTCAAACTTCGGGTAGGGAGGAGTTATCCCCTTCCAATTCTGTCAGCAGACCCAGGTGGTTATTGCAGACATTGAGGGATGTAGGTGAGGCTCCTAGGACTGCAATCAGGGAGAGCAAGCCTCCGAGGAAGTTTCTTAACGATATGGCGCTTATGAGTAGTATCATTGATGTTGAGCCTTCCAGTTTTGAGGAAGCGGCAGATCAGCGGGTTTGGTGAGATGCCATGGTGGAGGAGTACACCTCTATCATGAAGAATGATGTGTGGAATATAGTGCCAAGACCAAAGGGGAAGTCAGTTGTGAGTTCCAGGTGGCTCTACAAGATCAAGCATGTTGCAGATGGCAGCATCGAGAAGTTCAAGGCGAGGTTCATGGCGAAAGGATTCTCCCAAAGAGAGAGAATGACTAGGAGGAGACATTTGCTCCAGTCACCAAGTATGCTTCTATTCGAGTTGTTATATCTATTGCTTCAGTTATGGGGTGGAGGATTCACCAGATGGATGTGAAGACAGCTTTCCTCAACGAGATCATTGAGCAGGAAGTATATATAGAGCAGCCTCAGGGCTTTGAGGTACATGGGAGGGAGTCTCATGTGTGCAGGCTTAAGAAAGTCTTGTACCGATTCAAATAGGCACCCAGGTGGTATTCCAAGATTGACGGATACTTGCAGAGTGTGGGCTTTACCAAGAGTGAGGTGGACCCTAACTTGTACTTCATACTTGTTGGGACTAATCCACTCATCTTGGTGTTGTACATGGATGATTTGTTTCTCACAGGTGCAAAGGAGCTTATTGCAAGGTGCAAAGCAAATTTGGCTATAGAGTTCAAGATAAAGGGCATTGGCTTGATGCATTTTTTCTTGGGGTTAGAGGTACGACAGATATCGGGGGAGATCTTCCTTGGTTAAGGGAAGTATACAGCAGAGATCTTGAGGAGATTCGGGATGGAGGACTGTAGACCGATGGCTACACCTATGGTTACCAACCTGAAGAAGGTTTTCACTTCAGATTCAGAGTTGGTGAATCCCAAGATATACAGGCAACTGATAGGGTCCTTGATGTATTTGGTCAACACCAGGCCTGTAATGTCCCCATTTTTGGATTCTATTATGTTATAGAGTGGGATGCCTGCCAGAGTAGCTAGTTGGGGGTGATAGTGAGATTAGGAGGTATTGAAGAGCTTTATTGGGTCCAACTCACATTATTCATCATATTTCATCATCGGGATCCATTCCGCACAACTTGTCTTTGGTTTCGTTGCATTCCGACGATTTCCGTAATTTTGAATTATTATGGAGCATATTTTAATTAAATTCACTAAGGAGGTCATTTTGGGCATAATAATTGAAGAAACCCCTTAGTGTAATAGCTCATTGGAATTGGAAGGAAGAGCTCTACAGGATAAGATGATGAAAATTGACTTTCAGTGGTCAGAGAAGCCATAAAGGCGAATTAATCGCTTTTTAGAGAAAAAAAGGTTAATTAATTAATAAAGTGATTATATGAAGAAATATTAAAAGTGAATTAAAAAGTCACTTGGAGAGAAAAGGTAAACAGGGGTATAAAAGAAAGATAGGGGCTTCTATTCTCTCATTATGTGGTTTGATATTTTGATGTCTGGTTTCTTAGCTAGAGAGCCCATGGTACTTGGGGGTTTTGACTCTTGAGGGTTTTGACTGAATAAACCCTAGAGATCAACAAGGGAGTGCAAGATTCTCCTGTTCTTGATCCAAGCTTGGCCAAGGAGGTGAAAGATCCCTCCCTCACCATTCTACATCAGTTCAAATCTACTTCAGCCATCAGTTTCGCAAGGGGGTGCACCAGTGAGGGTTTTTTGCAGGAAAGGGCGCATTGTCTTGAGGAGAAGAGGTTTGATTGGGTTCCTTTGAGAGAGATCTCCTTGCAGAGCATTTTTGTACATCAGAGGCGAATTTCCTTGGCATTTTCCAAGAAAATTAAACCCATATTTAATTATTTTGAAAGTTGGGCGAATTTCCTGTTGAGGGGCACACTGGGGGTTTGAGAAACTCTACTTTGGGAGTAGTTTTGGTCTCTATAGTTGGGGAAGCTCATCATATCTTCCAGCCTACACATTCTACACAGTTTCGCATCATTTTGCAGAGGGTTTGAAGCCATTCCTGAAGAGGCCGAATTTGCTTGGGTTCCTACAGCCAGAAAGGGCGCACTTTGCTAGACAGGACAACACATACAGCAAGGGTACGAGTTGGTTCTTGGAGATTTTTGTATTCAGCTTGGAGGGCTCTTGGAAGTTCAGATCTTCATTTTTCTATTGTATTTCGGAGGCATTATCAACCACTCTCATCATTCTACTATATGCATTCCAGATATGCTCTATTATGGTATGGAGGTGTTGACGCTTGAATCCGTTAGGACCGAAACGACAACCTCACGAGGATGTAAATCCTCCTGCGTTTTTATAGAAGTCGTACTCCTCTTTAATTTAAGATTTTCTTGGGAATTCTAGGTATTCAGACTGTGGGACTTTGCAGAAGTCAGTCATAGTAATTCAAAGAAATATAAATATTGAAAGAAAGGTAAAAGGAAAATGTTTTCTTTTCTTTTTAAAGAAAGTTCCTGAGAAAGGACCAGGAACCGAGCACATTCACACATTTAAAGCAAATAAGCAAAATTTCCTCACATCCATCATAGTTTAAGATAAAGATTTATGATCACATAAAAATAAAAGGAAGATGATCTGCATGCAAAAGAGAACTTTAACAGAGTGGACACATGGGCAGTTCAAATAAAGATAATGATAGACCAATCTCAAATACTTTATACTCAAAACTCAGAGTTACAAAGAACAGTCAAAACTGATCCCGAAATAGCTCTTTTGAAATTTCTAAAAAATATATAGTCTGTTACATATTCTTTGAAATTTGAAATGCGTTTGTCTTAAAGACTGGGATTGGGGCTACCGCGGACCATAAAGCAAATATACACAAGAATGAAGTTTGTAGAAGGAAGAAGGTGGGCGATAAAAAGAACAGCAAGCCCTAGTAAGAAGAAAAGAGAAGTTATCAGTCTTCGGTTAAAATCTTTCTATTCAAAAAAGCGTAGTAACTGGATGAAGGACTTGATAAAGAAAGAAAGATGTGATAAACATAAACTTACTATGATGGTCTCTCTTCCTCTTCGCTTGTTTTTTGCTATCCTTTTATTGTCTTCATCGACAGTTACAAGAATCGTCTCAACTATTTCTTGCCCTTCTAGAAATTCCCGTACAAGTTTCTTCTTGAAACATTTCCTTTAATTAATGCCTCATTAATTCCTCATTAATGAATTCACATCATTAATACAAGTATATTGAAAGTGGGTCCCTCTCCTTTTAAATAAAAGTTGTAATTAGACTTTTATTTTTTGAAATTTAATTAATTTCCCTTTAAAAGAGGATGATTGTGTTTTAATTCTCTGGGAATGATAATAAACTTTTTATCCATGGAAATCATTTCAGATGTGATCTTCATCGTCTTAGCTTTCCAACGATATAAAATTTGTCTAAATCCGTTGCCTGGATCTCAAGATATGACCTCGTGAAGTTGAGTTGTCACGCAAGCCCACTAAAAAATGCAGCTGAATGATATTTTAATTTCTAAGAAAAATGTATCAACTTAMAGCACTTGAAACCTGTACCATCATCTCCTACGTCGCAATACCTTTCCAATGGTATAAAGTTTGTTGCAAACGGAGGTCRGGAGCTCAAGATATAGCCTCTGCAAGATTGTGACTCAGCCACCATCGATCAAGTTTGATTGCTAAATGTGGACCCTTGATTTAATTTCAACCTCCTTTGTTGAATTTCGACTTTTCTTCATTACTCTTATCCCACATGTACAAGAATAAAAGAGTCTTAGTGGTATATAATGTTAAGTGTAACATACACTTGACAAGAAATAAAGAAGAGAGGAGACTATGGAGCTTGGAGGATTCGACCCATAAAACGCAGGGGGATTTATATCCTCGTGAGGATTCCGTTTCGGTCCTAACGGATTCAAGCGTCAACAGGAAGTTAGCTATATTTAATAAATAAATTCAGATTTGAGTTTGTGGCCATTTATGTGTTTTTCCTACTTGTATGATTGTTGTTACTTGTCATTTCCTTCATGAGAACCACTATTGCTGCAAAACAAATAACAAGAGAACATTAGCACACCAAAGAAAACAAATCAACAAACTGTTTGACAAAATACCACAACCAGAGAACACTCAAACTCCAAATGTTCCAAGCAAAACCACTTGGGAAAATTACAAGGCCAGATATATGTTTTGCTATGAACACTTTGAGTCAATTCATGGTGGAGCCGAGACAGGTGCATTGAGAGGTACAGTGGAGTATGGATTGAGGTATCTTGGAGGTGATGGAATAAGGCTGCAAGGATATTGAGACTCAAGTTGGGCAGGGAGTACAGTAGATAGGAAGAGCACCTCATGGTATTGCTTCATCTTGGGATCAATAGTGATTACATGGTTCATCGGGAAGCAGACTTCTATAGCACGCAGTTCAACAAAGGCAGAGTACATGGCAGCGAGTAAGGCTAGTTGTGAAGCCATTTCGCTTCGCAAATTGCTTACAGGATTATTTGATCAGGAGTTGGAGCCCACGGTGATATACCGTGATAATCATAGTTGTATCAAACTCTCTAAGAACCTAGTATTCCATGACAGGTCCAAGCATATTGAGTTCACGTATCACTTCATCTGAGATAAGATCCAAAAGGGAGCAGTCAAGCTTCTATATGTTTCCACAAATGAGCAAGTTGCAGATATTCTGACCAAACCCTTGGTTAAGGGGAAGTTTGTGTTCTTCAAGGACAAACATGGATTGGTGCAGAATACCTTCCTCGCTAAGAGGGGGTATTGATGTTTGTAGCATCAGAGAAGTACTTCCACATAGATCTAAGTGTCTAGACGTGTGGAAGTCATCCAAAGCCTTCTACCTTGGTAATTTACTTTAATTAAAGAAATTATTAAAGTAAAGTGTTTTTATTAATTAGTTGAGTTTTATTTAATGAAATGTTAAAGTTATTAGCAGTAGTGAATTAAATCTTAGCCATTGATCTCAAGTGAGGTGAGATTTAATCTCAGTCATCAATCACTTTGGAGATTAGGGTTAGGTCATAACTCAATATTATAAAAGCATGGCGAGGGTGAAGGAGGAGACACTTGATAATTTTCATATAGAGGGTTGGATCACGAAGGATTGTGATTCAAGGAGATCTTGGATTGGTGAAGGACTTTCATCTAGAGATCAGTATAGGTTAGGGAGAAGAGAGAACAGGGGCATCCGCAAGGAGATCTAGCAAATTTCGGAGCCACAACAACAGTACGGAGTTGTACGCACTTCACAGTGAGGACAGGTGCGTATGTACGCCAGTTTAAATATAGGAAAGCGCATATGTACATGGATTGCAGTGAGGAAAGGCACGTACAAGTATGAAAAAGTGAAAGTACAGGGTCGTACAACCAAGGAGGAGTTGCTAGGGTTGTAGGTGTTGTCTATAGTTTTTTGTATTTCTCTATGGGCCATTTTCCCAGGTTTGGGAACCCTTGTAAGCTTTGATATTATTCTAATGATAAGTTGATTTGAAGGACAAAATATCTTTGTGTATTGTGTATGATATTTAGTTTCCAGTATTGCTTCCACTATTTTTTTCAGATAATTATTCCAGCAATGTATTTTGTTTTGTGAGATGTTAACAGTTAATTTGATTTACAGCAAGGAAAACACTAGAAATCAATTTACCTAGGTGTCGGGATTAGAAAGTTAACAATCTTGGCCAACCAAGCTCTACTTCCCCACAATTTACATCTCTTTGTCCAGCTTCCCTCTCGTTGATTGTACCTACATTGCCTTCTCCCTCATGGATTCCCCCACTACCTCTCACTAGTGATGCCTGCATTGCCTTCTTCTGCATGGATCCCCACTTCTCCTTGCCCAATCAAACCACCTAACAGACCACAATCCACTTTGATTGTGAATCCATTGTTTCTTATACCTCCCGCCTTTCCTAGTTGACCCTACCTATTGTTCATTTTCTTCACTGGAGACAACCGAGGCCAAGTACAACCTTCTTTCTAAAATCATATAGGAGGGCACACTTGACTCCAAACCCCACACCATGTGGCATTGTACTAATGTTCTTACACTTGGCATCTACCCCATGAACCTGAAGATTTTTCAGGTCCTAACAAGTTGCCAACTAGGTTTGTCTGACCTCAAGTAGGCTCACAGTTTCAACTGTCAAACAAGGGTTTGTTGTTGTTTTATAACAACAAACTATTCGGTAACTTCTTTGTTGTTCCGTTACGATTACATAGGCCAAATGGGTGCTCTAGCATGTAGTTTTGTCACAAGATGTTAGCACATCCATACCATAAGCTATATAACACACCTAGAGATATTTTAGAGATGAAATAATGTTGTTCTAAACACTAGCATGCATGAAAATGAACACAGGTATTTTTGGTCAACATGACCCTGGATAAACCCCCCCGGGGGAAAACCAGTTTGGAATGGAAGTATATATAAGTGGTGTCTAAAGCATGAGATACAACAACAAATACAATATGATGGAACCTATATACAAAGAAAGCTCCTCTCGAGTTATGCCAAAGGATCCAAGGAGATATGAGCCCAAGCTTAGTGCGCCCTCTCCTCTTGTTGCCAAATCTAATGAAGCGAAGCGCCCTTGACCCTGGATGCTCTGAAGAAGAAACCCTTGCACCACAATCTGCTCTGGTATGCTACCTCTCCACTGAGACACTCAGATCTGACTTCCTCCAACTGTAGATGCTCCCTGCTAGTGATGCGCCCTCTTCCTCAAGTGCGCCCTCCTCTCAACAAGTGTGACCACTATCAAATACTAGGGACCCAAGCTCCTAAAGCTCCTCCATGCAAGGAAGCGCCAAAGCTGCCCTCTTCCAATGCCTCCATTCTCAAGCTCATGCTCTTCCTCCTTCTCCTCAAGTGAACATAACAAGGAATGAAGGAGGCTCCTTTGCCCTTTGCGCCCTCCTTAAGGATGCATGAAGAAACCTAATAAATGGGTGGATGAGATTATCTCATCTCATCCTAAGTCAATGGTTGAGAACTTGAGATCATCTCAATTAAATCTCAATTCAAAACCCACTTTACTTAAGTTCCCATAGTTTCACTTTATGTCCCTTAATTCACCCACAAAGTGAATTAATTGTCATTTTAGGCTTAAATGACCAAATTTTACTTTTGACTTAAATCTCCTAAGTCAAAGTGCAATTAGACATAAAGTACATAATACAAGGTACAAAGTACTTCCCACATGTGTTTAGAGACTCGCAAACATAAGGGGACCACTTTCCAAGATACCCAAATCTCAACACTCCCTCTTACCGAGGAAAGTGCCCTTCACCACCAATCTCCTCCCTACAATGGATATGGTTGCCTACTTGCAAATACTCGGTGAGTATGGTTGTACCCTGATCAATGAAAGTAGTCTCTAACACAGATCTGCTCAATCTGCATGATCTATATATGGAAGTGTCTCTCCACCTATCCAAGATCACCTAGATCTTGGTATCAAACCAAAGATCTCCACCTTGGTCTCCCACCAAGGATTTCTACCTCTTGACATCTCGCCAACAATCACTACTCTTGGCATCTCACCAAGAGTCACTCTCTTGGCATCTCACCAAGAGTCTCCCCTTCTTAGTATCTCACCAAGAGCACCTAGATCTCGGCATCTCACCAAAATCCTCAACTTGGCCTCTCGCCAAGTAGCTTCCACCTGAAGTGGAACCAAAATCTAATCTGCCCGTCTCCATAGCCAAGTGAGGCTCAAGCCTCCGTGGTGCCCTGTCCCTCCTCCTCATCAATCTCTGATGCTTTGAAGCCCCTGCACCAACCCTCTGTCTCGGCAACTCTGAAACTGAAGTTGTTCCAGGTGGACCAGTCACCCCTGATGATGGTGTCCATGAAAATTGAGTCTAAGCTCCCTCTGAATCACTACTATGAGTCAGTAGGTCCTCCTTAACTCTGTCTCCCCACCTAATGTTGGATGGTGTAACAACAGACAAAGTAGTCGCGAATGCACACTCTCTCGCAAACTATTCATCGAACTCAAGCTCCTATGTTGTCGCTGCTGAAACATCCTGCAGCTTCTTCTTCTTCTTGGAACACTGTCCTGCATAGTGACCCATCTCTCCACAAGCAAAGCATCTCACTGTGCTCATGTCTCTCTTCTGCCCACTGTTGCTCTCTCCTCTCTGTGGTGGGGCCCCAAACTTGGGACCCTGTCGACCTCCCCGGCCAGTCTTCTTCTTGCCCTTTGTCCAAAGAGTAAGGTCCTCATCATCCTGCAATGTTTGTTGCTATCCAAAAGCCTCTGATATAAGTCTAGTCTCCTCCTGAACGAAATCATCCCACATCCTCTCAAGTGGGCATGATCTCCCTAGCAACAATGCCACAAACGAATGGACCCCATGGTTTGGTGAAGTTGTTTAAGGTTGTCCTCACCATAGAATTTGGGTCCACCACCTCTCCAACGGCTCCAAGCTCCTCTCTGATCTGGGTGTAATGCCAAGGAAAGAAGTAACTGACTCATCCTRGAGCATACGAAGGACCCTGAGTCGATCATGCAGAACCATCTTTCGGTTCTCGTTAGAGCTCTCATAAAGCTTGCATAGAGATGCCCACATCTCAAATGCCCAAGCTTTCCCAGTCAAGTGGGGAATGATGTGATCCCGCACTGCATCACATATCGTCCTCTTTGCCTTGTTGTTCCTCTTCCTGAACTCTGCTAACAAGACGGGATCAGTAGCAGGGGTAATAGGAACAACTACTTGAACTATATCCCATAGTTCGAGGTCCTCCAAGACAAAGACGATCCTGGCCTTCCAAGGCGACCAGTTGCTAGCTCCAACTAGCCTATCCTTTGAACGCATCTGAGATGCTGACATGACTGCCTGCTGCACTCACTTTGATGCTACAACTGCAAAGGAACGCTACCTCACTCTTGTCAACACAGGTGTGAAAAGAGGCAAACGAACACCGACCTCACTCCTAGCAATATAGGTGTGAAAAGAGGTCGTGAAAAATCAGCCTCACTCCTACCACGTAGGTGTGAAAAGAGACTGACAAAATGTCCATCAACTGCTCTACAACCCTCCACAAAAATCTTCCAACAAGTTGCCACTAAACTCAGTCAATGGCTATCCACAAAATCTGCCCAAAAGGTGTCTAAAACAGTCCAACAAGATGCTGTCCAAAACTCAGCAAAAATCAGCCACCAAGCTCTAATACCATGAAGATTTTCCAGGTCCTAACAAGCTCTAATACCATGAAGATTTTCCAGGTCCTAACAAGCTGCCAACTATGTCTGTCTTTGACCTCAAGTTGGCTCTAAGTTTCAATTGTCAAACAAGGGTTTGTTGTTGTTTTATAACAACAAATTGTTCAGTAACTTCTTTGTTGTTCCATTACAGTTACATAGGCCAAATTGGTGCTCTAGCATGTAGTTTTGTCACAAGATGTTAACACATGCATACCATAAGCTATATAACACACCTAGAGATCTTTTAAAGCTGAAATAATGTTGTTCTAAACACTAGCATACATGAAAATGTACACAGGTATTTTTAGTCAACATGACCCTGGATAAAAACCCCCCGGGGAAAACCAGTTTGGAATGGAAGAATATATAAGTGGTGTCTAAAGCATGAGATACAACAACAAATACAATATGAATGAACCTGTATACAAAGAAAGTTCCTCTCGAGCTATGCCAAAGGATCCAAGGAGATATGCACCCAAGCTTAGTGCGCCCTCTCCTCTTGTTGCCAAATCTGATGAAGTGAAGCGACCTTGACCCTGGATGCTTTGAAGAAGAAACCCTTGCACCACAATGTGCTCTGGTATACTACCTCTCCACAAAGACACTCAGATCTGACTTCCTCCAATTGTAGATGCTCCCTGCTAGTGATGCGCCATCCTCCTCAAGTGCGCCTTCCTCTCATCAAGTGTGACAACCATCAAATAATAGGGACCCAAGCTCTCAAAGCTCTTCCATACAAGGAAGCGCCCAAGCTGCCCTCTTCCAATGCCTCCATTCTCAAGCTCATGCTCTTCCTCCTTCTCCTCAAGTGAACATAACAAGGAATGAATGAGCCTTCTTTGCCCTTTGCGCCCTCCTTAAGGATGCATGAAGAAACCTAATAAATGGGTGGATGAGATCATCTCATCCTAAGTCAATGGTTGAGATCATCTCAAGTAAATCTCAACTCAAAAACCCACTTTACTTAAGTTTCCATAGTTTCACTTTATGTCCCTTAATTCACCCACAAAGTGAATTAATTGTCATTTTAGGCTTAAATGACCAAATTTCACTTTTGACTTAAATCTCCTAAGTCAAAGTGAAATTAGACATAAAGTACATAATACAAGGTACAAAGTACTTTCCACATGTGTTTAGAGGCTCACAAACACAAGGGGACCACTTTCCAAGGTACCCAAATCTCAACAGAACCAATAGTACCACAAGGAGTGCAAACTATTACATAGGCATCTCTGCTTCATTCTATCTCATGGCCCCCCCTCCATCCCTTCCACGCGGAGAAATTACAAGTGTGTCCTCCACCGCAAGAAGCATAATTTGATTTCCATGAGGAGACACGAGTTCCCAAAAGCCCTTCATCATTCACCTAAATCCTTTTGGCCCACCCTTTTACCTAGGATCGATATCCCATCTAACACTAATCATCATTCCTTGTTCACACATACCACCTCCCTCTATGAAGTTCTTAGGCAAGAAGCCTCCACTCCATATCCCTTCCCCTTCCCCTCGTGCTATTTATTTTCCCTGGGAAATATGAAGAGAGTTGTCAAGTTTATGAGCACTAGTAAATTTGTGGAGAAGAAAGGATTTTAGGTAGAGTTCATCAAATTTCGTATTGTATCTCAAGTTGATGTTGTGTGTTTAGGTTTTCCTCCACGTTCCCACCATATCATCCACCCCATTCTCAAATCATGGAATGCATTGAACCCTAATAATTCTAGAATCATCACGATTAGACACTTTTTCCAAGCTTTATGCAACAATGCTTAATATGAGGTTCTTTGATCAAAAAGAGAGGAGGAAGTTGGAACCTCAAAGCTAGAGGTCAAACAAGCTTTTGACAAGAGTATCAAACCACTAACTACATATTCACTCTTTAGGCTATCATTGAGGAGGCTTAACATCTTTCTTTGAAAGTCTTATCCTGCTTGCTTGAATTTCAAAGGGCTTTCAATTTCATCCTAAGAGAGGCACTATTTCAGAGGTTACTAGACATTGTCATCTCTACAACTCTCTTGGCTACCATCATGAGACTCTACGAGTATGTCATTGGTGATTTCAGTCATCTCCATATTGTTCATGGTCTCTCGAACTTCATTCAAAGCACCATCAGATACAAAAAGGGAAACAAGGTTGCCCCCTATAATGAACAATAGTTGATTTACTAAATATCCAACATAAGAAGGACAAAGTGTTGAAATCATATAGGATAAATAATTATATAATTGATAAATGAATGAATGATTGTTCAGTTACTAAATATCCAACATAAGAAGGACAAAGAGTTGAAATCATATAGGATAATAATTATATAATTGATAAATGAATGAATGATTGATTTTACAATGAACCTTCTGACTGTATACTTATATGCATTGACCAGTCACGAGGGTGAAAGGTTATGTCCCTTAGTTAGGTTGTGTTTCTTAGTTAATTAAATTAACGTTATTATTATATTGCCTCTCCCTTCAAGGATGCTTTGTCCTCAAAGCATTTTATGGAAAAAAACATGTCTTCATCCAGGCCTGCAATGTGTTCTCATGATTATTCGTTCTTGAAGCTATGATGGTTGAAGACAAGAAACCATATGTGTTACAAAGCACTAAGCAGGATTGTCATATTGTGAAAGGATCAAACCACCATAAAAAAAAAATTGCGGTACTATGTGTGACAACTTTTGTGATTTGGGTGATGACAAGATTACACAACTAAGTGTCCTTTCAATATACTAGGATCGTCACTTATTTTTTCATATTGCTTTCATCCTTGGTTAGTTCATTGAATACTATGATGACTATTACAATTAGGATGATGATAAGGCATCCTTGTATCTTTGTCTTGTTTTTCGAACATTTTCCTTTTGATACATTTGGTGATTTGTTTATTGATAGCATTTCAATGTAAACTTCTTTCTGATTTTTGATGTCCACTAGATCTGTATTGGTTCCTTTCTCCAGGGTCTGTATTTTTACATTTGACAACCTCTCTATTTCAACTAGGTCGGTCATTGTTTCTTTATCAATGAATGATTCTTTGTTGTTAAGTTGTTCTAACTTTTCTTGTTGTGGCTTCTTCTCATTCTTCATCTTCCTAACTTGTGCAAGCTTTGATTATGGTACTTTAAACAAGAATTTTCTTCATCTTTTTCTGATAATTCCTTGTTAATTTTTTTCTTGAGACCTTTAATCTTTTGTCGTGATATATTCTCATTTTGATGATGATTTTCTAGTTCATCCTCTAAGTTTTTAATTTGCAATGCAAATTTATAAATTTGCATGATATCTTGATATTCCTTTGCAGTAAATATTCTTCAACAATTTTGGCAAAGGAGAAAAACTTTTCAAAGGTCAACAAATACTCAAACTCCATCGCACAAAAAGGATATTTAGTCCAAAATTGTTGAATTATATGTGGAACTCATAGTTCACAGTTTACTTATTCAAGGCTTACTTCTTAAATAATAAACGGGTGTACAAAGTGCAAGGAACCCACTTCTTCAATGTGAAGTTGGACAGAATGCCCCTTTCTTATATATCTCACTTTCATTTAAATATTGCTTACTTAATATTGCAAACTTTTTGTTGGTATTAATTCCTTATTCAACTCACAACCTCAATCTTTTTTAAAATATATATCCTTTGACAAAGAGCATACTATCTAAATTAAAGTAAGGTCATGAATTATAAATCTTTTGATTTCCTTTTTCCAATTTGAAACCTTTTATTTATACACAAGGTGTTATGTTAAAATATTCTAAAGGTTAAAATATCGTAATATCTCTTGTATTCCTTTATAATCTGTTATAAACGTAAATTATAAAGTCTCGCCTTCCCAAAATCGATACTTGATTATTGATCCAATTATTCTTCCAGTCAAGTAATTCTCCAGATGGTACATATGGTCATTCAAAGCGATTGATTTCTAACTTCAAATTTATACCAAAGTTATTAGAACTGGACCGGTTCCAGAAAAACCATTCAGTCCGACCAGTTCCAGGGCCGTTCTGATCTGATTGAATGCTCTGAACCGGTAAAGGTTGGCTCTATACGGAACCAATCATAAATGTTAAAACCGGTCGATTGCATACAGAACCGTACAGCCAACAATGGGGAAAACTTCAACTTAAATTTAAAAAACCAAAAAACAATAAATTAGAAAAAAGGTAAAACACTAACCTAAACCTAGGCCCCCCTAATGCTATTTAAGGAGGTCCCCACCCTCCATTTGACTCACACAATTCATTTGAGCAATTTGGAATTTTTGAGCTGGTTTTCTTGGGATGATTTGGAGAGCCGATTGAAGGGTTGATTTGAAGTATCTGTTGGGCTGATTTGGATAGCCGATTGAAGGAATGATTTGGAGAACTTTTGAGCTGAGTTTCTTGGGCTGATTTGGAGAATTTTAGAGCTGAGTTTCTTGGGCTAATTTGGAGCTGATTCAAGAGTTTATTTTCAGAATTTCTTGGGCTGGTTTGGCACTAATTCAAGGTTTGATTTTCAGAATTTCTTGGACAGTTATAGAGCTGTTTTTTCTGTTTTTAGGAGTTGTTTTGGAGTTGTTGTTTTGGACAATTAGAGCTACTCTTCTTCTCTTTATTTGGAAGGCTTGTGAAAGTATGCCAAAGATGCCTTTTAGTTTTTAAACCCTAATTAGTAATCTCTTTACAATTGTTGTTTTCCCTAGTAATTAAGAATTTTGAGGGTTTTTTTGCAGATTTTTTTGTTGGTATAAAAATTGCCATGGCTCTTGAAGAGAAGAAGGATCCAGCATGGGATCATTGCCAATTGGCTGAGGGGAAAAATGATATGCAGCTATTGTCAGAAGGAAGTTGGTGGGGGGTATCTATAAGTTGAAACTGTTAATTTTAGAGCTTCTATTAAGTTTCTTTTCAATTTACTAGATAACAATAGCATACGTAGGATCACTGAGAGAAACACAATCACAAGATACACAGCATTTATCCTGGGAAACCCTCATGGGGGAGAAAACCCATCAAAAACTTCCTTAATATAGATTGCCAATACAATGCCAAGATAAAAGACCAAGCACTAGAGAATAACCAAGACTAAGCAATGCGCCTCTCTCTTCCTTCTTCTCCCAACTGCAGCTATATCCAAACTTGCGCACTTGTTGAGTGACTTGAGTGAGTGAGTGAATGAGGTGTTAGTCTCTCTTATTTATACTAGCTGGCAGGCGCTAGAGTGGTGTCTCTTCACTCGGCAAGGCCGACCTCTTAACTTAGTGGCTAAAACCACTTTAATTAGGCCTGGGGGCCGACTTCTTAATTAGCAGCATATAATTAGGGTTTGACCAATCCACAAAAGGGGATTTGATCTAATACAAAGCTCGACATGATCAATCCACAAAAGGGGATTGATCTATATGATAATAAGTTATAACTCAATAATAATTAGAATACTCTTTGCAGTTACAATATTTCAACACTCCCCCTTAACAAGAAGGGTATTCTACAATACAACATCATCAGGAGAGAGAGAGCAGCAACATCATCATCGTCTTGAACACTGACTAGCATATTTATAAATCATCGAAAGTTTTTCTCATCATCAATATCATCATCCATAGCATGGAGATGGAATGGCATCATCATCGTCATTCACAGCATGGAGCTGGAATGGCATCACCATCATCCTCGTTCACAACATGGAGCTGGAACCTGAAACATTAACATCAATTAGCATAAAAGCAATAACAACATCAACAGCACGAGGTTGGAGCAACAACATCATCATCATCATGGGGCAACAGAATGAGGCAGGTGTAACAACATTTTGTGGTACTCTGACAGTCCCTTAGGGAGTTGCCCAAGAATCATAAGATTCTCGAGGATATAAAATCCTAACGGAGCTACCACGTGGTACTTTGACAGACCGTCCTTACCGGACCTTCGGGATCTATCCAAGGATGATCAGTCCCTTAGGATATAGAATCCTAACTGAGCTACCCGTTGTTGGTCAGGATACCATAGTATCATCAGCATCACTCCCCCTTTCGAGGGAGGTCCTTTCGGACTATACCAAACTTGTCTCGAAAGTGCTCAAACTTTACACGAGACAGAGGCTTGGTCAACACATCTTCAACTTGCTCATCTGTGCCAACATATTGGAGCTTTATGGCTCCCCTCTGCACCATATCACGAATGTAGCGATACCGGATTTCTATGTGCTTTGACTTGTCATGGAACACAGGGTTCTCTATCATCTTTATGCAACTCTAGTTGTCACATAGAATCACGGTTGTTTCCATCTCCAGATCAAATAGACCTGTCAACAACTTTCGAAGCCATATGGCCTCACAACTGGCAGAACATGCAGCGATGTATTCCGTTGATGTTGTCCTGAGATCAATACTAGATTGCTTCCTACTATGCCATGAAGTCATGGCTGACCCCAGACTGAAACAACATCCTGAAGTGCTCTTTCTGTCAGAAACACTTGCAACCCAATCTGAATCGGTATAACCAATTAATCTGAAGTCATGATCTACATTATAACAGAGACCAAAGTCCAACATACCCTTAAGGTATCTCATCACATGTTTTGCAGCAACAAGGTGAACACGTCTGGGCTCTACGAGATACTGACTCAAGGTGTTCACAACAAAACATATATTTGGCCCGGTGTTCGTCAGATACATCAACGATCCAATGATCTGTCTGTACAGCATAGCATCAACCAATTCTGACAAAGTATCAACTAGGAGCTTCAACTTTGTTTCCATGGGTGTGTTCATGGATTTACACTCCAACATATCAAACCTCTTCAGTATTTCAACTGCACACTTCCCTTGGTTAAGGAAGATCTTCTCTAGGCTCTGCCAAACCTCAAGACCTAAGATAGTGCATTAGGCCTGTTATCCCCGATATCTAGGGATAACTAGGAGATCATGTCTCGAGGCCCACATGGTCCTAGACATGGAGTACGAGAGAAGATTGACTTGAGCATGGCCCTTGAGGGCCCATCTTTTCTTCTTCTCAGCCAGACTTGTCCTG
>SNQJ01S0004902.1:127008-137225 GCA_010110895.2 Picea sitchensis | reverse complement strand
AGATTAGCGCGCCCTTTAACACAATGCGTCAAAACTTTCATATCATCGTAGAACTTAGGATAAAAGCATTTTATGAGTTTTTGCAGCTTACCCTTTCTTCATTTTGTCACCAAGGGGTAAAAAATACATCATTTTAACTCAAATCAAAGGCATTTAATCAACCTTTCATCAATTTTATTGAAATAAGACATGTTAAACTATATCCTAATCTAGTTACCTAGCACATTAACCTAGATTAAACTGTTGGGTTAAAAATTACTCTAACCTAGGACATTTGACCAAGCTTAAACTGTTTGATCAAACTTATTTGCTAACCTATCTAACTTGGCTAAGATTAGACTGTTTAGCCAAGTTTATTCACTATCCTATCTGCATAAATTGAAAGGACTTGATCATGGTTGGACAATATGAATCAAGCCAAATTATTTCATGGGGTTTTATCATTTTCTTTTCTATTTTTATACCCTCTTTTGATTTTTTGTATTTTTTATTTTCTTATTTTCTTTCTTTTTCTTTTCTTTTCTTTTTCTTTTTCTTTTCTTTTTGTAAATCATTTGCAGAATAAAATATTATTTACAATATAATGCAACTAGAAGAAAATATTATAATCACTAGGTGATCCTATGAAACATAGGGTTATAACAACTCCAATTGATGTAACATTGTTGTTGCAACACCTATGTTGTAAATCACGTTGCCGCAACACCAAAATTGCAACTCCCCTTGCTATAACACTCATTGTTACAACACCCGTGTTGTAAAACACGTCACTGCAACACCAACGATACAACTCCATGCGAGTGGAAATTCTATTAGAGTGTTGTGGATCATGACTCCATGTGTCTTGCAAGTATTTTTTGACTATTGGTGGGCCAACCCTGTGATGGAAGACAAATCATTTGAAATGGTTTGAAGAAGTAATCATTGCAGTTGTCTAAGTTCCTAATGCACATTTGGAAAAATGATTGAGAATTCAGATTGTTGTAAATGCCCCACGTCCAACGTATCTTGGTGGAGAAAATAAGAAATGATTAAGGAGAAAAAAACAGTTGGGGAAGATGGTTTAGATTCCCAAATAGGGGAACAAAGGAAGCTGAAAAATGGTTCACGCAAAAGAGGGAGAAGCAAGAAAACAAAGAGGGGACGTATGCAAGAGAAGAGAGTAGAGGAAGGGATGTTAGTTTGGGTTCACATCGAGGAATAGTTAATAGGCACCAGTCATTGAATCAAAATGAGAATTGTGCTAGATTGTTTGGTAAATGTAATGAGAATGTAAAAGACAAATTATGTCTGGTTAATAAATAATCTTGAGTCCTTGTTTAATTATATTGTTTCTTGTTTCCATTTTTTCTTATGATTGTAATTCCTCTTGGCATTCTTTAAGTTGTAAATTTCTATTAATGTTGTTAGCTATTAGTTGTGTACTATGTGGGAAGAAACTCAATTTTGTAGTTGGTTGAGTACAACATCAACGGTGGCTACATCGCATACCAATGATATATATTTTAAATTGATTATAATAGAGCTTAGTTTGTATCTTAAAGTTGCAAAATCACAATTAGAGAGATAATTTAATTTAATAAATAAATTAATGAAAAATGACCCTAAATAAATGAATCTCAAATATGTGATTGAAGAGAAAATCATTCAATGTATCGTATCGTTATTGAATTGCAATGGGTGTAAATAAACCTACTTCATAAGATAGGGTGCCAAAATATGGAGAAACTTTTCATGGTTCAATTCCCCTTCATATAAGCATCTTTTGCTTACAATACAAAATTCGAAATCTTAGATTCTTTGGTTGAAGAGGTTAAGAAAAAGCATTGGCCATTGTCCACCATTAGTGTATTGTTAAGTAAAATACCATGAAGACGAGGTTAAGTCTTTAAATCAAAATGTCTCAAAACATGTAAAGATACACGTTTAACTCCTACATTAACAAAACAATTATATTAAACATGCATTACTATGCCATAACAATTCTCATCTAAATGATATTCTTACACATTTCCTTATTACAACCTACCAAATGACAATGTGTGCATCAATAATAGTTGGACATAATAATTTTTTATAGGGTGTTCCTTTGGACAAGAGGAATAGTTTATCAATAACTAGCTTATCAGTGCAACAATTTGTTAATAAACTTGAATTCTAGTAAAGGTAGAACTTCAAAGCTTGTCCATGTAGGATATTTAAAAGTGTATATATAACTATATATATAAAGTTTTGAGCATTGTAACCACCTAGAAAATCAAAATTATGACCATTTCATATACGAGGGTTTACTTGTTTGCTTATTCCTTGTGAGATACATAGCCAGTCAAATCAGTTCTAATGGATTTGGCTTTGTTATATCAACACAACCATAAAAAAATCAAAGTGTATAGACATATTTATATAAGATTCATATTTATTAACATGAAATTTGATGAGACTATCATCATTCCAGGAGTAGGCCATCCAAATCCAAAGAAAAAATGGAAAGCCATCAACATCAAACATTTTTGCAAGAAGCATGGTTCATTGAAGGTAGTTTTCGAGCCAATGCCCATCCCATTCCTAGGGAGCTTAATTCATATGATTCTTTCTTTCTTGCAATATGGGGTGTGTTCTTTGATACTAAAGGCCTGTGTTGAGTTATCAACCTTGCAAGAGGGAAAAGAGAACCATGGCCATGGATTTGAGGCCGAAGTTGAGATGAATATTTTTATTGGGATCTAGCTCATATCAATGTATGTCAAGTGAAAATGTTTGGAGGTTGCACTATTTGACAAAATATTGGAAAGAAATATAGTTTCATCAAATGTAATTATTGTTGCATATGCTTGGAATGGATATGCAACTGAGTTTTCCATCAAATGCAAGCAAAGGACATTATGATTACAATTATTACAATGATGAGTGTTCTTTGAGAATGTGTATTTTAGGAAATATCCAAGAAGGCAAGATGATCCATGACTATAAAATTTGAAATGGGTTTGATTCCCATGTTATTGTAGAAAATTCTCTCATTTATTTCTATGACAAATGTGAGAGTATAGAGATTTCACATATAAAATTTATGGAACTTATAAAAGAACCATTATCTCTTGAAATGGGATGATTACATGGTATGGAGAGAATGTATATGCCAAAGATGCAACATGCAAGTATGCAGCTTAACCTTGTAACCATGGCTAGTGTCTTCCATGCATGTGATAAGTTCAAATATTAGAGTAGTGCAAACTAATCCATGACTATGCCATTGGAAGAGGGATTGAGATGGATAGTGATATGGATAATTCATAGTGATGTGTACCAAGAAAGAAATATTGAGTCTGTGCATATTTTTTAACCAACAAATGTCTATGGATGTTTAATTGGAATTTCAACATTAACTAAGGATGGCTGGTTAATCATAACCTACCTACACATAAATAAAACCCACTTCAACCCTTCTTCACATGATCTGGAAGTCGATTTGGCTATGGTCGTGAATCTAGAATCTGAAGGGGGATCTCACCCCCGTCCATACCTTGAAGCGATCACAATTTGAGCCCTTATGTATGTGATTTATTAAGAAACTGGACAATATACTAGAAATCCCTTTCCTCATCTCTTCTTCTTAGAAAATGGCACTGACCTTGGAAGAATGAGGTTTGATTGAAAAATTACTAGAATATGGCCTTCCCTTGGATCCATGGTGAATTGGGTTCAAAGGAATCAACACGTTTCGATCAAAAGAAAGCTCACCCACTACTTATGCAGTTGAGGTTTCTTGCTTTCTTATTTGAAGACAAAGAAGATAGGGATACCATCTTTAGAAATATCCCATATGTTTTTGGCACCAGAGGAATGTATTTGAACCAATGGACTTGAGACTTTAACCCCAAGCATGATGTATCTCCAGATGTTTTGATTTGGGTTCACCTTCATTTTCATTGTTGGAATGAAGATAATATGAACAATCTAGACAATATATTGATAGATTTGAACCAAGGGAG
Organism: Picea sitchensis; assembly: GCA_010110895.2. Lineage (NCBI taxonomy): Eukaryota > Viridiplantae > Streptophyta > Pinopsida > Pinales > Pinaceae > Picea > Picea sitchensis. The sequence goes on along the minus strand of SNQJ01S0004902.1, from coordinate 133,236 downwards.
GGTATGTTTACCTATGCCAGAATTCATACGGAAGCTGATCTATAATAGGGGGTTTTGAAAGTAGTTATTTTGACCTTGGATAAGTAGAAACATATCCATCCTCTGAACTATGAGAAATTACCCTTTAAATGCAAAATTGGCCATGAATATGGCCATTTTGCAAAGGATTACGAAAAAACCCTTAGGTATCTTAACCTGTACAAGACAAAGAGGAACAATGCTAAACATTTGTAATAAAAAAATGCATGTGGATGATGCAGGAGCATTTGCTCTCAAATCAACTTTGTTGATCAGATCCAAAAGGGGTCTTGACATTTGATGAGGAATTTTAATTCCTTGATGTAAATAATTAAATTTTCTAAGTTAGTATATAACTTCTAGAGAGGACGAGTCATAAGCCTAGAAGAGTTGAATAGGTAGAGTAGTTGTAAATGAATCTGCCTTGTCATAGACTTGAGAGATTCTAGGGATGATTCATAGCAATATCTCATGGTCAGTTAGAAAATTTATTATATTTAAAACAAATTTGTTTTGTTTCTAAAGTTTTATTTATCCATTGTAAACCTACAGGAAAAAGGCAGAAAGAATAGAGGAAATAGGAGACAGAGAGCGAGTGTGAGAGGGGAGAGGCCAGGGAATAATATGCCCATATTGTATATCGGCCAAAGATTGTGTGTATAACATAATTTGATTAATGTAAAGCATATTTACATGCTTTTGGTTTGTGAACATCTTTGTCTATGTATTGTTCACAAAATTGATTGTCTCTGTTGAATATAAATGTATGGAATTTGATAGTTGTGTGGTGTCAAGTAATAATGGCTATAGGACATGAAATTTCTGCAGAAAAATGGGCATGAACTCCACTGAGAGAAGGGATCAAAGTGTGTTGATTATAATTGGAATGCCTTTTTGTTTAACTGCTGGATTTAATTATGTTGAAATGGACAAAAAAGTGGATTTGAATTCTGGAAGGTTTGGTTGCGTTGGAGAATGGCTTTGATGCCAAGCCAGTTCCTCTGCGTCATGTTTTCGAAAACACTGTTGAAGGATGGAATCAATGTGGTGAATCAAGTTTCTTATTTTTTAATTGCTTTATCTTGAATTTGTTATGTGCAAATTCAATCTGAAATCGAATTTTTGTGTTGAATGTTGACAAAGCGTGTGTCCATAAACAAATAATAGCCATGGTGTGGATAAAAAATTTGAAGAATAAATAGTTATACCAGTGTGTAATTCATATTAAATCACCTTTGAATGATGATATGGTGAAGACTCACCCAAATTTATGATGATAAGTGCGCCCAGTCTGTGGTCAATTCAAAACCGTATCAATATTCAAGTGTAGGGAATTAAATATGTGGAATGATTGATTTGATGATGCGCCCAACATATAGAAAATTTAATATATGAATTGTTCTGAGTTCATGGTAAGAACAACCAATTTGTATATTCGAGTTTATACCAGATAATAAGATGCATAAGTGAATTGTGTATAGAGTCACAGATCGTATAAGTATGGAAACAAAGTATTTGTTTTTGTTTTACAAAGTGACCAGCTGTGATAAATTAACATATGCATTTCACTGAGGTTCATGTTTAGTTATTGAAGAGCATTGAAAAAAAATAGAATCAAATACTTAGTATTTGAAATAGAGCATTAGACAAAGCGTGGTCAATCATTGGTGAATGTTTAATGAATGCTCGGTGAATATATTTAGTTTAAATGTGAAGAATTCATGTTGTAGAGATGAGTAAAATGCTAATTGGGTTTGACTAGAATTGTATATGCCAACAAATTCTTTTCAGGAAATATGTGTGGGTGTATATATAGACATAAAGGTTGTCTATATCATATTTGTAATTGCAAATCCAAAGATTGGGATATTCATTAACACTTTCAAAGTTATGGTAGCTACTATTGGGTTCCTGTAATAGTTGTGTAGATCCAATTACAGAGATCAACTAGAAAATTCTTGGAGGTAAGCATTTGATGGTGAAGGGCAGTGGCTCAACACTTGAGGTAAGAGCTTAGTGAATCCTGTAGCATACTTGTTCTTTGGATGAAGTTCATATTTAGAGAGAGATTTATGAGGTTAATTAAATTTGACCATGTTCTTAGATTAAACTCATAATTGAATGTTAAACATGAGAACATAATTGAATGAGGATATCTGAGAATACAATTATGTGTTTAAAGTGATTTTTGGTGAACACAAAGAGGAGGAATTGATAGTCAAACATAAATGATTCTCTGTTCATAGTTATAGGAATTATGATATTTTTGTAGCTAACAATTGAGAAGGAGTTTTGGGTAAACAGTGATTGCTAGTAGCATTAATAGCCTACCATAAATACTGGCTTTACATCAAGTGGTATTAGAGTTCAATAACGCTCTTTGGAATTCAATAGGAGATAAAAAGTAGATATAATCTTTGGGATTGGAGATATTTCTCTTGGAGAAGAAATTTAGAGTAGGTGTGCTCTTGAAAAGCAAAGCGATGAGAGGTGGTTCATTTCTACTTGTTCAAGTAGTTGCAGAAGACAAATTCCAGAAAATTATAAATGCAAGTTGAAGACAAAATGATTAAGTCACAAAGATAAGGGAATTTGTAATAGAAAGTTTGTGTTTGGAGTGTAGAATATATAGGTGTTCTATAAATTTATTGAGCAAATATTTTTCTACTTTGGGAGGAAAGTAGAAGCACATTCTTTAGGATTTGAAGAACAATGAAATCTGCAACAGGGGAAATTGTAGATAATGCCACAATGAATATGGTAGAACTGAGGGGAAAGAAGTGAAGATCCTGTACATTCTGACAGTGAAGATCTTTGTGTTTTGATTGACACAGTGTTAAATTTTAATTTGCAGGTAGCAACAATAGAAGAAGATATGGTGGTAATGATTATAGCTAGGAGAACTGTAATGAAGAACATGTGATTTTCTTGAATGAAATAAGATTATGGAAAAGAACCTTAACAAGTTCAAACTAAAGGTTGGAAAAGAGGAGGACAAGTGAAGTTCTCAAAAGGTGAGCATGAGTACGTGAAAAATCCAGAAGAGCAAGGAGTGCTCAGGAGGTTCTAGAGGAGAGAACCATAGGAATACCAAAGTGCTAGGCTAAGGAGATATATTGGTGAGGTATTGGGTAACACGTTAATGGATAAGGCTTGTTACATGGGCTTGATTGCAACTCACAATGAGCAAGAGGAAGCTCAGAAAGGGAGAATGAAGACGACTATAGATAGTCGCAACAAAGGTTCAAGTGTAAGCCACAAAAAGTTGAGTGATGAGAAATTTAAAAGGGAGATAACTGAGACGAAGGCACATCTTAGTGTGCTAATAGGGATGCTACAGGAAAGTGAGGAAGACCAAAGATGCAGATGGATTCTATGAAAGAAGGTGAAATGGCATATGTTACAGGTGAAACTGAAGCATAGGTTGAGTACTCAGTTGAGGAATGAAGAACTCGGGGCAGCTGAGATGAGAGTTCACTATTGTGAACTTGAATAAGGATCTATCCTTGGTGAAGATGAGGGTGGAGGAGATGATGAGATCTAAGGATCTCATGTTTTTGAAACTAATGAAATTTGTGTGAATGCAGGTTAAGAAGGTACAAAAGATGGAGAATTTCTTCATGAGGGCATGAACAAGGATATTCCAACGAACATAATGATGGATGGCAGTCTTATGGTAGACATAAGAGATATCGAATTCAAGGAAGAAATAAAGCTCTTAGAGGAATGGAGAGCAAAGGACACATGTGATGAGTATTGCACGAAGGTTGCAAATCCAATTCAAATTCATTTTACTAATTGGGATGAGGAATTGAATTTCTTGGAAGAGAGGTTGTTGCATTCAAAGGTGCATATTCAACAAGCACAATTGGAACCGAAAGAGAGAGTTTTCTTAAAAGACATCAAGGTGGATGAAGTTGCAGAGTATGACCAACAGGTTTTCAAGGAGGTATTTGAACCTAAATTTAGTAAGAGTCTTATAACTCTTATGCAAGAGGAGGATATGCAACAACAAATGAGAGATGAAAAAAAGTTTCAACAATCAAGGACAAAGCTAGATGATGAAATTGACAAGTTATGGATGTTGATGAAGAGGAGGTCTAAGAAAGAATACAGGAAAAAGAGAAGGAAAACAAACAATGATATGTAACTGAATGAAATGCTTTGCATCAGTAAAGTAAGTGGACAACAACAACATAAAATTTGGAAGGCTGGAAAATTGGAGACAACATATATGGAGGAATGGACAACTGCAACATAAGGTTTGGGATCTTGGTCATAAAAATTTCTACTTTGGGAGTCTGATGCAGGAGAATTTTCTCTCAAATCAAATTTGTTGATCAGATCCAAAAGGGGGTCTTGACATTTGATGAGGAATTTTAATTCCTTGATGTAAATACTTACATTTTCTAAGTTAGTGTATAAATTCTAGAGATGATTAGTCATAATCTTAGAAGATTTGAATAGATAGAGTAGTTGTAAATGAATCTTCCTTGTCATAGACTTGAGAGATTCTAGGGATGATTCATAGCAAGATCTAGGATTAGTTAGCAAGTTTCCTGGATCTAAAACAAATCTGTTTTGTTTCTAAATTTGTATTTAGCCATCATAAACCTACAGGAAAAGGTTGATACAATAGAGGCAATACAAGGCAGAGAGCGAGTGTGAGAGGGGAGAGGTCAAGGTAGAATATGCCCATATTGTGTAGCATGCCAAAGATAGTGTGTATAACAAAATTTGATTAATGTAAAGCATATTTACATGATTTTGGTTTGTGAACATCTTTTTTTATGTATTGTTCATGAAATTGATTGTCTCTGTTGAATATGAATGAATGGAATTTGATAGTTGTATGGCGTCCAGTAATAATGGTTATGGGACATGAAATTCCTATAGAAAATGGGCGTGAATTCCATTGAGAGAAGGGATCAAAGTGTCTTTCTTATAATTGGAATGCCTCTGTGTTTAACTACTGGATTTAATTATGTTGAAATGGAAAAAAATGTGGAAGGTTTGGTTTCGTTGAAGAATGGCTTTGATTCCAAACCAGTTCCTCTGCATCGTGTTTTCAAAAATGATGTTGAAGGATGGAATTAATGTGGTGAATCAAGTTCCTTATTTTGTATTTGATTTATCTTGAATATGTTATGTACAAATTCAATGTGAAATCGAATTTCTATGTTGAATGTCAACAAAGCGTGTGTCTAGAAACAAATTGTGGCCATGATGTGGATCAAAATGTTGAAGCATATCTAGTTATACCAGTGTGGAATTCATAGTAAATCATATTTGAATGACAATTTGGTGGAGACTCATCCAGATTTATGATTATAAGTGCACCCAATATGTGATCGATTCTAAATCGTATCAATCTTCAAGTGTAGGGAATTAAATATGTGGAATGATTGGTTTGATGATGCGCCCAACATATATAAAATTCAATATATGAATTGTGCCTTGTTCATGGTAAGAACAATCAATTTGTATATTTGAGTTTATACCAGATTATAAGATGCATAAGTGAATTGTGTGCAGAGTCATAGATCATGTAAGTATAGAAGCAAAGTATTTATTTTGGTTTTACAAAGTGACCAACTGTGATAAATTAACATCTGCATTTCACCGAGGTTCATGTTTATTTATTGAAGAGCATTGAACAAAAATAGAATCAAATACTTAGTATTTGAAACAAAGCATTGTAAAAAGCATGGTCAATCATTGGTGAATGTTTAATGAATGCTCAGTGAATATATTCAGTTTAAATGTGAATAATTCCTGTTGTAGAGATGAGTAAAATGCCAATTGGGTTTGACCATAATTGTATACGCCAACAAATTATTTTCAGGAAATATGTTTGGGTGTATATATAGATGTAGAGGTTGTATATATCATATTTATAATTGCATATCTATAGATTGGGAGATTCAGTAACACTTTCAAAGTTCTGGTAGCTACTATTGGTTTCTTGTAATGGTTGTGTAGATCCAATTACATAGATCAACTAGAAAATTCTTGGATGTAAGCATTTGATGGTGAAGAGCAGTGGCTCAACACTTGAGCTAAGAGATTAGTGAATCTTGTAGCATACTTGTTCTTTGGATGAAGTTCATATTTAGAGAGAGAGATATGAGGTTAATTAAATTTGACCATGTTCTTAGATTAAACTCATAATTGAATGTTAAACATGAGAACATAATTGAATGAGGATAT
>SNQJ01S0004902.1:108386-125694 GCA_010110895.2 Picea sitchensis | reverse complement strand
GATACCCATTCCAGGAAAGGATGGAGGATCTCATTTCAGAGTGGGATTTCCTGGACATTAATCCACTCAAAGGGAAATTTAACTAGTCTAATAAGATGAATGGTCATGAGCACATCACAATGCATATTGATTGATTTCTCCTGTAGAGAAATCTCCTTTTGAGAAATCATTTCATCTCATCCAATATTCCTCCTTGGGAGGCCTTTGACCAAAAACCCATTGTCCTTTAGATTTTGGATTCCCCTAATTACAACCCCATTCCATTTAGGTTTAATCCACTTTATCTTCAAGATCAAGTAGTTATTGAGATAATTATTGAAGAATGGAGCAAGGGGATTATAGGTTCTTTCGTTTATATATGGGAGCAAAAGTTAAAATATGACAAAATCACATTAAAATAATGGGCCAAGAAATCCTACATGCCTCTGAAGCTTAGGAAGGTGGATCTAAAATTGAAGATGGCCTAACTTCATGAAAAAATGGAGGCTAAAACAATAACCAGGGAGATAATAAAAGAAGAAAATTTGTTTTTTCAAAAGTATCACAAAGCCCTAAAAGTGGAGGCTTAAATATAAAAATCTATGGCTAAATTATGGGGATAGAAACACCTCCTTCTTCCACATGAAATAAAAAGATATAATTCAAAGAGACATTGTTAAAGAGATCATTATGGGATATTGATCAATTATAATGATTTTTTCGAATATCAAAGAGGAAACAAGAACTCACTTTGAGGAATTATATACTAAAAGCATAGGGGTTGATCCTACAGTTACAAAAAAAATGTTGGAGAATATCCCCTCACTCATATATTCTTAGGAGAATGCAAAATTGATAAAATAAACACACGAGGAGGAAATTCACAACACAATTTGGGGACTGGATCCAGATAAAGCTCCTAGACCTTATCGATTTACAATCCATTTTTACAGAGCTTGTTCGAATATAATAAAAAATGATCTCAAAAGGATGATGTAATATATCCAAAAATATTACATGATAGGAGGAAGCACAAACTCAACCTTCCTAGATCTTATTCGAAAACTCGCGAATCCCACCTCTCTATCTTTCAACCCACTTCACTCTACAATGATTCTTATAAAATACTGAATAATATCATGGAAAACATATTGAAAAAAATGATCCCCAAAATAAATCTGACAACCAAGGAGGTTTTATTAAAAAATGTCATATCATGGATAAAATCACAATGGTCCAGGAATCCATTCACTCTGAATGAGAAAACAAGGACAAAGGTGTGATTATGAAAATTGATATGGCAAATGCATTTGATAGGGTTCGTCATTCTTTCCTTTTTGATATTCTTTATAAATTTGTATTTTGTCCCTCCTTTATTCTGTGCATTCCACGTGCATATGCAACCCATGGATCACTCCTTTAGTGAATGGGAGGCCCACATCCTTTTTTAAAGGGAGTAGGGTATTTCAACAAGGATGAACCCTATCCCCTTTATTATATATCATTATGCCTGAACCATTGAGGAAGTTGGAGGTAGAGAGACGAATTGGAAATCTTCTAGGAATTAAACTGGTTAGGGGAGTTAAAAGTATGATTCACTCACAATTTGCACAGGATAGAATCCTATTGGGGGGAACATCTACTATAATGACTTTGATATTCAAAAGAGTTTTAGATATATTGATAAATGCATTGGGTAGTAGAGTTCACCATAACAAAATTGAAATCTATGGGTGATGTCGTCTTTTTTGTTCTTTGAATACACAGTCACGTCGTCCAAGTATACCACTACACATATATTAATCAATCCCCGAAAAGCTACGTCCATGGCCCTTTGAAAGGTTTCTCCTTCATTAATCGACCCAAAGGGCACGCGTTTATACGCAAAAGTTACCCACTTGGTTCAGAAGGTAGTTTTCAACCAGTCTTCTTCTAAAACTAGAACCTGGTTGTAACCTAAAAAACCATCTAGAAGGGAGAAAATCTCAGAACCAGACACGGTCTACAAGAGCTGTTCCATCTGTGGAACTGGATAGTTATCTTTTTCTGATGCTCTGTTAAGATTTCTGAAATCTACACATAAGATAATTTCCCATACTTTTTCCTGACAGGAACCAAATTTGCTACCCAGGCAGAGTGTCTAACCTGAAAGATAATCTTAGCATCTAATAATTTCTTTAGCTATTGATACATGAGGGGTTCCAGAGATGAATGGTACTTCCTGGGCTTCAGTTGAAAGGGTTTTACTTTGGCTTTCAATGAGATTGTGTGTTGAATAATGTGAGTTTCATAAGTTTTCAACTCTTGGTTGGACCATGCAAAGACATATTAATATTCTCTAAAAAGTTTAAGATAGGCTTTCCTTTCTTCTCCGGACACTGTTTTTCCTAGATTTGTATTCTTAGGGTTCTCTGGGGTTCCTAGATTTATAGTCTCGTATATGGGACATGAGCTCCATGTTTTTGTGTTTGTTGACCCTTTAAATCTTTCCCTCAGGTTGAAAAGGTTTTCCAAATTGTCTACCCCTCTCGGTATCGTGTGAAACTTTGGTTTGTTACTAGAGTGATCTGTTTCGCCTCTTTGTTCATGGGAATCAATTTCTACTAGTTTCTCTTGGAATACTTCATTGTTAATAGACAAGTCCTTAAATTTTTCTTATTGGTTAGGAAGTCTATAATCTGTTCATCTCCTTCAAAGACCTTCCAATTAGAAATATTGTTGGGCACTGATGGTTTGTAGAGTAGTTCCATAGTGAACCTGGAGGCTTCATAGTCTTCTAAAGGGGATAACATCGAGGTTGCAGTGGCTAGGGAATCAACAAGAGTATTCTTTGTCCTGGGAACCACTGTAATATTAAAGGCCTCAAAATGTTCTATTAGCCTATGCAATTCATGTTGATAATTCTTGAGGTGGGGTGAGTTGCAATGTATAGTAGTCTTTACTTGCTTGACAATAATTTCAGAGTCCCACAAAACTTTTAGTTCTTTAACGTTTAAGTCTATGGATTTCTTTAGTCCTTGCACCAAAGCTTAATGCTCGATAGTATTGTTAGTGCATTCAAATTCTAGTTAACATGATAGGAAATTCCGCTTCCCCTTTGGGTCAATGAGGATACATCCTTCTATCGACCCTTCTTGTGATTTAGACCCATCAAAGTATAGGGTCCAGACTTGTGAGCAAAATTTATCGGCTCCTTCATGCCTAGTTACTTCCTCCTCTCCGCATACCTTGTATACGGTTTCCAACAGAGGTTCTTGGAAGAAGGGGATTTCTTCTGCTGCTACCAGTAGATTCACTTGAAAATCCATTTTGAAGTTTTAAGTGAGAGGTACATTAGATGAGAGAGGAGAAAAATTTCCGAAATCAAAATTGCAGGAGTAGTTTCTTAGCATAGGGAATTTTGTCGACGAGGGTTCATTGAAGGCTTCTAAATCGGTGACAATATGTTTGAGATACCTTTCCCCATCGATCCTAATCATGTTGGCATGTCCCTTTAATGGAAACTAGAGGTGAGCCCAGTCTGTGCTAAAGTATCCATTCGACTTCTTAGACCAATCTCAACTAAGTAGCAGTCCATAAGCTTCTGGTATATCCACTATAATGATGTCAATTACTTGAAAAATTTTCGGGTGTGTAGCCATTCTGATCATGACATCCTTGAGTTCCCCAATAAAAATAAATTTTACCTGAGTTCTGTCTAGTTGTATAACGTGTTTATCACTTTTGAGCGGAACTACATTTAATTTCTTGCAGATAGATAATGGAATGACATTAGAGGATGCCCTTGAGTCGACTAAACAATTATGGAGGTTCTTGTTGAAGACTTCAACCGTTAAAAGGAAAGGGTTGGGTCTGTGGGAGCTGGGACCTCCCCTAGGTCAGTGCTTGTTATAGGGGCTTCTATTGACTTTAAGGATTGTAACAAAAAATCCTTTTGTTGAGGAATTCTAGACATGTCCATGACCGACACATTAGCCTTCAACTTTTTTAAGTCTTCCACTATGTTGTAGTCTAGCTTGGGTGACTCCTGCGTATGGATGTTTATATGATTTCTTTGGGAGACAAAAGGTGCTTTCGGGTGATCGACTGTTTGTTTTCCCCTCGAAGATTAGACAATGGTAAGGTCATTTGAGACTGGTTGACCTTTACTTTACGTTTGCACCGCCAAAACCTCAGTGGGTGGTTCTTGAACATCAAATACATCATCAGAAGGCATTGACAAGTCAGGATCCCACAAAAACATGGTTGTTTTTTCCAGTAGCTCAACTTCCTCTTGATCGACGATGTTTGTCGTTGAGCCGCTTGATTGTTCGGTGAGGGAAACTTCATCTAGGAACCGATTGTCCATTAAATTAATAGTGTGCACCCATTAAGGACAATCTCTTTCATAATGTTTCTCTTGATGATACGTACAGAAAGAGTCAGATGCTACATTACCCAGATCAATGTTTAAGTTGGTTGGGGGAGGTTCAATCACTTTGAAAGGTGGGTTTCTCTTGAAAAAAGGTTTATAGGGCCTTTGAACTTGGTTTCCTTCCCCAACACTTCTCTTGATGTCTACGATTTCATTTGAGAGTTTCTTTATCATCAGTTGTAGGTCTTCTATGTCTCTGCTTCCCTTTTCAAGACCTTGTTCTATTTCTTTTCCCGGAGGTCTAGTCAACAATTGTCCCCTCCTAGGCGGAGGTTGAAATTCTTTCTTAACTAGTGAGACCTGACCCTCTTTGCATCCCTTCATTTGGAACTCAATCGTTTTCGCTTCCTCAAAATTTTCAGCTAGGGTATGTTTGGAAGCCCTTTTCACAGACATAGAAATAGATGCAGGGAGAGCATTAGTATATACCTCAATTTGCAGATTCTGAGTAGGTTTAGCTTCGGGTTGAAATTTATTCAAGATAGTGGTGAAACGTTGATTGAAGTCTTTAAACTTCTCTTTTGAACTCATGGTGGCGGTGAAGAGTTCAACCATCAAAGCTTTTGTGATGGTTTCTTCATCAAATTTGTCTAAGAAATCCTTTTAAAACTTGGTCCAACTAGTTATGGCCCCTACGGGAAAGTTAAAATACCAAGTCGAGGCTAAATTCTCAAAGGTATAGGGAAAAATTCTACATACTACGCCCTCATGCTATACGTTCATCAGTCTTATCGCTAGTATGAATTTTTTAATATGGTCTTTAGGTAATCTGGAGGTTTCAGGGTCAAAATTGGGAAGTAGTTTTTCTGGATGTCGAGGGAGGTTATGTACCAGTCCTGGGATTTCCAAAGCATCTCTGTATAACCAAGGTTGGTTATTTGGAGGTGGATTTCCTCTCTCTTCGTTATTATCGTTATTATCCTCCATGTCGTCTTCTTCCGAAAGCGAGTGATCCAGGTTAAACCCTTCTTCTTTATATTCAAAATCGTCTTGTTTAGAGTATTTACCAGCTGGTGTTTCAGGGATTAGGTTAAGGGGTTGTTCGATCTTAGCGAGGGAAAAATCTATCATGTCTTCTATTGTGTGAAAAAAAACCTCGTCGGGGGTATCGACCACCGGTCTTATTACTTGTTTTCTACGAGGAATTAACGGGGCTAAGGGAAATGATCCAATTTGTCGAGCATAAGCTCTTGTGATTATTCTAAATTGCTTCAACTCCTCGTGGGGAAGAGCATAAGGTATTTGAGGGAATAGGTTTTATTCCTCGTTCTGGAGTGAGTTACTCGTTTCGAGAGTACTCTTTATATGTGGATTGTATTGAGACTGACTAGCCATGCATGTGAGATGTTTTGAATCTGTTGGCTATGCGAGATACTATATCAACAACGTTGTTATCCATTCATTCTTCAAGCCCTCCTTCTAGCGCCAATTTTGTTGAGGGGTCCTAAATCCCTTTAACTCAACAGCAGGAACCAAACCCTCCACAGAGGCCCAATTAGACTTTCCAACATTTGATGGTGGAATGGTTCTCCAAATCTTTCTATCTAGCTAATTTATTGATGGGCTTTACGTAGTGATTGACATGATATATTGCTATGAAAGTTCCTTCTTCAATTTAAACATTCTCTTTTGTCTTTTCTTTTATTAGGTGAGTCCGATAAAATGACATGTGATGGTATAAACCAACTGGTGGAAGGGAGTCTTAATTACTAAAGAAGGTCGAGCTTGGGATAACCCTCGTACTCAAGCATGCATACAAAGATATTCACACCTGTTACAAGCCTAGTACTAATACATTAACTTGTTGGTATTTCAATTATTGACTGAGATACAATTATTGTAAGAAAATACGCATGTAATAAGATGATGGCAAGAAAAATAATTTCCTTAGCTCCAACATTAATCACACATTAACAAAACGATTTGCTTTCCATAATTAAGAACAAGAACTGCAAAAACTGTTGAAACAGATAACTTATAAATATATTAAGAAACTCTTACTCGTTACAACATCAATTACTGAAATAAAGTTGGCAGTAATTCCTCAATCAAATCACATAATGCCTTTGACGAAAAACAATATTTTGTCTCCGATCCTAAACAAGATATCTCAATTAAGGTAGTTCATAAATAGTTCTTTACAATTCCAAAAAATAAGGGTCTTTCCAAAAACCATCGACCTTTTCTAAAAGGTCAATCCATTTATTTATAACGAATCACTAACTAAAAATAGCTAGTACAAGTGTAAGTTAAGTAAAAAAAAATATCGCCACGCGGCGCTTGATATCTTTGTTCTCTGAGAATCATCTCAAGGTTTTACAAGGAGTGGATGACTCTTCTTATATTCTTACCACTTGACGAAGAGATCCTCGTATGTGTTTGCATACGGGAACCTGTGCTGGTCCATCGGGGCTGAAATAATTTCTTTTACTTCTACAACCCGTTCTCTGTATTTGACTATTTTAATACTCAACCGCTGCAGAACTGCACGAGCCTTGATCAGATGCTCCATAAATTGTTGTACTTGATCCGATGCCATACTTGCCACCTATGCGATCTCCGTTTTCCACGCCGAGTCTTGTTTTGCATGTCGCTTGACTATTTCATGCAAGTCGACAAAGTCTTCGGGTGAGCTGAATTTTGGGAGGCCGATGCCTTTCATCTCCTGATTAATCTTTTCCTAGCATTTTTCGCACTCGAACCACTTCTTCTGTATCTCCCACTGAGGTTCTTGGGCCATCTTTACCCAATATTCGACTTCTTTCCTAATCCGAGTGATGTTTCTCTCCCTTAGCATCCAAACACCGTGCTATTCTGTGTATCGACCCTTTTGTATTGCATTGATGTAATCAATCCTTTCTACCGCCTAGTATGATTTTTCATACCACCTTTCCACGTCCTTGCAAGTTGCTACTGTCATAAGGGTATCTTCTTGGAAATTGGCTATACCTACAGTGAAAAGGTGTCGTTCATTTGTGAATTTTGCATAAGCATCCTGGAACTCACTCCTCAAAAACACTGTGGCCTGTGTGGAGCCTTGATAGTATTTTTCCAAATGGCACATATTCTTCAAATCCTTTAGCGCAACGACTAGTTCCTTTTCATCTCTCCTTGATCTATCCAACGTGGCATCTGTGATAGCCATCCCTGCACCGATAATCTCAAATGTATTGGCTTGTTTTGTGTTAAACAAATTCTCCTCCGTGGTGATGAGAATAAAGCTATCTAGCATGAGCCTTCTCTTCTTGGTGGTCCTCTTCATGATAACTTTCCTCTTCTTGTCATAGGCGATCACCTGTATAACGGAGACCTCATCAACAGGCTCATGGATTTGTTGTTCTCCCCAAGTTTGAGTGTTGCCCAGGCTCCCTGCTGTGTGTATCTATTCTAGGATTGATTCCTGAACTTATTTCATAGGTTCCAATGGCTCGACCTTCGTTTGTTGTTCATCGGCTAGTGAGGTATCGACCAAAATTGAAGAACCAAGGGTAGGTTCGATACTTACTTGGTAATCGATTGTTGAGGTGTTGATCCCTTCCCATTGAACTTCCTCTTTTTGACCACCCGATCCTAGATCATCCATCGAGTTGTCTTTTGGGGTCCCCGACAGGTCAAGCAACTCAGTGTCTAAGACACTTTCGACCTCATGGTCGCTCTGTGGAAGGTTTTGAATTGGAGCATCGAGACTTGGGGTAGATGCTTTCTCGGGTTTCTTCTCCTTTGTAATCGGTACTGGAGTTACCAGGGAAACCTTCGAACTCTCCTCATCATCATAGATAGTTATTAGGTCAAAGAAAGGGTTTGGTACACCTGTTCCACCTGGCGTCCTTGATACCTCAGGCTGGGTTGGAATTGTCATTGGTGATCTGATCAGTAGTGATGGAACTCTAGGGTTTTTCGGACTAGTGATTTCTTCAAGTTTTATTGACTCTAAGAAACTTGGATCTCCTATGCTTGTGATTGGATTTCCTGCGGGGATCCTTATCATCTCTACAAGATCAGGATCCTTCTGTAACTGATCAATGATTATCTGCGCTCCTTCTAGTAAGAGAAATCCTATCCTTTGTGCCTTTGTGGTCTCTGCTGCTCTGACTACTTCCCTAACTTTGAGAGCCTCTTGAGCCGACTGCTCTATTGTCTCCACCTATTCATCCATGCTTATAGCCTTGAACGTGGTCATGTTCAGGTTGGATTTCCTCTGTACTACCTCCTCCTAGTCCTGAGCGCATTCTCTAAAAATATCATCCTCAAAATTGTCATGCGCGTATGGTCAATAGGATGAAACTTGTGAAGCATGTTGGAGGATTAGGCCCTTAGGATCGTGCTTGCGAAACCGACCTGTCAGGAAATTGAATTGAAGCTAAATCAACCCTTCTTGTTTGTATTGAGTAATGTCCTTCACTAGATAAAACACCACATGGAAGTCGTAGGGTATGAAAGCTTGTTTATTGTCCTTGACTAGTGTGGCGTTATAGCCCTGTAGGATAGTCTGATAGCATATTTATCCCACAATGAGCTGGTCTGGGACGTGAGAAGGGAGTAAATGTTGTGCTCCAGTGGCCCCAAACACCCTAATATAAGTTGTGTGTTCTTCTATATACTAGTGGCCTACCTTTGATATCACTTTCTTGGCTGCTGCGGACAGCCTTGGGAATTCCTTTTTAAATAAAATAAAATAGACTCGGGCGATGAATTCATCGCAAATAAGGGCATGGGATTTTTTGTACCTGATCTCCCATAGTATGCTAAAGTAAACATGAACAGGCAGTTTCACAACGTGCCAACTTAAATTCACGTCGACGAAGACATTTCTTGCATAGATAACATCGAGTAGGTACAAGGCCATATGAAACATAGGAGCTTCTCCTTCTTTTGGCGTTTAAGCCTGCACTACACAGGTGCTCAGTTGCTTGGACATGATCACTCCCCAGTTGAAACTACTCCCTGAGATATCCACAATGTATTCTAGGGGCATCCATGCTTAAGAGAACTTGGAGTAGTCCTTTTCTCCATACAATCTGCAGATTAGATCCATCAAGTAGATGTATGTCTCTCTCAGGTTCGTTGTCCCATACCAGCCATTGCTCTGGTTTGTAAATTTCTTTTCCTCCTTCCACCATGAGACCATCAACCGTCTGGTGTCATGGAATTCGTAGAACTTCACCACAAATTCTATGTTCAACCACTCTTCTGGGTCCCTGAGCTTGTAGTACTTCTGAACTTCTGTCGGGAGAAAAAATCTGACAAACCCACCATTCTCATCGTTGATCAGGCACTTCTGAGCATCTGTATGATCGACCAACCAACTCAAAACCTCAATGCATGGGAAAAATGGAGTTCAACAGGCTACCATGTGCAAGCACGACCGTCAAATGTTCAGGAAAACTTGATCATTGAGCACCCTTACATTCAAGTCGTTGAGTGGGATATACTCTGGGTAATCCACCCAATTGAATTTGTTGAATAGGTCTCGCCACTATGGGCGCATTATTTTGGATCCAGTGGTCACTTATGCATCGCCGAAGACTGGTGGTTGAATGAATGCTTTCTTCATCGAGGTTTTAATGACCGGCTCCACCCTGGGAGCGTATTCTATCTGCCTCGCAGTACCAGGAGAAGAACCCTCACCAATTTCTACCTCCTTTAGCTTAGGTGCTCTCGACGAGCGTCTGGTCGTTGGCTTCCTTGGAGGCATTTTCCCTGCAGCTAGAACACAGTTAGAGACTGTATAAAAAATCAAATGCATATATATAACAAATTACGATCGCTGAATTGATAAAATTTAAGACATAGCTCTGTTGTTGGTTTAACCTGGTTTTGATGGTCTGAGAGTCAACACAGTCTTGAGATGCTCACTTTGCTTCTTCGAATGCCCTGGAAATGGAAACTTGTGCGCAAAATAGAAGTGTTCGAAGTCATTTTAGTGATTAACATAGATGAACTTACCTTGCCGCATTAGTTATTCAATTCAGGATATGAGTGCGGTTCTACAAAAATTTTCGCCAGATCTTCATTACGTTTAAAATTAAATTCAATCGTAGGTCGACGATGCGAGTGCGGGTTATAATGTGGCCTATCGATGATTTCAAATTCCTGTTGTTCAATCGACACACGTGGTAGAAATGTATGCGGGGTGAAGCATTAACTCACCTATTAAATGTCAGAATCTGATCATATCTCGTGCTGAAAACATCCCATCGTTTCACTAATCTAGTTGGTGGATCGAGGGTTGGGGTTTCTCTTTAAAAACTTTTCATTGATATCTCCTTGCAAAAGCTTTGACGCTGATCCATATTGTCATACAGAGCTGAAGTTGCAAGGCTGAATCAAAGGTGTGACTAGGACACAAGGAACCTTAAAATGACTCGGGATGAAACTAAACCGTACTACACCCCTATGCGACAAAGACACGTGGCACTTGAGACCAACGTCTTCGTTTACTCGTGTTATTCAGAATCGGGGAATTTTCCTTAGCTAATCGTTCTAACAACATATCCTACCCCTCCGATGCCGAAAAGTATCAAGGATCAATGATTGACGATAAGCTTACCCAAGTGCTCCCGGATCAACTCTCTCGAAAGTTTTCCAATGCCGAAAGTGCATCGGGGATCGATGATCGCAGATGCGTCAATGTGGAAATTTTTAGTGATTTAACTCTTCGATATTTCGCTGACCCCAAACCAATGCATCTGTCATCGGCTATCTGGGGTTTATCATGGCTCATGTCAACATTTAGTACTCTCGTATTCTGCTGACGCCGATGGTGATCGACTATCTCCTGAAACTGTGTGGCGAATTACTAATGCAAACTTACTCCGCCATTTACCGACGTCGATGGTGCATCGGAGATCGACGATTATTATTATTGTGCGACCATTTTACCTGCTTGGTTTTTTCCTACGTTGAACGCAAGCACACTGGTCACAGTGTTAGCTTCAAATTCTTAGTTAGAATGCCAATTTCTTTTAGACACAAGGTTTCATTTAACAAGTTCAAACAAATCCGATTCAATCGATAAGAGTCATGACAATAAAATAAACCATCATCCATAGTGAGCTTAATTCAGACAATAAAAAAAAGAAACAAGTGGTACCCAAAAATGATAGAATTTCATAAAAATATTTTAGCGTGTGTTGAGCGCTCAACACAATGATCAAGTGGATTTTGGAGGTGACACTTTTTCGATGAAGATTTTCCATAGCGTCAATTCCTCAAGGATGGAATATATTCTCTTTAACTGAATCTTTTCCAGTTCTAGTTCCATGTTACAAATTAGAATTATGATTTTTTCTTTAGTACTTCTATGAAATTTCCAATTAATAGGATAAGTTGTTTCGGCTTCACTATTCTCTTATCGAGCATTCCTTGATCAATTTTTTTTGTGGCTTCAATAGCCTTCATGCTTATATTCCTTCTGGTATTGACATGTTCTATCATTGTATGTGTCAACCCGGCTTTTCCTAAGTCTTCTCTATTTTCCATCTTGAACTGTTCTAGTAGCTCCTCGGACGCTCCATAACTTTCTGCTAGCTTGATCCACCTTCATCTGAGTATTTTCCATGTTATTGAGGATGGATTTTCTTGTTTCAAGTAAAATTTGATCTTTGATATTCTACTTATCTATATACATCAACAGGATGTTGGGAGGGTTATCACAAACATCATGCCATTGAACGATATGGTCATATGCATTTTTAACCTTTTGATATTTTTCTTTAATGGCATTCATTTATTGGAATACTTTCATGTGGTCTAACCAATTCTTTTGAAGGCTGTGCAATAAGATAAATAATTTTTTCTGCATCTCTCTCAGTGTTTCATTTTCCTCGATGGCCTCTTCTTCGATTACTTCTAGGGTCACTATTTTTGTCTTGTTTTCTTCTATCTCCTTTTCCAAAAGATGGTTGTCTTGCTGCAATTTTTTGATTTGTTCTTCTATCTTTTCATTATATGCACTAATTTATAATATTTCCCCCTTTAACCTTGCAAATTCTTGATCATGCACAACTTTAAGTTTGTTTGTTTCTTCCTGGTGCATCTTTTGGTTTAAATTGATCCTTTTCTCAAATTATGTTGTCAAGTTTGTTTCTTTAAGCCTCAATTGTTTCTCTAGCTCTTCTCTGTGTGACTATTTTTTTGTTGTGGCTTCTCTCCTAAATTCACTGGACGCATCTTCCTTGATTGTATCAATGGAAACTTCAAGCTCCACTATTCTTGTTTTTGTTGTGTCCAAGGATGTTGTTACTTCATAGATTGACATAACATTAGCACAAACAAAAGTTTTGAGTCTTTGAGGTTGCTTGTAGTGTGTTATATTTGGGGTCTGATCTTGCTTTCCACTTGATAACCCATTCATTTTCCCCATGACTAGCATCAACTCCTTCTCTCTTCCTCTTGGTTGTCCTTCTTTCAATGGCCTTAGTTTTGTG
Source organism: Picea sitchensis (assembly GCA_010110895.2). NCBI lineage: Eukaryota > Viridiplantae > Streptophyta > Pinopsida > Pinales > Pinaceae > Picea > Picea sitchensis. The sequence goes on along the minus strand of SNQJ01S0004902.1, from coordinate 112,872 downwards.
GCTATTGTAATAGTCACCTACAACTACAATTGTACCTTCGATACCAATACCCGTAGATGTGGCTGAAAGACTCCATGTGATGACTACTAGAGGAGTGCACTCTTCCATAGGAACATTGCATATTCTTGTGGTAGGGTTTATGGTCACAACTTTGTTATATTATCCAGGAACTTTCTCTCCGGATTTGGAAGCATTTCTTTTCTCCTCATCTTTTTTCTTTTTTCTTTCTTCCTCTATTTGGGTTGTGCCTTTTGCTTCTTTCTTCTTACGCTCTGTCTCAACTGATCCTTCCCCATTATTTCCTTCAGATGATAGTTCTATTCGTTTGTTCTATTCTAGATCAATATTTCCTTTCTCAGCCTCATCCTTCTTTCTCTGTTGATATATCTTTTTTGCTTCCTTATCCTTCATTGTTATTTCTTCTTCTTTCAGTTTTTTTTCACGTTCTTGAGCCTCCAGCCTTTCTTTTTCTTTTTGCAACAAGGTTTTGAACTGGTCTATCCTCAAGACTCTGTATTCTTCTTCCTCTTTTCAAAATTTTTCTTGGGTTGTTTCCGTGGTGAGTCTTTGTATTACCTCTTCAAAATATAAGGCTCCTCTGAAAATATCTTCCGCAAAATTGACTTGATGCACTACCTGTGGATCTAAGTTAATGGCCCTCATATTGTCATACACCAAATTTTGAGGGTCATGCCCTTTATCGTTTGTAACACATAGTCATAGATATTTCATGGTTTCAGCCTCCTTTTCATCTTGTTTCTTATTCAACAATGAGTATTGGCCAATGTGAAGAGGGAAAATGGTCCAATATTTTTTGTTCTTCTCTGACAAGTAGGCATTGGCTCCTTTTCTACTATATGGTATGCAATTTCTCTTGCCAAAAATTTATCGAAGACACATTTGGGTAACAAATGTGGTGGTATTGTGGCTCCATATATCCTTATGAAGGTATACTATTTCTTCATGTACTAGTCTCCTATCCCTCTCAAAGATTTGATAGCTCCTAGTGAAATTTTGTGTGGGTGAACACCAAAAATGGCCTTGTGCAAGGGAGCGAGAAAATAGTCACACAGATCATAAAAATGTTCTTTATAGTTTACTTCCCACAATTGAGAACAATAAACATGTATTAGGCTCCGATCTGGGTTCCAAGCCCAATTGAATGCCATAAATAAGTTAGCTACACAAATCACATCTATAAGGTATGTTGACATATAAAAACCAATATTTTTCATACCTTGAGGTTCTCAAACTCAATTTGCAATGCTGAATGTTAGGATACCATCCCAATTGAATGATTTTATGATTTTGGCCACTATGTAGTTCATAGGGAACCATTCCATCCTGAAGTGAGTTCTTGTCTCCTCGCCATAGAGTCTACAAATCATTGCATTTAACATTATGTAAGGGTCCTTTAGATACTGTGTTGGGACATATGTCTCACCTTTATTCAATGGCCATTCTTCATCCACAAACCAATCTTCCATCAGATTTTTTAAATCATTATGATCGACCCCAAATTTTTCTAGGAACGATTCATCCAGTGCAATAGTGGATTATGGGGTTTTATACCGAAACTTAATGTCTTCAGTCTTGAGAGATGCAATCCGTACACCTGAAGCATTACTACAAACCTTGTGTCCTTTTGCAAATGGGTAAAACACCATTTGGAAGCATCATTGTAGGGGAAAGATCTGGGCGAGTGACCACTGTGTGAATGTCTCTCTTGTGGATATTCTAAAATTCATCGATGTCTTCATCGTCAGACAAGAAATCCTCATTCTAGAACATCTCATGGATTTCATAGTAGTTGGGGTGATACTCCATTCCATCGTTGCTATTTGTGTCAAAAATATTGAGTGAGTCTAGTCCATCAACAGGAGAAGGAACAATATTTATTTGGGCTTTAACCTTCCTAGTCTGCATTCAAGACATTTCATTACATGTTCAATACAAATGAAATTAATTCAACTTTGAGATGTTAAAGAGGGTAGCAATAACTATGATAATATGCAAAACAAAAACTTACCCGTGACTCTAAAGATTATAACCAAAAAACTAATCAATAGGCCTTCACAATAGTTTCACTGGTGTGCTTCTTGCAATATCACAATCAATTAATTTGATTTATTCTAAGCAGAGTTATAATATTCCCCAATTTACCCAACCCCTTTACAATTAATACAAATTGTGTTACAACTTTGACTGAGTCAGAGTTGTACGATGAGCCATAAATATTTCTTGGTATACAACTCAATAGTTATGATCATTGTCATATCATAGATAAGGTGGATTTAATAAGGAGAGGGGAGTGTTGATATCATCGCCGATGAAAAACAACACAAGACTTATTTAGTAATGGTGGCGAGGAAAAATTATGACGAAAACACACTCACATTAGGGGAATCTCGAAAAGTGTTGAAATATTTCTACGACAATGAAGGATATGCTATTGGACTACATACGAGAACCTTTCCCATTAGTTTTTCGTCACCAAATAAACAACTTACGTGTAAGGTCAAAGAAAAGGGGAAAAGTAACGACGGAGAAATAGTTGTCGAGTGTTGGATTGATCTTGGTCGTCTAATGGCTCCAAGGTTATATCGTCTGCAATTTATTTCGAGCGATATTGTTGTTGGTAGTTTTCAAATAGAGAACAAAGGTAAGCTCATGTTATTCTTCGACGATGAAAGATTTCGATGAAATGCTCGAGCCGAAGGGATATTTCCAAGTGTGAGAAAAAGGTGTCACGATTGTTATATCATTGTAATAGGGTCAGGACAGAAAGGCGAGAACCCATCTTGTGATCGTACCATATTAGTACCAACCCCCTGGAAACAACAACGTAAACAACTACGTCATTGATATCGTTATCAATGAAAACGTTAGCTTACAATTAACCAGCCCCTAAAACAGTTCATCGATGACGACGTTGTTAAAGCATCGTTGTTGGGACTGGAAAACATTAATATTTCTGGAGCCAAGATTAGACGATGTTAATTGAGGTCATAATATTAAGGAGGTGAGGGGCCAAGTAGTTGTGGGTGGTTACAAATTTAAAAGGGTTCAAATTAGATGGGGAAAGTCACATGAAGAGTCTGTCATGATGGATTGGAGTAGCAAGTGGTAGATTATACATTAAATATGTTTCAACATCTGCATATAACATCAATCTAATAAATTAATAACCATTAGGGTAGAAAGCGTAGTAACTTGCAAAAATTTGGTAGTGTGGGTACCCAATAAAACTCAAGAATTTCATTGGGTTGTTGTGTAAGTCACAACAAAAGGTGACTTGTTGGGAGAACTAGTTATATTTGTTCCAAATTTACCCCCAGACCGTGAATCTTTAATTGTGTAATTTCTGAAAATTTGAGAAGTGGATATGTACTATGGACCCCACAACAATTGTTATTTCTAAAATATTAGAACGTAGTACAAGCCTGAATGATCTTCAGGATAACACCAGTGAGAGAATTAAGGGAGGCACCCAAATTATACATCTATGAGGATCAAGACACCACATAAGCCTATTCCCAATTGTTTGACAGACCGATGTGTGATCCTCATCTCTTTTTTCCCGACATTGCTTCAATGCTAGCGAGCATTCATAGCCCCGATGAATTTTTCTTGGTATCATATAAGCATGGCCCCACTGCCAACAAGTGTCCATAGACTCGATGAGTTTACTTGTACTTCCCACATATTTATTAGTGCTTTTAACTTCCCATTTTTTTAAATTGTATATTTCACCCTATAGATTTGTATTTTATGTAGCATTTCTGCGTAATGGGTGTTTGGGAAGTGGGATGATACAAGAGTTTCTTTGATATGCAAGTCTCAGTCACTCTTTCAACTTCATGGGTCCTTTCCAAACAAATTTTTCATTAGGGTGGTTGGGAATAGGGAAGTCTCATGAGCATTATCCTGAAGACATTAGTGGCTAGTGCATGTTCCTATTTATGATTTTGTGGGTCATAAGTGAGAGCGATCACATAGATAAAAAAATCTCCTATAAGTTTAATCATCTAAATCTTCTTTTAAAACACAATCTGAGTATTTTCTGATAACATAGACTCCCAAACTCTTCCACTCTATGAGACCATAAGTTATAAACTCGTTTGCTTCTATACCAGATGTAAGGTGAGTCATCTTTACCAAGTCACTCTTATGCGGGCTGAGTGCTTAGATTGTGACACAAAATCCGATCGGAACAAGTTAGAGAAATCCTTATTACAGTGGTAAAGTAAATACAACATGGTAAAGCAAGGAAGGAAATTTGAAAATATTTACAAACAAAATAGAAGGGAACCTACTATGTACATAGCTACATCACTTGGGGTGATTATGAGAAGTACTATTTAAGCACTTTTCCATTGACAAGGATCTCCTCCTTGTCTCCCTCCAATGAACCAAGTTTAAAATTTCCCGGTCCAATCTTTTTGTGGATTTGAAATGGGCCTAGCCAAAGTTTCTAGAACTTGGT
>SNQJ01S0004902.1:97180-108376 GCA_010110895.2 Picea sitchensis | reverse complement strand
GTGTGGAATTTAACCCCTTTTCCCTTTTATCATTAAATTAGTATATTTTAAGTTATCAAAAAGATAAAACAATTAATTCCCTCTTTACATTTTATATCCACGGATTTTATTTTTTATGAATAAATTAAATTTCTTACTCCCTTCATGTTACAAGATTTCACGAAGATCATAATTATTATTTAAGTTGTTTTTATTTTTATTATTATTATTTTTTTTATAGAAGAAAAAATTTTACCACTAGCGTAATTTAGACTTAGGCCTTAAATTTCGTACTGGGGGACATTTAATTATGGAAATTGTTTTAAAAATTACTTAACATGTTATTTGTCTTAAGGCCATCTAGGTTCATCCCTCTATCATCAACAACGCGACGTGCCCTTCAGGATGCACTAGGTGCTCCAAGGGTGCCACTCACCTCATTTGTTCCCTTGTGCGATGTGCCCTTCAGGACGCACTACGTGCTCCAAGGGTGCCACTCGCCTCTTTCCATTTTTCTTGCGCGATGTGCCCTTCAGGACACACCATGTGCTCCAAGGGTGCCACTCGCCCCTTGACTAACTTGGTAGATATCAATAACCCCTAGAGTCAATACTCTGGCAGGTGAACTTGTGGGAGACTAAGGGCCTCTAAGGAAGAAGGCCCCCGCCTTATTGCGTGCCCCTTAGAATCATCGTGAGCGACTGTCGCAATCTTCCCTCACGGCATCGTGGGTTCTCTCGAACTAAGTAATCGTTAACCTACAGTTCGAGCCACGGCGGGAGTTCTAGTAGGCTGTGGCAGGGCTATTGTCCACACCTCTCCCTCAACATCTCTGGTAGTCGTGTGTGACCCCTTTACTCCATATGTGAGTCTGGTCGGCAAGCTATCATCAGTCTGCATCATCAACAAATCATGTCAGAACATATCCATATCATATCATCCAGTCAGATGCACTAATATCACAGTAAAACAATCAAACCCCAATGGCACACTCTTTGACTCGATCCGAAGTCCAAGGGGTTCCATCGATGCCTCTGCATCCTCGAGGTCCAAAACCCTGCACACTTAGTAAAACCAAGTCAATAGCACATGTCTATGTCAATGTAGTAAAACAACATGTCATCAACCCATGACGCCTCATAATCGAAATCAAAAGTTTTAATAGCATAAAAATATGGATCACTTGCAAGGAAGTGTCCTCAAAGAATAAGTTCGCTCAGTGCGCCAGAGAAGGATGTTACAGAGCTACTTAAAAAGAATCTCTCTTCTTGGCAGGCTCTGGTAGTATTAGATGATGTAGATCATGCCCATCAATTGGATGCCTTTCTACCGACTAAGCATGCCCTTCATCCCAAGAGTTTAATTTTGGGTACTTCTCGCGACAAGCGTGTCTTAGAAGTGCAAGAATCCTCGAGTCATCCATTTATCAGTTGAAGGGCCTCAATAGACCACACTCTTTAGAGATTTATTGCTCGCATCCCTTCTTTTAGACACATCCACCACTAGGATTTGAAGATCTCGTAGATGGGTTTGTAAACGCCTGCTACGGGTTGTCTTCATGATAATGGAAAAAAAACAAAAAAAACATAAAGAACAAATCATAGAAAAATTAAAATAATAATAAGGAAGCTTTAAAAAAAAACTTTAAAGAACAAATAATTAAGAAAAAATAAAATATTTTAATGGATAATAAATTTTAAGAAAAATAGATAAATAGGAACATCATAAATTAATAAATGAATATATGAAATAAATTAAATTAAAAAATATAAATCATTTTATTATCAGAGAAGAAGAAAAAGACAAGTAAAATGAGAATGAAAATTAAATTGAAATAAACTAAAATATATTAATAACAATAATGAAATAGACTTCATTACATATTGGAAAAGAAAATGAAAGATTAGAGAAGCAATAAGGAACCAATAATTAGAAAAATAAGAAAATGGAAGTGAGATAATAGGAAAAATAAAAAATAAAAAGAGTAAAATGAGAAAGACAACTAGGAAAAGAAAGGAAAATATTTTTGAGTGAATTGATAGATATCAAAAGATATATAAGGAACTTAAGGAGAGGGAGAGGATTAACAAAGACCATAAATTGAGAAGGGAAAGAATACCATGGAGTTGGGGGAACAAATTAAGGGTGATATAAGCAATTGATAATATGATATCAAGATTAGTTTGATGTTAATCAACTTCCAAAGTAATATTCTTGGTGTAGATTCTAATTTCTATTATTGGCAAATGGGGAATTTTAGTCTCAAATAATAAATTGTGGACCAAATATTTTAATTTTAGAAGAGATCTTATTTTTTGCATTGTTTACATATCTTTGTCTTATATACTTCAACTTTAGTGTTAAATTATGGATTTGGTGTTCACTTAGTTATGTTGAATGTGTCTTTTAAGGGGCAGATCACCCACTCTCATTTTTTGTCACTTAAGACCAATGGACATTTACCATAAATGTTTGGAAATCCACTACCATTTGTACCTATCCACCTATCCTCCTATCTCTACCCATGAGTTCCTCTCCATGAGAACAATTCCTAGCTTTTGTCCACCTACTTGTTGCAGTGTAAATGGAACTCCATTCTCAAGAGATTATAAAACATTAATATAATATGTAATGTTAATCATAACCAGGGTTCAATTCTTGACCATGAATCAAACATCTCATACATGTACCACTACCCACAACATTACCATTTAAAGTATATATGTAAAATAAGAACGTTGTCAAAGTCATTGTAGTCATCTACAGACTTGGAAATTTCTCTATTCTTATAAATAAAGGATCGACATTAACAACCATGGGCCCCAAGGCCATTGTATTAAATAGAATATTCCACAACATGTAATTTCTTCTTGTCTGGATAGGTTAGCCATCTCTGTTCATATTCTAACTTTGAGCAACTAACTAGATGACACGTGACTCATTGAGTTTCTCCAACAACATCAATAAAAAACTTTGTCTCCAACATTAAGTGTTGTTTATGCACTCATGATTATATCAATGATTAACTCAATTCCTTTGAGACTTTCCCCATGTTTTTTTTTAATATTTATTACATTAAACATCATATGTTAAAACTGGGTGATATTAAACATAACTCCAAAATTTATAACTAATTTTTAATCAATTCATATCAATTATATTGAACTATGAGAACATGTTTTAACAAAAGTATGCTAAATACTGATCCAAATTGTATATTTCTTAAATGACAATATTTTTTGATAACTAGAATAGGGATACATGGATGTAGGTTTGTTGTTTTTTAGGGTTAGGAATAGTCGAAGTTGCTTGGAGTTTATCTTCCACGAAATATTGGAGTAGAATCATCTAACAATCACATGGGTATTAAATACATTTTACTTTGAGGGGAATTTAATGCCAACAACATCATCTTTGATTTTTATGCACTCTAGCCCATTGATCCCATCTCACCTAATTTTTTTTTTTCACGTTATGATTAAGTTGTACCAGTTACCCACAAAAATGTCTACATACATAACAATCACCTTTAATTCTCGTTTAATCCAATATTCCTCCCACCATATGTCCATTTATGATTAATTCGTTGGAATCTTATTTCGACTACCATCTGCATACGAATGAATAAAAAAAAGGAATTGTTGAATGGATCATGTATTGATTATTCATCTATCATCCAAAAGAAACACATAAACATCATAATCACCAAAACAATTCGGCTTTTTCTTTGTCCTGCTTAAAATAATTTGGTTTGCAACATAGTTACCAACTTAACGAGAACATATCCAATTTTTTACCTCGTTTTTAAAAATGGTGCTACCATCTCCCTTTAGATGATTTTTGGATATTTTAAATTTTTTGATCCATAATGTTTCTACATTTTTTTTTATCTATCATCCAAAAGAAACATATAAACATCGTAATCACCAAAACAATTAGGCTTTTTCTTTGTCATGCTTAAAATAATTTGGTTTGCAACATAGTTACCAACTTAACGAGAACAAAACCCCCGGGGGGGGCAGCTCAATTGAGAAGTGCCGTGAAAATGAAGTTCCATGAGGTTTCGAAGTTCAATTCCCCCGACTTACCTTTGTGTGCCGCTGTGTGGGCATCAGGCACCGAGGTTATAGGGTAGTGGTTGATAACACGGCTAATGTAACGCGAGTACGTGTCCAACTAGTTGTCGATTCCTCCGCATAAAAAAAAAAAAACTTAACGAGAACAAATCCAATTTTTTACCTCGTTTTTTTTTTTTTTTTTTTTTTTTTTTTTTTTTTTTTTATATTTTAAATATTCTTATCCTTAATGTATCCACATTTTTTAATGCTTATTTTTCATCTCTTCTCAATCTTAAAAAATATTTTTACCATTTACTTTTTAAGATTACTACTTTTCTCATATAATTGTGTCTCCTTAATTAATTTTATTGTTCCATACTTTTAAAACATAGGGGAAAACACCATTTTTAACTCATTGTTTACCTTTACCTCAATACATAGAAAAAAAATCAGAAGCTAAACACTATTTTTAATATTTAACAAAAAAATATAATTCATTTTTTTATACATAAATTAAAAACTAAAAACTAAGAAAAATAAAATTGAAATAAATAAAAATTAAAAAGCTTAATTCTCTTAGATAATAAAAAAGATTAAGGAGAAACATTAAAAAAAAAAAACAAATATATAATCTACACTTTAAAAAAAAGTGAAAAACAAATTTATGGCAAAAACTTTAGAAAGTTTAAAACACAAAGAAAATTAAAAAATATATATTAAAAAACAAATTAACATACTTAAACTACAAAAATTTAATAAAAAATCAAAAGAAAATAATTTTTTTTTTTATTAGGAAATTTTAAAAATATGTAAAATTTATGAAAAACAAACAAATTAAAAACACCATGCATCTGTGATGAGAGCCTAGATTGAGACAACTCAAATTACAAGGGATAAGCCCTGGTTCCATCTGTGGGCCAAGGCTTAGCCTGATGGAGGTCGTGGGTGATGCCCAAATTCCCCCATATCTACTCTGGCCCAACCAGCCCATGCAAATAAGCATCGTGGTGTGTCTGGTGATAAATATCACCCCTTTGTGCCCCTGTGAGCTAAGACCAACCTAGGCTGGCTTAGCCCATGGGGTCATGAGCCTGGGCATCCCCACAACACCCTCACACATGTATTTGTAATTTGTTTTTGGTTTTAATTTTAATTAGAATTTTGCCTTTGGTCTCAGACCAATGCTTATCCCTCTAGGCTCCCAGTGATTCTCTCCATCACCCTCTAGCCCCCACCTGCCAAGCCTTGGACCTGAGCTGGCAAATGTCGCAGACCTACTCCACAACAACACCCCCACATGATTTTATAATTTTTATCTTTTATTTTAATTAAAATTTTATGTTATTTCAATTGTAAAATTATATATATATATATATATATATATATATATATATATATATATATATATATATATATATATATTATATTAAATTTGTTTTATATTTGAGTTTTTCTATTTTTACTTTAGTTTTAATTAAAAATTGATAATTTTTGTATTGTAAAATTGCTTTTAATTTTCTCTTTTCAAATTTTGGTTTCTTTTTAACATGTTTAGGAAGTTTATTTTAACTGGTTTTAAATTTTATTTTTATCTCATTTTGATTTTTGATCTTTATTTTAATTAAAATTGATAATTTTTGTATTGTAAATGCTTTTAATTTTCTTCAAATTTTGGTTTCTTTTTTAATACAGTTTAGAAGTTTATTTTTAAATCATTTTTAAAATTTTATTTTTATCTTATTCTTGAATTTTGATCTTTTAATCTTTAAAGTTTTTAGTTTTTCAAGATTTTTTAACATATTTTGAATATGTTCTAATTTAGACATTTTTTAATTTTTATTAAAGTTATATATATATATATACATATATATATATATATATATATATATATATATATATATATATATATATATATATATATATAATTATTTTTAAATTATTATTTTTAGAATTTTTTTATTATTTTTTTTGCATCTTGTTTTTTTAATCTTTTTAAAGATTTTGTTCTTTTTATTTATTTATTTTTAATGTAAATTAAAATTGTATTTTTAATGTAAATTAAAAAACAAAATAAATTTTAAGTATTCATTTGGAATCCAATTTTAAGGATAGTTTTACACACAAATTCACCAACAGCCCCAAATACATGTCATGTGTTACTCTGTTTTGTAAAGATCACTTTTTTTTATTTTAGGTGTTGATTTTAAGGTTTTTTTGAGCTATTGTCTGAAAGCTTCAAGGCCATGTTTGAAAATGTTGTAATTTTGATCCCAAAAAAAAGGGTGCTACCTGTAGCAATTCACTTTTGATTTGGGGTTGATTTTCATTTTATTTACTCAAAATATAGGTTTTTAAAGGCTAGAGTTCTTCGCTTTGAAGTCATAGTTCAAGTCGGTAACTATGCTTTTGCAATACAAAAAATGGATAGCCTTGAAAAAAAATGTTTGATGCTCAAATCCTCCTAAGGACAATTTTTTTCTCTTACATAATTAAATGAAGACCAAAGTTTATAAACCCATAAGAATGAGGAAGAAAGCAAATGAGAATGTTGGTACATAGGGTTTGAACACAAAACCTTCTTGTTTTGAGTGTTTTTATGTATTTAGTGGATCGAGATATTCATGTATATATAAAGGATGATTTTTTTAAGTTGGAGAGTTTTTCTAGATAGATCAAGGCAAGAGGAAATATGTTTTAAGGAAGTCAAAACATTGAGGATCTCGTGAGTCTTTTGGGAGGTTTCAAAGTTACTTGTTTGTAGTTGTTAGTTGTAGGTCAAGAGTTTGATTCTTTGTGATGGTACATATGCTTCATCCTCATTTTCATTGATTAAACACAACACTAACTTTACATTCCACTTGCTTTCCCATGATGTGGCAGTTACAATGAATCACCTCTCCTCTTGTTTTTGTTCATGAAGTTTGAGGCGATGTGTTAATTTTTTTAGTTTCTTCTTTATGTATGTATATGATATTATGATTTAGTCTTCATGTTTAAGCATAAGCTAACATGCCACATAAATTAAGCTAAAAAACAACTTAAACTTAAAATTAATAATTCTCATATCATCGAAGACAAAAAAGATTTGACCATTAAAAAAAGGGACAATAGCTAAGCTAAAAAACAACTTAAACTTAAAATTAATAATTCTCATATCATCGAAGACAAAAAAATATTTGACCATTAAAAAAAGGGACAATAGCCTTGTGGACCCATTTTTTAGAACTTGTAAGTAAAAGTAATGGAGAGACACCAATAATGGTGCACCTTTTTTTAGATGCCATGTCAACTATGAACTTTAAAATTATCCAAAAATAACTTTAAAATAGAAATAAATATTAAACAAAATAAAAACTAATCCAAAATAGCTTACTTTTATGTGAAATCCAAAAATATATATTAATTTGGGTATTGGCAAAACGTTCTTTTTTGTTGTTGTTTAAATTGCATTTCTAAATACATAAATGGATTTAGTGTGTTGAAAAATCTCTGGAACACTTCTATTATACAAATTTAATCACTAGAGCAAATTAAAAAAAAAAAATATCACCGGAAAAAAATCAAAAAGTAGAACCTTTAAACTACACTATTAATTTGTACTTGATGTAACTTAAAATTTGAAAAAAATACTTTTATTTCACAAGTAAAAAATATTTTTAAACATCGATAATTATTTACAGTAAACACTTTTATGAACCACTTATGCTTATAAAAATCTAAAACCCATAAACAATTTAGATTTGTGAAAAACCATGACGGCTCCTAAATCTTCTTCCAAGTTTAATAATTAAAAAACTTGAATAATTCCGTACATAACTAAAGTGGATTAATGTCAAATAATGGAGAACGTGGATGCACTGCATGTCAATACCATTCCATCAACGGTAGGTGAGGAAGACACGGTCACCAACGGTTGGATTTTAGAAGTAGCGGAAAGATTCATTGATTGATTGATTTTAGGGTATGTACGATCTCGAAGTGGCAGAAGGATTGATTGATTGATTGATTTTAATGACGTTCACAAGGCTGAACTACCTAAGGGACCAAGAGAATAACAACCCTAACTCATCTTCACACTTTTTTTGATGTCGTATATTCTGATGTGAATCTTGACTACGAGATTAGCTACGAGATTAGCTATCTGGTTTATCTTATCCTTGTCAAATAGTTGGTGCATGTTGTCCACCTTTAAGTTGTCTTCATACTGACTACGGAGTAGGCTGCACATTCCAGGAAAAAATGCCACTCAGTTTCCACCACACCCTATTGCAAAATATGCAAGTTCTCTACTCCCAAACTTCTTTGGGTAACCTCCCCCTACCAGTCTCACATCTAAGGTGATGTGAACTCATCCTCAACGATGCAACTAACAACCTCACTTTTCCTCTAATAGGTGCCCCTATATATGTTTTCTCACTATAATCACTATTTGAGTTAAACTCCTTGATGTAGTATGTTTTTTTAGGTTCATTGTGATTGTTCCACATGACAGTTCTAAATTTTTCAATTGCAAACTTTTTTATTTCTTCTTTGGTGTTAGGACATTCATGCAACTTTATATTCCACTTATTCAACTTGCAGTAGCTATTTCACCCAATTTTGTTTTACAGTGTGTTTTGTGTACCCAACTCACACATATGGTTAAAAACCGTCGCCTTATAGACGGGGACTGCGAAGCCCTTAGTGGACGGCGTCACATCACATATTCAAAACGTGGAAGCAACGGGGGAGTAATAATTGTTATCCCACATTGTAATGATTTGCTTGGTAGGTCGTAATGATTTTCTAGGTAGGCAGATCTTGAAGCACACATCCATCACATCCTTTTTTGAAAGCCACACACATCTTGCTTTCTGTCTCCCCCAATTTAACGCCTTCCCTATGCTTCAAATTTCTTTTCCAGCGATCTCTCTGCTTGTTTGTGCATCATCGGATTATTATTATAACTTCTATGTCTATTCATCCATTCTTCTTCCACATTCCAATGGCACACCACACAACCACCCCTACTTCTTCTGCGACCCATTACAATGTATTTATAAGCCACCACGGCCGAGATGTCAAGAAATCCTTCGCTGGACATCTCTACCATAGCCTTAATTCCCGTGGATTAAGTCTTTCTTGACCAACCAGAATTAGAACTCATTATTCAAGTAGCCTTTGTCCATGTAGCGATTTTCTCTACAAACTATGTCGAATCGAAATAGTGCCTAGATGAGCTTGTCCTCATGGTGGAGTCGGAAAAGTCAGGGGCTACCATTCTTCCTGTATTCTACAACATTAAGCTTGAGCATCTTCGGTGGATGGAAAAGATAAAGATGGACCATACACTAAATCTCTATGAAAACACGAGGAGAAGAAAAGAAACAACTACCAAACAATTCAGAGTTGGAGAAACGTTCTTTTTCATGTTGTCGATATAAGCGCGTTCGATGGTTGAGCATCTTCCACCATCCTAATCTGTCATAATTTTTAATTTGTAAACCCCTGTTAGTGTTGGATTGGTAATACGTGACAACCTAGGAGGATGTTCTCCCTAGTAAATTTATTGTCTGAATATGAATATCCATGAACAAATCGGAGTTGTTGGAGAAGGTTGTGAAAAATATGTTGAAACTATTGCATGTGGCCAAATATCCAATTGTTTTGCCGATAAAGTTAGAGGATTTTCAAAGGACAGTCCTATGCGTGGAGGAGGAGTGGGTGGATGTTAGGGTTGTGGGGATTGTAGGTGTTGAGGTAGTCAGGAAAACAACCCTCGCCAAATAATTCTTAAATAGTCAGAGATCAAAGGACAAGGGCTCCTCCTTTTTACTTGATATAAGAGAAAATGCAGTTAAATCTTCACTAAATTCTTTGTAGAGTAAACTAAGTAAAGAATTGAAAGTTATATATATCAAAATTGAGAGGCTCGAAGAAGGTATATTTCAACTTTAAAATAATCTCTCTTCTTGCCAGGATCTCGTAGTATTAGACGATGTAGATCATGTGCACCGATTGGATGCCTTTTTACAGCCAATTAAGCGTGTCCTTCATCCAAAGATTTTAATCTTGGTTACTTGTCGCGACAATCATGTCCTTAAAAGTGAAAGAATCATCGAGTCATCCATGAAATACAAGTAAAATGATGAAACCACTGTCACACTCACTGTGAGATATACCACTGTAAACCTGTACCAATTTGTGCCAATAACCTGTAACCAACATGTGCCATTGTCTTGTAACAAACTTGTACCTGTAATCAACCTATACTAATCAAGACCCAACATGTACGTGACCTTTATGTGATGCAACACGCATAGGTATGTGTTATGTTTGTACTGCATCTCGTGTATGTACGTGGCCTGTCTACATTGCAGCTTGCGTACACCTTCTGAAAGCTAGGGTTTTTCACTTTTGTTGAAACTCAAACACTTTGTTGCCTCTTGTCAACTCAACCTACAACCTGTCATTGTGTGTAACCTATAGCTATCAACTTGTACCAATCAACCTGTACTATCAACCATGTACATCAATCACTCACACAACTTGTACCATTACAAGTGCATCAACTATGCACATCACAATACCTCATAACCATCACCAAGACCAAGATGTTCTTTTACTAATATGTCAATATATCTATGCCACATCATCCATATGCCATGTGTCAAACAATACTACTAGAAAGTGCCTCTAAACATGTACCAACCCTGTACCAATCATGTGTCACCAATACTACTAGCAAGTACCTCTAACAATACACCACAGATGTGCTAATCATGCATCAACAAGTCAAACTGTGACTCATCAAGATGTACCAACATCACCATACCATACACCTCATGTATGTGACAACTCATCAACTATATGTCCCAACATGTATCTCAACCATATACCAAACAGATATACCAATGTAACCAACAAAATTCCTCTATCAATACATCACACAATACATGATCCAAATACCATAAACCGTTACATCAAAACATGTGCCAAAACCACAATGTTATGTAGCCTCAAATGTGTACCAATCGTATATCAAGATCACTAACAAAATCATCTCACAATGTACTATAAGATAAACCAATAACACTCACACATGTACCAACCATGTACTACACTAGATATTCCTCAAACTAACCAACAACTTCACTAACACATCACAACCAAAAAACCT
>SNQJ01S0004902.1:75314-92240 GCA_010110895.2 Picea sitchensis | reverse complement strand
TTTTTATGACTTCTAGTTTGCAAGGAGTAGAGTTGGATTATCCCAAAGTTGAGAAACAATCCTATGCCATTTTCAAAGCGGTCAAACACTTCAGACCTTACTTGATTAAATCCAAGACCAAAGTGATTGTCCCTTACCCAGCTGTGAGAAATATTTTAGTACAGAAGGATCTGGGGGGAAAGAGAGCTAACCGGATAACAACCCTTCAAGAATATTACCTTGAAATCAAACTTGCTAAATTTTCAAGGGACAAGGTCTCTGCAAACTAGCACCTGAATCGACACATGATAAGGTAGAAAAGAATGAATTTTACAAAGATAAAAGCCTATTTGAGAGGGAATTTTGTTATATCCCTGCTACTGGGGACCAATGGTATTAGGAGATGAAATATTATCTCACCCATGGAACTATTCCCCATTATTTATAACCTAAGAAAAAAATATCCCCCATGCTTAAGTCTGCACAGTATCAACTCATCCAGGGAGTGCTTTGCCAAAAAAATTATGATGGTGTTTATTTGAGATGCCTTGAAAAGGAAGATGTTAATAAATCCCTATCTGAACTTCATGATGGGCATGTTGGAGGAAATTTTGGAGGTGATACTACAACAAATAAAGTACTTATGGATGCCTATTATTGGCCCACCCTATTCAAAGATTCACATGCATATGCTCGTAAATTCCCAGAATGTCAAAAAGCAACTGGAAGAGAAAAGCAACTCAGTTTCCCACTTCATACGGTTACTATTAAATGCCCATTCCAACAATGGGGCTTGGATGTAATAGGGGAAATTAACTCCAATTCCTATAAATTGCATAAGTACATCATAACAACAACAGACTATTTCACTAGGTGTTCTAAAGAAATCCCTTTGAATATTGTCAATGAAGACCAAGTGATATCTTTCCTTGAATATCGTATCATTACTAGATTTGGTGTACCTGAATATTTAGTCTTTGATAATGAAAAGTACTTTTCCTCATTGAAATTAACTGAATACACATTAGAACGAAACATTAAACCAAATATTCAACTAATTATTATCCACAAGGGAATGGGCTAGCAGAATCGACCAAAGAAATTGGCCTCTAGCTCTCCCAAACTCCCTATGGGATGACATAGTCACACCAAAATCCTCCCTAGGAAATTATCCATTTTTTCTAGTCTATGGACTAGAGGCAACCCTACCTACTCACACCTTCCTACCTTCACTACAACTTTCCCAATCTCTTCAATATGAAGAGTGTCTAATAATGAAAAAATGGCTAACTATGCTCCTCAAACTTGAAGAATATAGGGAAAAGGCCAAAAGGAACCTTATGCAACGTCAAGAAATAATCAAGAGATGGTTTGATAAATAATTTGTAGGAATCAAATATTTTCAAGAAGGTGATCTTGTCCTCAAGTGGGATAAGGCTAATGAAACTAAATAGAAACATACCAAGTTCCAGAAACTCTGGCTAGGCCCATTTCAAATCCACAAAAAGATTGGATCGGGAAATTTTAAACTCGGTTCATTGGAGGGAGACAAGGAGGAGATCCTTGTCAATGGAAAAGTGCTTAAATATTACTTCTCCTAATCACCCCAAGTGATGTAGCTATGTACATAGTAGGTTCCCTTCTATTTTTTTTGTAAATATTTTCAAATTCCCTTCCTTGCTTTACCATGTTGTATTTACTTTACTACTGTAATAAGGATTTTTCTAACTTGTTCTGATCGGATTTTGTGTCACAATCTAAGCACTCAGCCCGCATAAGAGTGACTTGGTAAAGATGACTCACCTTGCATCTGGTATAGAAGAAAACGATTTTATAACTTATGGTCTCATAGAGTGGAATAGTTTGGGAGTCTTTGTTATCAGAAAATACTCAGATTGTGTTTTAAAAGAAGATTTAGATTATTAAACCTATAGGAGATTTTTTTATCTGTGTGATCACTCTCACTTATGAATCACAAAATCATAAATAGGAACATGCACTAGCCACTAATGTCTTCAGGATAATGCTCATGAGACTTCCCTATTCCCAACCACCCTAATGAAAAATTTGTTTGGAAAGGACCCATGAAGTTGAAAGAGTCACTGAGACTTGCATATCAAAGCAACTCTTATATCACCCCACTTCCCAAACACCCATTATGCAGAAATGCTACATAAAATACAAATCTATAGGGTGAAATATACAATTTAAAAAAATGGGAAGTTAAAAGCACTAATAAATATGTGGGAAGTACAAGTAAACTCGTCAAGTCTATGGACACTTGTTGGCAGTGGGGCCATGCTTGTATGATACCAAGAAAAATTCATCGGGGCTATGGATGCTCGCTAGCATTGAAGAAATGTTGGTAAAAAAGTGACGAGGAACACACATCGGTATGTCAAACAATCAGGAACAGGCTTATGTGGTGTCTTGATCCTCATAGATGTATAATTTGGGTGCCTCCCTTAATTCTCTTACTGGTGTTATCCTAAAGATCATTCAGGCTTGTACTACGTTCTAATATTTTAGAAAGAGCGATTGTTGTGGGGTCTATAGTACATATCCACTTCTCAAATTTTCAAAAATTACACAATTAAAGATTCACGGTCTGGGGGTAAATTTGGAACAAAGATAACTAGTTCTCCCAACAAATCACCATTTGTTGTGACTTACACAACAACCCAATGAAAATATTGAGTTTTAGTGGGTACCCACACTACCAAATTTTTGCAAGGTACTACTCTTTCTACCCTAATGGTTATTCATTTATGAGATTGATGTTATATGCAGATGTTGAAACATATTTAATGTATAATCTACCACTTGCCACTCCAATCCGTCATGACAGACTCTTCATGTCACTTTCCCCATCTACTTTGAACCCTTTTAAATTTGTAACCACCCACAACTACTTGGCCCCTCACCTCCTTAATATTATGACCTCAATTAACATCGTCGAATCTTGGCTCCTAAAATCTTGATGTTTTCCAGTCCCAACAACAATGCTTTAACAACGTCGTCATCGATGAATTGTTTTAGGGGTTGGTTAATTGTAAGCTAACGTTTTCATTGATGATGATATCAATGACGTAGTTGTTTACGTTGTTGTTTCCAGGGGGTTGGTACTAATATGGTACAATCACAAGATGGGTTCTCGCCTTTCCGTCCTGACCCTATTACAATGATATAACAATCGTGACACCTTCTTCTCACACTTGGAAATATCCCTTCGGCTTGAGCATTTCACTGAAATATTTCATCATCGAAGAATAACATGAGCTTACCTTTGTTCTCTGTTTGAAAACTACCAACAACAATATTGCTCAAACTAAATTGCAGATGATATAACCTTGGAGCCATTAGACGACCAAGATCAATCCAGCACTCAACAACTATTTCTCCACTGTTACTTTTCCCCTTTTCTTTGACCTTACACGTAAGTTGTTTATTTGGTGACACAAAACTAATGGGAAAGGTTCTCTTATGTAGTCCAATAGCATATCCTTCATTGTTGTCGAAATATTTCAACACTTTTCGAGATTCCCCCTAATGTGAGTGTGTTTTCGTCATAATTTTTCCTCGCCGCCATTACTGAATAAGTCTTGTGTTGTTTTTCATCGGCGATGACATCAACACTCCCCTCTCCTTATTAAATCCACCTTATCTATGATATGACAATGATCATAACTACTGAGTTGTATACCAAGAAATATTTATGGCTCATCATACAACTCTGACTCAGTCGAAGTTGTAACGCACTTTGTATTAATTGTAAAGGGGTTGGGTAAATTGGGGAATATTATAACTCTGATTAGAATAAATCAAATTAATTGATTGTGATATTGCGAGAAGCACACCAGTGAAACCGTTGTGAAGGCCTATTAATTAGTTTTTTTGTTACAATCTTTAGAGTCACGGGTAATTTTTTGTTTTGCAGATTATCATAGTTATTGCTACCCTCTTTAACATCTCGAAGTTGAATTAATTTCATTTGTATTGAACATGTAATGAAATGTCTCGAATGCAGACTAGGAAGGTTAAAGCCCAAATAAATGTTGTTCCTTCTCTTGTTCATGGACTAGACTCGCTCAATATTTTTGACACAAATAGAAACGATGGAAGGGAGTATCACCCCAACTACTATGAAATCCATGAGATGTTCTAGAATGAGGATTTCTTGTCTGACAATGAAGACATCGATGAATTTTAGAATATCCACAAGAGCGACATTCACACAATGGTCACTCGCCCAGATCTTTTCCCCTACAATGATGCTTCCAAATGGTGTTTTACCCATTTGCAAAAGGACACAAGGTTTATAGTAATGATTCAAGTGTACCGATTGCATCTCTCAAGGCCGAAGACATTAAGTTTCGGTATAAAACCCCATAATCCACTATTGCACTGGATGAATCGTTCCTAGAAAAATTTGGGGTCGATCACAATGATTTAAAATATCTAATGGAAGATTGGTTTGTGGATGAAGAATGGCCATTGAATAAAGGTGAGACATATGTCCCAACACAGTATCTAAAGGACCCTTACATAATGTTAAATGCAATGATTTGTAGACTCTATGGCGAGGAGACAAGCACTCACTTCAGGATGGAATGGTTCCCTATGAACTACATAGTGGCTAAAATCAGAAAAGTATTCAATTGGGATGGTATCCTAACATTCATCATTGCAAATTGAGTTCGAGAACCTCAAGGTATGAAAAATATTGGTTTTTATATGTCAACATACCTTATAGATGTGATTTGTGTAGCTAACTAATTTATGGCATTCAATTGTGCTTGGAACCCAGATCGGAGCCTAATACATGTTTATTGTTCTCAATTGTGGGAAGTAAACTGTAAAGAACATTTTTATGATCCGTGTGACTATTTTCTCGCTCTCTTGCACAAGGCCATTTTTGGTGTTCACCCACACAAAATTTCACTAGGAGCTATCAAAGCTTTGAGAGGAATAAGAGACTAGTACATGAAGAAATAGTGTACCTTCAAAAGGATATATGGAGCCACAAGACCACCACATTTGTTACCCAAATGTGTCTCCGATAAATTTTTGGCAAGAGAAATTGCATACTAGATAGTAGAAAAAGGAGCCAATGCCTACTTGTCAGAGAAGAACAAAAAATACTGGACCATTTTCCCGCTTCACATTGGCCAATACTCATTGTTGAATAAGAAACAAGATGAAAAGGAGGCCGAAACCATGAAATATCTATGACTATGTGTTACAAACGATAAAGGGCATGACCCTCAAAATTTGTTGTATGACCATATGAGGGCGATTAACTTAGATCCATAGGTAGTGCATCAAGTCAATTTTGTGGAAGATATTTTCAGAGGAGCCTTATATTTTGAAGAGGTAATACATAGACTCACCACGGAAACAACCCAAGAAAATTTTTGAAAAGAGGAAGAAGAATACAGATTCTTGAGGATAGAACAGTTCAAAACCTTGTTGCAAAAAGAAAAAGAAAGGCTGGAGGGTCAAGAACATGAAAAGAAACTGAAAGAGGAAGAAATAACAAGGAAGGATAATGAAGCGAAAAAGATATATCAACAGAGAAAGAAGGATGAGGTTGAGAAAAGAAATATTGATCTAGAATAGAACAAAGGAATAGAACCATCATCTGAAGGAAATAATGGGGAAGGATCAGTTGAGACAGAGCGTAGGAGAAAGAAGCAAGAGGCACAACCCAAATAGAGGAAGGAAGAAAAAAGAAAAAAGATGAGGAGAAACGAAATGCTTCTGAATCCAGAGAGAAAGTTCCTAGATAATATAACAAATTTGTGACCATAAACCCTGCCACAAGAATACGCAATGTTCCTATGGAAGAGTGCACTCCTCTAGTAGCCATCCCATGGAGTCTTTCAGTCACAGCTACGGGTATTGGGATCGAAGGTGCAATTGTAGTTGTAGGTGACTATTACAATAGCCACAAAACTAAGGCCATTGAAAGAAGGACAACCAAGAGGAAGAGAGAAGGAGTTGATGCTAGTCATGGGAAAAATGAATGGGTTATCAAGTGGAAAGCAAGATCAGACCCCAAATATAACACACTACAAGCAGCCTCAAAGACTCAAAACTTTTGTTTGTGCTAATGTTATGTCGATCTATGAAGTAACAACATCCTTGGACACAACAAAAACAAGAATAGTGGAGCTTGAAGTTTCCATTGATACAATCAAGGAAGATGCGTCCAATGAATTTAGGAAAGAAGCCACAACAACAAAATAGTCACATAGAGAAGAGCTAGAGAAACAATTGAGGCTTAAAGAAACAGACTTGACAACATAATTTGAGAAAAGGATCAATTTAAACCAAAAGATGCACCAGGAAGAAACAAACAAACTTAAAGTTGTGCATGATCGAGAATTTGCCAGGTTAAAGGGGGGAATATTAGAAATTAGTGCATATAATGAAAAGATAGAAGAACAAATCAGAAAATTGCAGGAAGAAAACCATCTTTTGGAAAAGGAGATAGAAGAAAACAAGACAAAAATAGTAACCCTAGAAGTAATTGAAGAAGAGGCCATTGGGGAAAATGAAACACTGAGAGACATGCAGAAAAAATTATTTATCTTATTGCACAGCCTTCAAAATAATTGGTCAGACCACATGAAAGTATTCCAGTAAATGAATGACATTAAATAAAAATATCAAAAGGTTAAAAATTCATATGACCATATCGTTCAATGGCATGATGTTTGTGATAACCCTCCCAATATCCCGTCGATGTATATGAACAGGAAAATCCATCCTCGATAACATGGAAAATACTCAGATGAAGGTGGATCAAGCTAGCAGAAAGTTATGGAGCGTCCGAGGAACTACTAGAAGAGTTCAAGATGGAAAATAGAGAAGACTTAGGAAAAGCAGGGTTGACACATACAATGATAGAAAATGTCAATACCATAAGGAATATGAGCATGAAGGCTATTGAAGCCACAAAATAAATTGATCAAGGAATGCTCGATAAGAGAATAGTGAAGTCGAAACAACTTATCCTATTAATTGGAAATTTCATAGAAGTACTAAAGAAAAAAATCAAAATTCTAATTTGTAACATGGAACTGGAATTGGAAAAGATTCAGTTAAAGAAAATATATTCCATCCTTGAGGAATTGACACTATGGAAAATCTTCATCGAAAAAGTGTCACCTCCGAAATCCACTTGATCATTGTGTTGAGCGCTCAACACACGCTAAAATATTTTTATGAAATTATGTCACTTTTGGGTACCACTTGTTTATTTTGTTTTACTGTCTGAATTAAGTTCACTATGGCTGATGGTTTATTTTATTGTCATGACTCCTATCGATTGAATCGGACTTGTTTGAACTTGTTAAATGAAACCTTATGTCTAAAATAAATTGGCATTCTAACTAAGAATTTGAAGCTAACATTGTGATCGGTGTGCTTGCGTTCGGTGTAGGAAAAAACCAAGCAGGTAAAATGGTCACACAGTAATAATAATCGTCGATCTCCGATGCACCATCGACTTCGGTAAACGGTGGAGTAAGTTTGCGTTAGTAATTCGCTACACAGTTTCAGGAAATAGTCGATCACCATCGGCGTCAACGGAATACGAGAGTACTAAACGTTAGCATGAGCCATGATAAACCCCCAATAGCCGATGATGGATGCATTGGTTCGAGGTCGGAAAAATATCGAAGAGTTAAATCACTAAAAATTTCCACATTGACGCATCTTTGATCGCCGATCCCCGATGCACTTTTGACATCGAAAATTTTTCGAGAGAGTTGATCCGGGTGCACTTGGGTAATATTATCGTCAGTCACTGATCCTTGATACTTTTCGACATCGGCGGGGTAGGATATGTTGTTAGAACGATTAGCTAAGGAAAATTCCCCGATTCTGAATAACACGAGTAAACGAAGACGTTGGTCTCAAGTGCCACATGTCTTTGTCGCATAGAGGTGTAGTACGGTCTAGTTTCATACCGAGTCATCTAAAGGTTCCTTGTGTCCTAGTCACACCTTCGATTCATCCTTGCCACTTCAGCTCTGTACGAAAATATGGATCGGCGTCAGAGCTTTTGCAGGGAGATATCAATGAATTTTTTTTAAAGAGAAACCCCAACCCCCAATCCACCAGCTAGATTAGTGAAATGATGGGATGTTTTCAGCACGAGATATGATCGGATTCTATCATTTAATAGATGAGTTAATGCTTCAACCCACATACATTGCTACCCTGTGTGTCGATTGAACAATAGGAATTTGAAATCACCGATAGGCCACATTATAACCTGCACCCGCGTCGTCGACCTATGATCGAATTTAATTTTAAACGTAATGAAGATCTGGCGGAAAATTTTGTAGAACTGCGCTCATATCCTGAAATGAATAACTGATGCAACAAGGTAAGTTCTTCTATGTTTAAATCACTAAAATGACTTCGAACACTTCTATTTTGCGCACAAGTTTCCATTTCCAGTGCATTCAAAGAAGCAAAGCGAGCGTCTCAAGACTGTGTTGATTCTCAGACCATCAAAACCAGGTTAAACCAACAACAGAGCTATGTGTTAAATTTTATCAATTCGACAGTCGTAATTTGTTATATATATGCATTTGATTTTTTATACAGTCTCTAACTATGTTCTCGCTGCAGGGAAAATGCCTCCAAGGAAGCCAACGACCATATGCTCGTCAAGAGCACCTAAGCTAAAGGAGGCAGAAATTGGTGAGGGTTCTTCTCCTGGTACTGCGAGGCAGTTAGAATATGCTTCCAGGGTGGAGCCGGTCATTAAAACCTCGATGAAGAAAGCGTTCATTCAGCCGCCGGTCTTCGGCGATACAGAAGCGACCAATGGATCCAAAATAATTCTCCCATAGTGGCGAGACCTATTCAACAAAATCAATTGGGTGGATTACCCATAGTATATCCCACTCAGCAACCCGAATGTAAGGGCACTCAATGATCAAGTTTTCTTGAACATTCGGCAGTCGTGCTTGCACATGGTAGACTGTTGAGCTCCATTTTTCCCATGCATTGAGGTTTTGAGTTGGTTGGTCGATCATGCAGGCGCTCAGAAGTGCCTCATCAAAGATGAGAATGGTGGGTGTGTCGGATTTTTTCTCCCGACAGAAGTTCAGAAGTACTACAAGCTCAGGGACCCAGAAGAGAAGCTGAACACATAATTTGTGGTGAAGTTCTACGAATTCCATGACACCAGATGGTTGATGGTCTCATGAAGGAAGGAGGACAAGAAATTTACAAACTAGAGCAATGGCCGGTATGGGACATAGAACCTGAGAGAGCCATACATCTACTTGATGGCTCTAATCTGCAGATTGTATGGAGAAAAGGACTACTCCAAGTTCTTTGAAGCATGGATGCCCCTAGCATACATTGTGGCTATCTCAGGGAGTAGATTCAACTGGGGAGTGATCATGTCCAAGCAATTGAGCACCTGTGTAGAGCAGGATTAAACGTTGAAAGAAGGAGAAGCTCCTATGTTTCATATGGCCTCGTACCTACTCGATGTTATCTATGCAAGAAATGTCTTCGCCGGCATGAATTTAAGCTGGCACGTTGTAAAACTGTCTGTTCATGTTTACTTTATCATACTATGGGAGATCAGGTACAAAAAATCCCATGCCCTTATTTGCGATGAATTCATCACCTGAGTCTTATTTTATTTTATTTAAAAAGGAATTCCCAAGGTTGTCCGCAGCAGCCAAGAAAGTGATATCAAAGGTAGGCCACTAGTATCTAGAAGAACACACAACTTATATTAGGGTGTTCGGGGCCACTGGAGCACAACATTTACTCCCTGCTCACGTCCCAGACCGACTCATTATGGGAGTAATATGCTATCAGACTATCCTGCAGGGCTATAACGCCACACTAGTCAAGGACAAGAAATGAGATTTCATACCCTACGACTTCCATGTGGTGTTTTATCTAGTGAAGAACATTTCTCAATACAAACAATAAAGGTTGATTCAGTGTCAATTCAGGTTCCTGATAGGCCGGTTTTGCAAGCACGATCCTAAGGGCCTAGTCCTCCAACACGCTTCACAAGTTTCATCCTGTTGACCATACGCGCATGACAATTTTGAGGATGATATTTTTAGAGAATGCGCTTAGGACTGGGAGGAGGTAGTACAGAGGAAAGCCAACCCAAACATGACCACTTTCAAGGCTATGAGCATGGATGAATAGGTGGAGACAATAGAGCAGTCAGCTCAAGAGGCTCTTAGAGTTAGGGAAGAAATCAAAGCAGCAGAGACTACAAAGGCACAAAGGATAGGATTTATCTTACTAGGAGGAGTGCAAATAATCATTGATCAGTTACAGAAGGATCCTGATCTCGTATATATGACAAGGATCCCCGCAGGAAACCCAATCACAAGCAAAGGAGATCCAAGTTTCTTAGAGTCAATAAAACTTGAAGAAATCACCAGTCCAGAAAACCCTAGAGTTCCATCACTACTAATCAGATCACCAATGACAATTCCAACCCAGCCTGAGGTATCAAGGACGCCAGGTGGAACAGGTGTACCAAACCCCTTGTTTTACCTAATAACCATCTATGATGAGGAGGAGAGTTCGAAGGTTTCCCTAGTAACTCCAATACTGATTACAAAGGAGAAGGAACCTGAGAAAGCATCTACCCCAAGTCTCGATGATCCAATTCAAAACCTTCCACAGAGAGACCATGAGGTTGAAAGTGTCTTAGACATTGATTTGCTCGACCTGTCGGGGACCCCAAAAGACAGCTCGATGGATGAGCTAGGATCGGGTGGTCAAAAAGAGGAAGTTCAATGGGAAGGGATCAGCACCTCGACAATCGATTACCAAGTAAGTATTGAACCTACCCCTGGTTCTTCAATTTTTGTCGATACCTCAGCAGTCGATAAACAACAAATGAAGTTCAAGCCATTGGAACCTATGAAATAAGTTTAGGAACCAATCCTAGAATAGATACACATAGCAGGGAGCATGGGCAACACTCAAACTTGGGGAGAACAACAAATCCATGAGCCTGTTGATGAGGTCACCGATATACAAGTGATCGCCTATGACAGGAAGAGGAAAGCTATCATGAAGAGGACCACCAAGAAGAGAAGGCTCGAACTAGATAGCTTTATTCTCATCACCACGGAGGATAATTTGTTTAGCACAAAACACGCCAAGACATTCGAGATTATCGGCGCAGGGATGGCTATCACGGATGCCACGTTGGATAGATCAAGGAGACATGAAAAGGAACTGGTCGTTGCACTAAAGGATTTGGAGAATCTGTGCCATTTGGAAAAATACTATCAAGACTCCACACAGGCCACAGTGTTTTTAAGGAGTGAGTTCCAGGATGCTTATGAAAAATTCACAAATGAACAACACATTTTCACTGCAGGTATAGCCGATTTTCAAGAAGATACCCTTATGGAAGTAGCAACCTGCAAGGACATGGAAAGGTGGTATGAAAAAACATACTAGGTGGTAGAAAGGATTGATTACATTAATGCAGTACAAAAGGGTCGATACACTGAAGAACACGGTATTTGGGTGCTAAGGGAGAGCAGCATCACTCGAATTAGGAAAGAAGTCAAATACTGGGTAAAGATGGCCCAGGAATCTCAGTGGGAGATACAGAAGAAGTGGGTCGAGTGCGAAAAATGGTGGGAAAATATTAATCAGGAGATGAAAGGCATCGCCCTCCCAAAATTCAACTCACCCGAAGACTTTGTCGACCTACATGAAATAGTCAA
Source organism: Picea sitchensis (assembly GCA_010110895.2). Classification (NCBI taxonomy): domain Eukaryota; kingdom Viridiplantae; phylum Streptophyta; class Pinopsida; order Pinales; family Pinaceae; genus Picea; species Picea sitchensis. The sequence goes on along the minus strand of SNQJ01S0004902.1, from coordinate 80,508 downwards.
GCGACATGCAGAACAAGACTCGGCATGGACAACGGAGATCGCATAGGTGGAAATTATGGCATCGGTTCAAGTACACCAATTTATGGAGCATCTGATCAAGGCTCGTGCAGTTTTGTAGCGGTTGAGTATTAAAATAGTCAAATACGGAGAAGGGGTTGTAGAAGTGAAAAAATTTATTTCAGCCACGATGGACCAGCACAGGTTCCCGTATGCAAACACATGCGAGGATATCTTCGTCAAGTGGTTGGAATATGAGAAGAGTCATCCACTCCTTTTAAAACCATGAGATGATTCTCACAGAAAAAAGATATCAAGCGCCACGTGGCGATATTTTTTTTACTTAACTTAGACTTGTACTAGCTATTTTTAGTTAGTGATTAGTTATAAATAAATGGATTGACCTTTTAGAAAAGGTCAATGGTTTTTGGAAAGACCCTCATTTTTTGGAATTGTAAAGAACTATTTATGAACTACCTTAATTGAGATGTCTTGTTTAGGACCGGAGACAAAATATTGTTTTTCATCAAAGGCGTTATGTGATTTGATTGAGGAGGAATTACTTCCAACTTTATTTCAGTAATTGATGTTGTAACGAGTAAGAGTTTCTTAATATATTTATAAGTTATCTGTTTCAATAGTTTTTGCAGTTCTTGTTCTTAATTATGGAAAGCAAATCATTTTGTTAATGTGTGATTAATGTTGGAGCTAAGGAAATTATTTTTCTTGCCGTCATCTTATTACATGCGTATTTTCTTACGATAATTGTATCTCAGTCAATAATTGAAATACCAACAAGTTAATGTATTAGTACTAGGCTTGTAACAGGTGTGAATATCTTTGTTTGCATGCTTGAGCACGAGGGTTATCCCAAGCTCGACCTTCTTCAATAATTAAGACTCCCTTCCACCAGTTGGTTTATACCATCACATGTCATTTTATCAGACTCACCTAATAAAAGAAAAGACAAAAGAGAATGTTTAAATTGAATAAGGAACTTTCACAGGAAGATATCATGTCAATCACTACATAAATCCCATCAATAAATTAGCTAGATAGAAAGATTTGGAGAACCATTCCACCATCAAATGCTAGAAAGTCTAATTGGGCCTCTGTGGAGGGTTTGGTTCCTGGTTTTGAGTTAAAGGGATTTAGGACCCCTCAACAGAATTGGTGCTAGAAGGAGGGCTTGAAGAATGAATGGATAACAACTTTGTTGATATTGTATCTCGCATATCCAATAGATTCAAAACATCTCACATGCATGGCTAGTCAGTCTCAATACAACCCACATACAGAGAGTACTCCCGAAATGAGTAACTCACCCCAGAATGAGGAATAAAACCTATTCCCTCAAATACCTTATGCTCTTCACCATGAGGATTTGAACCAATTTAGAATAATCACAAGAGCTTATGCTCGAAAAATTGGATCGTTTCCCTTAGCCCCGTTAATTCCTCGTAGAAAACAAGTAAGAAGACCGGTGGTCGATACCCTCGACCAAGTTTTTTTTCACACAATAGAAGAAATGATAGATTTTCCCCTCACTGAGATCGAACAACCCCTTAACCTAATCCCTGAAACATCAGCTGGTAACTACTCTAAACGAGACGATTTTGAATCTGAAGAAGAAGGGTTTAACCCGGATCACTCGGTTTTGGAAGCAGACGACATGGAGGATAATAACAATAATAACGAAGAGAGAGAGGAAATCAACCTCCAAATAACCAACCTTGGTTATACAGAGATTCTCTGGAAATCCCAGGACTGGTACATAACCTCCCTTGACATCCAGAAAAACTACTTCCCAATTTTGACCCTGAAACCTCCGGATTGCCTAAAGACCATATTAAAAAATTCATACCAGTGATAAGACTAATGAACGTATAGCATAAGGGCGTAGTATGTAGAATTTTTCCCTATACCTTTGATAATTTGGCCTCGACTTGGTATTTTAACTTTCCCGTAGGGGCCATAACTAGTTGGACCAAGTTTTAAAAGGATTTCTTAGACAAATTTGATGAAGAACCCATCACAAAATATTTGATGGTTGAACTCTTCACCACCACCATGAGTTCAAAAGAGAAGTTTAAAGAATTCAATCAACGTTTCACCACTATCTTGAATAAATTTCAACCCGAAGCTAAACCTACTCAGGAGCTGCAAATTGAGGTATATACTAATGCTCTCCCTGTGTCTATTTCTATGTTTGTGAAAAGGGCTTCCAAACATACCCTAGCTGAAAATTTTGAGGAAGCCAAAACGATTGAGTTCCAAATGAAGGGATGCAAAGAGGGTCAGGTCTCACTAGTTAAGAAAGAAGTTCAACCTCTGCCTAGGAGGGGACAATTGTTGACTAGACCTCCAGGAAAACAAATAGAACAAGGTCCTGAAAAGGGAAGCAGAGACATAGAAGACCTACAACGGATGATAAAGAAACTCTCAAATGAAATCGTAGACATCAAGAGAAGTGTCGGGGAAGGAAACCAAGTTCAAAGGCCCTATAAACCCTTTTTCAAGAGAAACCTACCTTTCAAAGCGATTGAACCTCCCCCAGCCAACTTAAACATTGATCTGGGTAATGTAGCATCCGACTCTTTCTGTACGTATCATCAAGAGAAACATTCTGAAAGAGATTGTCCTCAATGGGTGCACACTATTAATTTAATGGCCAATTGGTTCCTAGATGAAGTTTCCCTCACCGAACAATCAAGTGGCTCAACGACAAACATCGTCAATTGGGAGGACGTTGAGCTACCAGAAGAAACAACCATGTTTTTGTGGGATCCTGACTTGTCGATGCCTTCTGATGATGTATTTGATGTTCAAGAACCACCCACTGAGGTTTTGGTGGTGAAAACGCAAAGTAAAGGTCAACCAGTGTCAAATGACCTTACCATTGTCCAATCTTCGAGGGGAAAACAAATAGTCGATCACCCGAAAGCACCTTTTGTCTCCCAAAGAAATCCTATAAACATCCATATGCTGAAATATCTATGATCATGCCGATCGAGATATTTGCTATTGATCTACTATTCTATCTTGCAGATCTGATACACTGGGGGTTTCTGGATGCGTTTCAGTTATATGTTTGAGATCTTAATGGTTATTGCATGTGAATGTGGGTTATTGCCTGTGCATGTTGGTTATTACATGTGCATGTTGCATATTTAAGGTTTAAACAACATATAAAGGATGCATGCAAAAGTAGAGAACATCAACTGCCCAATATCATGTATAATAACGGTTCAAGCATGGAAATACAATAGCCTACTGGAAATATAGAATATAAGCGTCAGTCAGCTCTCATGGATTAGTACTGGAATACCATCAAATAACATAAAAATACCCGTGATCAGAAGATGACAGCAGATCTGATGCATGCACAGATAGATCGGCAAAAATATGCGATTCCAGAGAAATACGGTAACCGCTACCAGCTGGAAAACTCGTCCGGAAGAATGGACCATTGGAATGCACTAGAAACTGCTCCAATAGAAGCACCCTATCCTCTAGACTGAAATGGATGAGTGCCAGATCTCGGATCTGGTCTCTAAGGCACTGGATCTGGACCCCTAGGGGGGTTTGCGCCCCTCCTGGAGCACTGGATGCACCCAAAAGGATTCCACCAAAGGAATCTGTCGCTATATGGCTCAAAATGATCATCTCACCAAATAAGAAAATGGGTCAGAAGGATTTGTCTAGATCTGCTCTGAAACTCTGCATGCAACACCAAATGTCTGTCCGAAAGAGATGTGCCCTAAATGGTTGAATGAGTCGATATGAAAGATTCCACCATCAGAATTTGATGATAGATGGCTCAATAGAAGCGCCCTGGATGGATCTCAAATGGGTTGGAAGGAAGCTTCAATCTAGATACAGGTCTCATGCAGCTCTCCAAACCCTCAAACTAGCTTGCGCCCTCACTGGCTAAGCTACGCACTTTGCAATGGATACTCCTGAAAAGTACGGTGAAATACCTGGATGGTATCTCCGATGGGCTAGGGTGTGTCTCTCAACACCGAAACCAATCAATGGTGGTGGTTTCCTCCAGAAATCCACAAAACAGTAAGGTTGGCTCTCCTCCTCCTCTGGGAACTCTCAACATCAAATCATAGCAATGCATAATGAGTAATTAGGTCAAATTCATCCCTTTATACCTTTCCCAGTCTAATTCACCATTGACCTCACTTAAGCTAGGCGCTATTCCTCCTAAAGTGATTTATTTGTCAATTAAGTCCCCCTTTAACACCTTTTCATTCTAATTCTTCGTTGACTTTGGCTTAAGTGACTTTTTCCTAAGTATTTTGGCTTAATTCATCGTTTAGCCATCAATTCCTCCTTATTTCTCCATCTTGTTCCCTATTTGTGCCTGAATATAGTCTACGGGAACATATAGACTACTAAGTCACTCCCTACTGGCCTACTCTTGGGAACGAGACATCACAGTCCTCCCTTCCCGAGATTGCTTGTCCTCAAGCAACATCAATCCTAGGTGCTGCAAGATATTCTCTCCCTCCCATGTGGCATCCTCCACTGGAAGACCCCTCCATCTAACCAAGAACTCTCTGATGATCCTGCTCCTCAATCTGTGCTCTCTCTTCTCTAGTACGTCCTCTGGCACTAGTTCCAACTGACCCTCCTCATCCAAGGGTGGCAACTCCTGTGAAATGTTAACCTGTTGTCCCACGGCCTTTTTAAGGCAAGAGACATGAAAGACATTATGAATCTTGCTACCTTCCGGTAGCTCTAGCTTGTATGCCACCTCACCTATCCTCCTAATGACTCTGTAAGGCCTGTAGAACTTCGGCTTCAGCTTCTCTGCTCCGCTCCTCTTCAAATAGAATTATTGGTATGGATGTAACCGCAAGAAAACCAAATCCCCTACCTCAAAACTGCTCTCAACTCTGTGTCGGTCTGCATATATCTTCTACTGATTCTGAGCTAACTGCAAGTTCTCCTTTGTTGATTGAAGAATCCTTTAACTCTCCTCCACCCAATACTTGGCCCCCAGGACCCTGTTGTCCCCAAACACAGTCTCTATAAAGGAGGGGGCATCGTATCCATACAATGCCCTGAACAGTGACATCCTGATAGACATATGGTAAGTTGTGTTGTAGCAATACTCACCCATATGTAACCATCTCACCCAAGTGCGTTGCTGCCCCCCCACATAGTTCCGCAGATACCCTTCCAC